>JAFNEN010000723.1:0-198196 GCA_019343175.1 Oedothorax gibbosus | reverse complement strand
GAATCTCCTGATCCGTCAGGCGCGTTATCCGTTGCGCCACAGGCCCTCATTTAAACTTGTTAAGTACTCATAATAAGAAGTGATTTGCAAAATATAAATAAAATTAAAAAAGTTACGAGCCTGCCAGGATCCGAACCTGGAATCTCCTGATCCGTAGTCAGGCGCGTTATCCGTTGCGCCACAAGCCCTCATTTAATCTTGTAAAGTACTCATAATAAGAAGTGATTTGCAAAATATAAATTAAATTTTAAAAGATACGAGCCTGCCAGGATTCGAACCTGGAATCTCCTGATCCGTAGTCAGGCCCTCATTTAAACTTGTTAAGTACTCATAATAAGAAGTGATTTGCAAAATATAAATAAAATTTAAAAAGTTACGAGCCTGCCAGGATTCGAACCTGGAATCTCCTGATCCGTAGTCAGGCGCGTTATCCGTTGCGCCACAAGCCCTCATTTAATCTTGTAAAGTACTCATAATAAGAAGTGATTTGCAAAATATAAATAAAATTTAAAAAGTTACGAGCTTGTGATAAATATTTTGAATATATCAGATTTGTACAGATTGTTACGTTAATTATTAGATAATAAAAAGCTTGCATCATTTGAGACATTTTCCAAATATGAACTTAGAACGGATGCTAGGATTTACATAATTATTTGAACTACAAATAAATTAAGCAGACGATTAATATTAATTTGCAAAAGAAAATTAATGAAAAGAGTTGATTTGGCGCTCTCCCCAAAGGTTTAAATTACAACTGAATGCTGTGTTTGGCGATGTTTTATTTTTCCCTAATGTGTATAACTCTTGTGAGTAAGCGGTTCTACGTGAAAGTTACAGTACTACTTGTTTTGCTATAAGAACTTTAGTAAGTATTTAAGTAACAGGAAAGTAGGCTATTTTAGTTCTTTTAGAACTTCTTGTTTTTATTAAGACCATCTTACAAAATTTTGCCATATATTACTTAAGCTTGATTTGTATGAGCCTCAGGCCGTAAAATGATTTGTTACTAATGTGTTGTGTAAGTAAAAACAAAGATACACACATTATATAAAGACAAACATTCAAGTACAGCTAACATGCTAAATTTATTATTCATCTGTGACTAGTATCTTTCATAAAGTTACAGGACTGTACAAGTGCAGATTGTGCAGCATATTTAAGTTTCTTAACAAACTAGGAGTATGTGCACAATCTCTAACAACCAGCAAATATGTTTCTTCTTATTTCTGTACATATACACTACTTTTATATTTTTGGTCAAATGTACATTATTAGACCAGATTATAATAGTAGAAATCAAAGAAACTCAAATAACTAGAACACTATGAAATGAGGTATTGACTTGGAAGTAGTACAGCTCAAACAATTGGACTCTATGGAATAGAGACACCAACTTTTAAAGGCAGTCCACCTCACTATCAAAGATCTAAAAATTATTTAAATATGTTCCTCAAATTTCTGAAATACATATGCAAGCTTCATAAGTCTTTTGTTATATATCTTGACATATTTGTTAAATCTAATATTACATATGTAGCTGGTTTTGATATACACAGTTCAGTCCATTTTTATCACAACCACAAGGACTTATCATTTAAAAAGGGGAAAATATTAAATCAAATGAAATACATAAATAAA
Source organism: Oedothorax gibbosus (assembly GCA_019343175.1). Classification (NCBI taxonomy): domain Eukaryota; kingdom Metazoa; phylum Arthropoda; class Arachnida; order Araneae; family Linyphiidae; genus Oedothorax; species Oedothorax gibbosus. The sequence goes on along the minus strand of JAFNEN010000723.1, from coordinate 196,555 downwards.
TTACAATGTTATGCAATATAAATTGAATTGACCTAGGCCATGCAATGAATAAAATAAACAATATTTTCAAGACTTTGAAATTATGCTTTTTAAAGAAATAACAATGCTTACAAATCAAAAAAAGCCTCAAAAAGCTTTTTTTCCCTTCAAAATTTATTTATATCACATAACACAAAACTTAAGAGCTATATAAGCTGTTATGTTTGTCAAAAGATACTTTAGGCACTTTTTTTTGCCAAGCATTTTATAGCATTTATTAAATAATAGTTTATAGATAAAAAATAAAGCCTAATCATTTCATAAGATTATGTTGCATTTTTCATACACTTAACTGAATTTTAAAAATTCATAAATTAAAAACATCAGGAATGTGATACCAAGGATATGGTTTTCTCGATTGGCAATTTTTAGCACCTAAATTAATGCCTCTGCAAAAGAATCATACAAATAATTTATACAGCCCAGCTATAATAACCACTATTTTAAGCTTTACTACAATTAATAAACAGAAATACAATCATTATGCAAAGAAAACGTCTGATACTGAATAAAGTTACAAAAAAATAACCCCACTTTAATTCATAAGAGGATACAAAATTCACTCAATTTGAAATGAAAGTTAAAACACTTAAAGCTTAAGACAACTTAATTCATTTAGATATAAAGAAAATATTAATACATCTTCACATTCACTTAAAGTTAATAAGTTCAAAAGAATAACAACAAATAAATTTCAGCTACCTAAGCTAAGTCCCTTGAAAGTAATAACAATATTCAATACCCAAAATTTCATTTCTATAAAATAAAATAATTTATTTACAGCATAGAAATAACATCCACATTTATAAATTAAGTCATATTCACATCACTCTCAGTTAATTGTTAAATTAAGCAGTTTACACGTAGATCCTTAAATGTAATTATATTTTATAAGAAAATATATTTGAATTTCTATTAATTCCTTAGTTACATTAATTTTTTTCAATTTATATAAAAATGATCTAAATTCATGAAAAAAAATTTAGTCAAAAAAGTATATTTAAATGCAAGTTTTAATTTAAATAGTTTCCAATAACTTATGATAAACATTGCATTGAAAGTCTCTTAAAATTAAATATAATGAAGCAAAAAATAACTGGCCTAAAAAGTTTAAAAAAAAAAAACACTTATATTTTTCAATCATAAAACAGCAGTGTACACTGTTGCATAGAAAAACATAATATCTAGAAATATCAGTTCTATGCACAATGTGAGAGATCACAGACTCATGAAACAGTCATACATGCTATATAATGTCCATGCTGTTTTGTCAAAAGGCTATCATTTTAGCAATGGATTCTATCACAAATGTTGTACCCACATAGGAAATATCCACAAGTGCAATTCAACCTGGCCATCCGATGAACATATTGTTTTAGGGCAATTAATAAAATGCAACAAAATCAAACAAGTATTACATTTGAATTTATTGCATTTTTATAATAATTGCTACCTAAGTTATCACTTCATGTGAAAAACCTTTAAGCTAACAAAAATTATGTAAAGATCACAGCAACACACAGAAGAAAATATAATAACAAAATTAACTATTGAAATTAATTAATGCAAGAATAAAGAATCTTAAAAGAAAAAAAGAGAAACTAAGAATAATTTTAAAACTATAACAAAACTTGATCAAAATTTTATGTACTTTATTTATAATAATATGAAGGCACATTTCAATTAAAGTCCCAAATCTTCATTTTGATAGTTTCAAGTCAAACTAGATATGCTTAATGTTTGTATGTTCTTTAAAAGAGGTATAAAAAAGATATAAACTAAATACAAGACATTCTGAGAGAAATGGTTGTAGGCACAGTATATGTTCATAAAGCATTTATACCTTCTAGTGTCTTTAATAATTTTTATTTTACTTCATTAATTTCTCTTTTTTCAAATATTGCTGTTTTTATATGCTACATTAGTCTAGAGATTTCAACATTAAATACATCTAAGAGAATAGTTTTCTCGAGAAAATAAATAATTCATTTGAGAAGGAAATCTTGCATATATTTTCCATGTCAAAGAAGATCCTTTCATAATTATGGTTAATTATAACTGCACTTGACTTGGATAAGAAAAATATAGATTTTTCTATCTCCAAAGCTTTGTGATTGTCACAGACTCATTAATCAGACAATGGTCCAAATAATGTATCATTAATTTCATAATATTTTACATTCAATAAGTACTTTTTCCAATGTAACATCTAACCACATTCATACTCATAAGGGTAATAAAAGAAATATATATTTTTGATAAGAAAAAGTATAAAACTTCCAACTTTATGGTTATAGTACTTAAAAAAATAATTTGAATGTTTCATTTAAAAAAAAAATGTATAGAATACTTAATTTACAATCTGCTTTCAGTGGTAGTGTTACATTGTGTACATAGTATTTTTTTTATTTTCAACTACAATTGTATCTCAAAGAGAAATTCCTATATCTTACAGCTAATAAATACAAAAGAAATATTAAACTAGCTATACATATCTACAACTACTTATTTCCATGAAGAAAAATCTGCATGTGGCTCAAAAACAATTTGAATACATAATTATTACCATTTCATGCAACTAGAATTTCAATTCTCTCACATCAGTATTTCATTCAATAAAATAACTGAAGGTTCATGGTAATATTGTACTTTTGTCATTTTAACATTAAAAATAATAAATTACAAAACAATAAAACTCCTAACAATATGCATTTAATACATATTAATCTTAGCATGGAAAAGTTTATTAGCAAACACACACACACACAGATTTTTTCTAAAATGGAAATTTTGATTGTTCAAAACATATGGATGGCCAGGATGAAACTTAACGTATCTACTGGAACTTGAGGGGGGAGGAACCAAAATTAGGTGCTGGTGGTGTACCATTTGAATATAAAGCATTGTCCATAGCACACGAACCAGAGCTTGAATGGCTTCCAGAGCTGGATCGGGAATGTAAGGCCAGAGAGATGGAGGAGGCAATCGATTGTGAAGACTGCGAAAACGCTGGAGGCCTCTTTGAGGTTTCATTATTTTTAGATAAATTGCTGCAGTCTTTGATTAAATCTGCTGCATTGTCATCTTCTATCACAGCTGGGGCAGCAGTGGCAGCTTCTGTAGCTGCATTCACATTGCATTCGGATTCAGAACCACCTGCAGCATTCTCGCCATACAGTTTAAGGGCTATTGCAAGATCTTGAAGAATTTCTGTTTCTTTTTCATCTACAATGTTAAAGCGCTCATTGAAGATAGTAAAGTGTGCAAACAGGGTATTCAAGTGAGCATGCATATTGAGAAGCACAATCTCCTTGAAGTGAATGTGGTAGATATGAGCCAGGACATGGAAAAGTAATCGCTGGATTTTCTTTACAATTGACTCAAAAGAACTAGGAAAGTCACGGTCTGAAAAAGAAATATACATTTAAAAAAGGATATTTTTTACGGACTATGACATTTTAATAATTTATAAAATCAGGATGCAGTTTAAAGAAAGGACATGTTTTATCAAAAGTTATAACGGGATATAATTAATGAGCTGTTTTTATGCATTAAAAGAGAAACAGCGGAATTAAAAACCTAGTTTGACAATGCATTGACTTCATAACATCAAATATAAACATTATGAAATTTCTTTTAAAAATGCATGTTTAAAATAACCTCTTCAAAGCATATTTGCCATAAATATGGCATACAACTTTGTTTAACACCCATTAACAGCTAATTAATGATTTCCAGAAACATAAAAAACACAAAATTTTAAGGTCTGAATGCATCCTACATTTTTCAAAATGGAACCTTAAATCTTCAGAAATATTATTTATAATTCCTAAATAAGGATTCGTTATAAAAAGTTTAACCAAGATAAATTTAAGAATTCTTTAAGTTATTGAAAAGTTTCGGTAATTTATAATTAAAAGTTCTTTAAACCCGAAACAAGTTATAATGATGTAAAAATAAAAACATACCAAATTTCGTAGGAAAAATTGACTCGTCATATAAAGTGCGTTGTGTGAATGTCATGACACAGTCAATGTATTGAGGGGCAGCAACTTTACATTTCTTCCCTTTTTCATCAAACCACAAGTATTGCCTAAAATGGAATGATAATGCATAACTAATGTGTTTGATGATATTTTCTAATATTATGAGACTGTTAAGAGATAGATTCAGTTGACCCCAATGGTTGGGCTTGGGTGCACAAATAACATGGATATAGATTTTCGGACAATGACACATAAATTGGATTTTAACTTTCCAATGGATAAGAAAATAGGAAAAATTATAGACTTGTTTTCACAGTAAGATTTTTAAATTTTCAACTCATTAATAGTTATATTTGATTACAAACTTTTTTGAAGTAAATGGTTATAAAGTTCTCCATGCTTTAAATTGTAATAAAATTTATAAATTAAAAAAAATATAGATGTTGTTGAAAAATCCTTAGACAGGTTTATAATAAGTGTGTAGCTAAGACAAACCATTACATTTTAAATTATAAAGACTATAAATTCCTTAATATCATGTAAGGAATTTTATAAATGTATTTAATCCAGAAATAGTGAAGCTAATTGGGACACAAACTACCGAAAACTAGGACTAACAGGACAACCATATGTAAAGAGAAATAGTAGATGCAAAATATAAAAAGTTGTACTGAAATATAAGATTTTTTATAACTGGATGTACGAGTTCATTAAAAAATGTTTTTAAAAAAATTATGTCCTCTCAAGTTTAATTGCATATAGTTTTTTTTTAAAAATTATTGTTATGGAATTTTCACTTGAACTGCATAAAAAAACGCATATTTTTGTGTCCATTATGTTGCCAAAGTACCAGCATAGACACTTTTTTCTGCTATGGAAGAGAATTTCCTAACAGACCTGATTAAGGTTTGGGTTTTGGAGGATGTTCACTAGGATGTCAATGTCCACTATGTTAAACTTCTTGGGTAAAACTGAGTAATTAAGAATTAAACTCAACGAGCAATTTAAAGCCTTATAGAATCTGATTATGATAAGCTGATAATAAATCATAAATAAGTAAGCATCATAGAAAAAGCCAATGATAAAGAGCGTTTTGTCCACCTTTTTACCAAAAACTGTTAGACAAAGTACTTCTTTATTCAAAACAGCACGCCTTATTCTTAATTAAAAACTAATATAACATCCAAGTTTGAATGGTTGTTTGACACATTCTGAATTTGATTTTAAATCATTTAAGAGCAGTGTGAATAACTCAACAGTCCACACTTGTTTATCTAAACAGTATTAATCCAAAATATCCTTTGGTACAGTCAATGAAGGTAACTTTGGCTCAAAATCCTAGGGTTTTTTTTTTACAATGGAAGAAAAAATTAAACTACAAAAACTATTTAAACACTTTGAAATCCCATGGATTTTAAGTATTGAACTTTTAGGAAGATACTTTAATTTGTAAGCATTTCTGTTAGATTTTAGATTTTTTTTTTTTTAAAAATATGTTAGTTTAAGAAATTAGGACACAGTTTGAATCCAATGGGGTAACTTTGGCTCAACATAAAATGCATAAGAAACATACCTTTTACCACATTTAAAGGCTGTATTACAGAAATAGTAAAATGTCTAAAGATGAAAATTACAAAGATAGGTTACAAAATTATTGAAAATGGTTTAATAACTTAACATTTACATTACACTACATCGTTAAATGACATTACACTACGAATGACTTTATTGATTGCCGTTTAAAAAAAAAAAATTAAAATTCAATTTTAATAAGGGGAAAATAACTGATTTTCGAAGCAAGATTTAATAACAAATATCTTCATAAAAAGCAAACGATTTATTTATAAATGGAAAACAATATATTCATAATTAGGAATTTGAAAATGTTTACATTTAGACATTAGCGATTCTGGATGTTGTACTTTTTTAAAATCCTATCTTTATCTTATTATTTTTAAAGAATCATTGTAAATATGGATAATCATAGGAGTAAAACTTCTTCAAAATGATACAGAATGTGAAAGTGACACAGAATACTCTCTTTCATACACTTTTTTGAATGGGTAAAGTTCCACAAAGAAATCCTTACAGCTTGGGCCAAAGCTACTCTCATTCATAGTCAAAAGTTTCCCAGTGACCAACAATTAAATATAGCATAAAAAAATATTCAACTTGGATTAAAACAAATGGTGTAATGTTCATCCCAAAAGATGAAATAATAGTATAGAGTGTTTTCTTTAGCTATTTTCAATATTATTTTAGATGTTCCAGACAAAAGTTCAAAGAAAAATATTTTCGTTATTCAATGTTTGCAAGACTACAACGTTATTTGTGGTGTTGCCAAAATTATAATAAGATACTTTTTTACATGAAATGAATGCCAATGTTACCACCTTTTTGAAAATGTGAAACAAGTTAAGATGGGATCATTTTAGGAAGACAAATTAAAACAAATCTTTTTCAGACAGTTGGGCCAAAGTTACCTGCTTCGACAGTACATTGAAAGTCGTTGATTATATTTTATTCACAAGACAAACTAAAAGATGTGGTGTAAGTATAAAAAGTATTTTGGGCTATTAACGAGGAAAAGCGCGACAATTCAAGATTTCACTAATTCAAAAAACAAATACCAATTACTAGTCGATGTCCGCAAACGCGTCGGCGAGGTATGCAAGGTAAATCAAAGACGCAAGGTTTATGCGAGGTAAATCAAATTACACAAAAGACAAATTTAAAAAACTTAGGGTAAAAGTTAATTTTTATTTAGAAATGAAGGTATTAATAGGCATTCACAAAGTTGTTAATTGGTTAAGCATTTGAATATATTATCAATACTTTGATAATTAAATACACAGAAAGAGCATACAAACTACTCTTTAAAATTTTATAAATTAATTATTTTTAATTTTTTAGCATATAATGAAAGAGGATAGTTAACGATTTCATTATTGGCTATGTTTTTTTTCCCACCGTCATCTAGATTGTTAACGTTTCCTCAATTTAATGTTTTTGCTTCAATGGGGAACTTGCATGTATTTTTTTTATTCTTTTAAAATAATCTCCATGCGATTCTAAGAACATCGACATAAATTTTACCTAAATCCGACCATTAGTTTATTTTTAATTAATTTTCAAAGTTTGCGATTTGCCCCGCCCCTTGAAAACGCTGCCTCTGGCCTTCCCTCCCCGCGTGACGTCAGTAGACCCAACTGGGAAAGCCAGAGATAGGCGGCTGCTATGTTTTGCGAATGTCAGTCTTCCTGATGCTTTTCTTATCGCGTCGAATCCATTAAAGTTATGTAAATTCTGGAAAATATTAGTGCATACGAATGTTGCAAAGTACCCTTTAGAAAAGCTGTTTTTTTTTAATGTTCCTCGAGTTGTAAAAGAAATGCTATTTTTATTCTTAATGGTAACAGACTTATGTTATAAAATAAATTTCTATGCAATTATATTATGTAATTGTATGTATTTGTACTTATAATTTAACTATATAATATAAATGTAGATTAAAATTAAATTTAATTGATTGAAATACCTGTGTTTAAGATTGGGAAATATTTCTCATTATTACAGGGATTCGACATAATAATGTACACACCTTGCAATTTTTAAATTAAATCACATATTTTATAAGTTACTTAAATATAAGTAAAATGCTTTTTTAACGACTTGTAACGCGTGTTACGACAAACATGTTCGAGCAGATATATTGTCTCTTATGTAATTATGTGGAACGCAGAATTCAAGTTTTGTACATTATTCTCGTAACAAGTTCATCCAATCCCTGTAACTATGAAAAATATTTCTCATTCTTAATGCAGTTATTTTCATAATTTAAATTTAGTTTTAATTTGTATTTGAATTCAAAGAAGCAATTTAGTTTATAAACATGAGTATGTTATATGGTACAATTAAAAATAAAAATACCTGCTTCCTCTTTGAACATTGTTGAACCTAACTGTCAACACGTATTTTTTTTACATCTTTAGGAAAACTATAACACGTAGGTGTGTAACAGTAACTATCACCTAGAACCTCTGTCACACACGCGCGAGTTATAAAACTTGGAAACAAATTCGTAAAACACAGCATTTACTTCTAATTTATACTTTAGTTTCCAAAATTGCCGATCTTCATTAACCTTCTTTTGTAAATTTAATCAAATTAAAAATGGCCAGATAATTTATCCAACTCCCACTCTCTCTAAAACTTTTTTTTTAATACAGTACATGACCATAATCATTTCTAGCCTCCGTGGACCTTCAACAGTGCCAGTTACACCTGGAATTATCTCTATTTTCTTTTTAAAAGTCCATTAATTTTTTGGTTTTTCAAATTTAAAATATAATTTTAAATGGAATTTTTGTGATGAAATTTTGTTTAATTTCATTATTGATTTAATTCGTTTAGTTTCTGCACTACAAATTAAGTAACTTAAATTATCTAATAAGTTAAATGCTCAATAAAAACATTCTGTAATTAATTGATTTTTTCCCTATTTATCGCACTTAATTTTTATTTTAAAAATAAAACATTAATTGTTTATTAAATGATACAAACATTAGTTATGTAAAACAAAAACTAATTAATGTCCATAATTAGTAATAATAAATTAGCAAAAAAAAAACTATTAACATTGGAATAACTATTTACATTGAAAAATATTTTTTTCAATTAAAAACAGTTTTAATTAAAAATAATTTAAATTAAAGTAATATTAATTAAAATATATAAATAAAATTTACGACAACTGCCCCAACCCCAAAATTTCTTTTCTAGTCGCGCCCTAGGTGACGAAAGCAAAACATATAGCATTTTTAAAAGCTTCCACTTTTAACTTTATAAACGTTCTGTGGGAGCTGAAATATATTTTCTGGTGTAATTTTTTCGTGGTACTATTACAACAAGTTACTTTGCAACATTTATATGCACTAATATTTTCCAGAATTTACGTAACTTTAATGGATTCGACGCGATAAGAAAAGCATTAGGAAGAGTGACATTCGCAAAACACAGCGGCCGCCGATCTCTGGCTTTCCCAGTTGGGTCTACTGACGTCACGCGGGGAGGGAAGGCCAGAGGCAGCGTTTTCAAGGGGCGGGGCTAAGCGCAAACTTTAAAAATTAATTAAAAATAAACTAATGGTCGGATTGAGATAAAATTTATGTCGATATTCTTAGAATCGCATGAAGTTTCATTTACAAATGGTATTTCGCTATTTCCCGACACATGCAAGTTCCCCATTGTATATTAGTGAATTTCTCAATATTTTAATTTTTGCCAAAGGCAAGTAGAGTGAATTCATCTTTATACTTCAAATATGTTTATATGTATACCATGTATCAAAGCTAAATTTCGCACACTTGTTTTAATTGTTTGTTTTTTTAATTTTAATGATAAAATATATGCAAGTCCAGAAAATCTTGGTTAGTCAAAGGATTATATGTGTTATATTTTCTCAGCTAGTAAACCTGAATAGGGAAAATTTGATTATTTTAAAAATTTAAACAGGTGTAAATATCAACATATTAGTAAAAACAGTGTGACACTCTGATTTGATGATAAATACTGAATTGCTTACCTTCCATTGGGGCCATTCATATCAGGACATCCCGACATGGTACAAAATTCTGATACAGTGCCATAAACTAGATTTGTATGATCAAAAAATGCTATTGCTGAAAAGGAAAAAAAACATTAGAAAACTATTTTTTTCACACCAATAATACAAGTTTAAAACACATTTAGATGTCTTACTATGTGAAGCTAGCCATTCATTATAGTCTATTCCTGGAGGTATATCTATTACTTCCCTAAGCCTTGATTCTTGGACACTACATTCCAAGACGGCTTGTTCTAAATAAAGTTTAGATTCCTCTTGTGAAGTTGCCACAGCATCTTTTTCTTTACGGCGAGCCTTCCTGCAAACAGAAAATTAATGTTAACATTGAAATTCTTAACGATAACTTAAATTAATGGAAAACATTAAACAGTTTATTTTCAATATTCACTAGCAAAGATGATTGAGACAATTTTAAAAATAGTTACACACAGTCAATATGGCTACAAGCATCATAATTTTTAACAACAGTCAAAAGTTTTAGGACTACTGACACTTTTTTTTGTTGCTAAATATTAAAACATAATTTAATACAGTCAACACAACTAATAAATAAATTATAAAAATGTGCATGATTTCTATAAATTATTTTTATCTAGTGACACTGTCAAAAATAATTTTAATCTCGACAGCGGATTTTATTATAACTTAATTTATAAGTTGTAAAATTAAATCGTTGGACTTGTAAAATTATAACTGGTGGGGGGAAAACTGCTTTTGAAATTTGAAGAATTTTTTTTGTATATGATGCATTATGGTATGATACCATATGACATATACAAAAGTACTTCAACATTTCAAAAGCAAAATACAATTAATACATTATTCATATAATATTCTGAGGAAATAGCTCTGGAATATAGTACATTTATACAGATTCAGAAATAGGAAATCTGTCAAGTTCACCACAATGTGGGTGGGCCTTCAATAAGAGGGGAAGGGGAAGTAAGAAAAAGAAATATATAAAAGAGAACTTATATTTTTAGAAACGAAACTTTACCCGCAAATTAAAAATCTACTAATGAAATACCCTATATCCTATAGAAGCGATAGTCCATCCCCTTACAGTCGTAATAGTCTTCAAATATAGATGGCGCCATGATAGAAAATCACAGTTCAAGTTTTGGATGCTAATGTCATTCAATGCTAATTAATAATTATGCAATATAGTATAAATTTTTAGCTTTTATGTCATAAACTCCGGTTTAGTTGAAAAGGGTAATAGTTAAGGTACTTTTTAAAATACACATCTCTAAAACAAAAAATCTTAATTTTACAAATTCGATGTGATCAATAAAATCAAACTAGTTAGAATACGATCTTAGAATAATTAATAATTTTTTTTAAAAAAAATTTGATTGATTTTCCCGTTTAATATTAGCGATAATATTGCTATAATATAAACATTTTGATCGGCACTCATTATTAACAATAATATAGCTATCATTCAAAACCATCTTTCTACCATGCTGTTAAATAAAATTAAGGGCGACAATAAAATTATATTCGTTAAAAAAAATCAATGCTGGATTTTTTAAAATTATCGATGATACATTAAAAGATACATTTTACCGCTGTTTTCCCGTTTGACTAAAAAACTTCCTATAGTTTATCCGATTTTTAATTATTTTCTGCCAATTTATAAATATTTTTCCAAATCAAAAATTTAGACAGAAATGAGATAAACAGATAACGTGAAATATCAAAACAATGGATCGCTGCCAAATGATAAGAATAATGACGAATTAAGAAAACTTTAAAAATGTATGACTGTCATCGATATAAGGTGACTGTACAAAGTTTGAATGGTTTTGAAGGTAAGTAGCACTTTCAATTGCATTTTAAGAAATGTTTAATAACAAATATTATGGACTATTATTTAACTTACATATATCATATAGTTTATGATATATCATTTATAATAAGTATAAATAACAATATAAATGATAAAAAGAAAAATTGCAGTTCAACCCTAAAAAGACCCATTTGTGAATACAAACACCCTTATTACAGAATAAAAATATTAATTTTGAGTTTTGGGATTCGTTTTTCGTTTAACTTAATTTGTCCTACATCAATTGCTCAGTAATATGGCAGTCTTTCATTGTATCTTTTGTTTGTTTCGATAAACTTAAGAAAATTTTGAAACGCCAAAATAGGCTAAGATTTTTAAAAAATGTTTTTGGAAATAATGCTAAATTGATGCATCTTGATTGAAATTCGATGTTTACAGCGCAATCCAATCATGATCAAGATTTTTTTTTTTTAAAAATATATATAATTAAGCACCTATATTTATAATGAGCCAAATGCTTTTCCAAGAAACTAAAACATTTTTTAATTAATTTGTCGGGGCTTCTAAACCAAGTGCTAAAAAATAAATTATTTGTATGTTTGAAAAAGTTTACTTGATTTTTTTTTACATCAATCACAATATAATTATAATACGAATATAACTCAATCTAATAGGATAAATAACTAAACTAGTCAAATCCACGATTTATATACAAGAAAAATGCCCTTGTTTATTATCACAAGGAAAAATCTTCCACAGAAAAGCTTTTGGTGAAAAAACGCATTTCGGCAGCGGAAGAAAACAATGCAGACTTCCTTTTCGGAATAGCGGAAGGAAGGAAGAACTTCCGCAGACGCCATACTGTCTTGGATAAGGAGGCCCTACGTACACCAGGCGAATTACGATAAAGATATTCGAAAAAGAAAAAAAAAAACTTTTTTTTATAAATTTATTTTCCTGGGGCTTCAGCCGCTTAACACTTTGGGGTCTAAGTTCGAGGGGCGTTCGGGGTGTCGATCGTAGTGATGGGAGGTGAACATGAGGTTCAATCTGCCTTTTGTTCTAAAAAAATACAGATAGCTGTACTCGTTCCCCTGTGAAAAAACTGACTTTCAAGTATTTTTTTTAATAACGAAACACTATAAAAGAAACTTGTGAAAAGAGGGAGATGCGATCGCATCAACTCACAACTCAAGGCATTAGTCTCCATCAGGCGCGGGGGGGGGGGTCCCCTGTGACCCTCCCCCTATCGTATTTCTTTGACAAAATAATTCTTTTTAACCCCTTCCTATTCAAAGGGGGTTTAGAATCAATTTTTAGCCAATGGTCGTTTTTAGCGCGGGAAAAAGATTTCGGATATTTTTTTTATTATTTGATCGGAATTTTTTACTATTTTAACTGATAACCAAACATACGTATATTATAAGTGGTCTTGTTTTCTTTAGAATAAAAGCGGCGCCTGTGCAGGCGCCTATCATAGAGGCGAAGTAGAAAGATAACTTCGATACTATTATAAAAAAAAACAATCGCGAAATATTATTTCATATAATTTTGTTTGCTCTAGTTACACTCAGCTCTACAGTGAACCAGTTCAACAATGCTTTTCATTAATTAAAGAAAACGCACTGAATTATTGGTGATTTCAAACAACTTTGCAATTCTTTACCTCGTTCCCGTCATTTACAGAAGAAAAAAATTACGTCGTGATACGTCATGGAATGATATCGTTTATGGTGCTGGTACCAACAGAGCGATAGTAGTTTGGTACAGAATTAGTTATGCTATAACATTCACTATTCTAGTAGCTAAACTGTATGATATCGTCGGTCAAATGACAAAACCACGAATGTGAGAAAATACAGAGATGGAAAACTGGATACTGTTAAGCATACTGTTTTCAAAAATCGCCAATCCCTAGAATTTGCACATTCGTGGTTTTGTCATTTGACCGAAGATATGTGGTTGCGTGAGAAAAACTATTGTTTCTCTCAAAATTGGTCACATTTTATCCGAAGACAATTGGAACACTTTTCTGCGAAAAGTGCTTCCATTTTTGGAGTGACGAATATGAAATGATTTATAAAAACGTCAACAAAATGATCCATCATACATCGTCGAAAATCAACGAGAAAATAACTCATATTGGACAAATTCGGCGTACAAACAGGACGTTGATGATTTTGTTCAAACGTATCATATACCAAACTTTAAACACAAAAGGAGTTAGAGCTTGTTTAAACCCATAATATATTATAGGGCGAAGTTGTTAGTGGTCATGGTTTATCCATATTTGTGTCGCTATTTTAGTAGATGCAAGAGTGGTTTTTAATTTTTTTTTTAAAGATTTCCAAGACAAAAAACCCGCCTCGAGTATCCAGACAAAATGTAACCGCCTACCCAAAAAGCCTACCCCGGCTATAGAACTCAACCGACCGTGGATTTTCGTGAGGAAAAAAAGGCACAATAGGAGATACAAAAAAACGCGGTTTTTGTGGTTCCACTTGCAGACTCCAATTCACGCTCCAGAATGGGATGACAATGTGTGCCACTTGTCAATTAAGATCAACATGCTCGGACAATCTACGGGTCACTGATCCAGCAATGTTATCCCCAAAAAAATGGTAACTAAGGTAAAAAAAAAAATTTGTAAGACAATCTGCAAAGAAACTTTATTTTGTATAATGTGACTCCTGAATTTCATAAAGCTTCTCTAGGATATTGCTCAAAGTGGTGTTGTAGTTGGGTCGGAACGCACCGGTACGAAGTTCGCGTTTCGGTACTTTTCTGAAAGCCGGTACCTGTGTTCCTCTTTATTTTTCCTTTTTTTAAATAAAAAAACATGTAATATTTATCTATTTATCTTTTTTTTAAAAACTTAATATTTGTATTAAATCTTAATTTTTCCAAAGAAAAAGTTAAGTTCTTGTTTAGTTTGCTCGTGCTAACATATTATATTCGCATTTTATAATTCAACAGTCAACCAGTTAGTTTGGATCTTTGGTTCTCTAAACCAGCCGACATAATGGTAGAATTTTTTTGAAATCTCTAAAAAAAATTTTAAATTTGGTTTTAAAATGAATTAATATAAATATTGTTAGTCATGTAAATTTTATATATATATATAGAAAGACGCCTTAATAGAGCAATACATAATTGTATAAGTAATACACGTAAATCAATACGAAAATTAAGACCGATTGCTCATTTCCTTCACTAAACTAATCATTTTTCAAAGAATATAATATTAGAGTAATTTTTTAAGATTTAACTGCTAACTGCTAAACATGCACCCCCTCTACACACACACAAAAATCACCTACGTGCCCCAATTTCGTACTAATATAGACCATAACGTCTAGACACACACACACCAAAAGCACTGTTCACAATCTATGTGAATATAATAGCCAATGCTTAGTAAGTATTGAAGTTAGTCCAGTAAGGGTTTTATACATGTTTTCCTCAGTTTCTTAAGTATGCAAAATTGTTTTCAAAATTTGTTTCATATATTCTTGGTATAAACATATTTTTCAAACATGTATTAAAACGTATGTCTTGCAAGCAATTTTGAAAAAAAAAAGTTTAATATTTGCTAAAAAGCACCTCAATTTCCTGAAATTTGAGGTTATAAGCCTTAAAAATTCACATTTTTATGCTGCTATGAATGCAAACTGCTTTCACAATTACTGCTGAATTTCTTTTGCAAGAATTACGAAATAGTGTTGACCCTCGTACAACTTCATTAAAATAATACATACATTTAAAGTGTCGCATGTATCCTTATCTTGTCAGTGTATCCAAGTAGATTTGTAACATAATGTCACTTAGACTGCTTCCACACAATTTTTGTGCTTAAAGAAAAAAGTTTTTAAAAAAGTGGTAAACACGGTATTTAATTCCATATTAAATATTTACACGCTAAATTTGGCTAGTTTCATTTATTTTCTTTGAGAAATGGAATAATCACTCATCGTTTGCTAAATTTGTTTATATTTCGAAAAATAAATATGCAATATTCCACGTTCTTAAATAGAAGCAAAACATTTCATATCAACATACAACATTAAAACAATATATTAACTTTAAAACTTAACTACACCAAATGATTTGTAAATCAATTAAAAAAAGAAACAAAAAACCTCATTAAAACCTACTTTTTAGATTATAAACGTAGAGTGGAAGCTAAAAATCGTCCCAACTAGTTTTTTTTTTACCAGTCAAGTCTCCTCACCAATAACTTTTTTTAGCTTCATCGCTTCTTATTCAACTAATAAGAGTGCATTAGAAATTGATAAATGAAATTCATGGAAATAAAAGTTGTTGATTCACTTCTCACAGCTTTTCCTTTGACAAATCCTAAAGACCTATTGTCCATATAATACCACGCGGATATAACATAAGTTTTGCTCAAAGTAGTGCTGCTACTAATGTTCTTTTCCGCATTACACTTCGATATTAAATACACAAAGAAAAATCACTTTTACTTAATTCCTTAAAGCCGAAGAACGTTCCTTAATTAAAGCTGAAGTATAACGTAACGAAATGAGTATATACACGCATACATTCAAGATTTGAAAAAGAATAGAGCATGAATTCAATAGAATAAAAAATATATATATATGAAGATACATGCCAGATAAAGTAGTGAATGAAAGAAAATTATGCACGTAGTAAAAGAACAAAGGATGTTTTCCTCTCTCTTTCAACTCTTATATTTTGTTTACAATCTAAAAAAATGAACGTATACAATATGCTATCAGAGCATTAGAACAACTTTTTTTTTTAGGACGGATGAAGAAACCAAACAACCTACCATCCCTAACAAGGAAAACACCTCATCAGGAACCACCCCAACTCGTCAAAAGTTGGATTATTGTTTTCATTACTGCCATTCGGCCACTTTGAAAAGGAAATCCTCGCGATATCAACAAAACGAAGGCAGGTCTGTCCCAGATAGGCATCCAACATCAAATAAGGTTTCTTCGCCGGTCGTTAGGCCATTTTCTGAAAAACTCCCTCAAAGAAACTGGAGCAAGGGTGACGTTCCCAAACCAATCTCACAGGAGATAAACGATTGAAGGGCCTTAGGGAACAGTGACAGTTTGGCCAAATATTTCATCATCTCAAGGATGAGCAGCTGCTTTAATCCGTTTGAATAACATGGATGAAAATGGACGAGATATAGAAAAAGGATGAACTGTACCTCAGAAAGTTTCATTTCAAATAAGAAAAACGTTACGGTTCAATAAGATTTCCCCCCATTAAGTTTTAAAGAAAGTAAGAGGAAAGCTTATAACATTTGAATCCGTTGTTTCAGAAACTCCATAAACCTCTATTTTTGTTCAAAAAACTACTTTTTTGTGTGACTCAATTTTTAAGAATTGACGCACTTTTAGAGGAAACTTTCATATAAGTTGTTACAAGAGCTTTTAGTAGTACACAACTCATTTATTTTTGCTATTCTTAACAAAACACTTTTACTAACTTTCTGAAGAAAGAAACATTCATTTCCGCGTTCCCAGTCTCAATTAAAAACAGATGCTTAGAATAATAAGAGCTTAAACAGACAGCAATAAGATTAGTCTTATCAAGACCAGTTCCTAAAAACCCCTCATTGAAACTATCATTAAACTTCACAATCAACCAACACCATCTCCAGGTCAAGACTTGATGGTAACTTACCAAGTTTCGACACGGCCTGAAAGCCATACGACACACCCATAGCAAACTGGGAGGATTCACGGAGACAATGACTTGGCAATATTGTTTTGGGGAATTAGTTAATATTCGGATCACACCCAAGCTTCCTCTTTCCGGTAGAAAAAAGTACATCTACATGTTGGACAATCGGCGGAAGAGTTGAAAGTGGTCTTACAAGAAACCTCCTGTTCTGACCCACATCTGCAATAACGGTCAGATTGATCCTGGGAGGGGTTGGACAGATTACATTGAGATGTCCAACACTGGCCTTTTGAAGTAATGGATTGGTATGAGGTACTTATCAGGAGATAAATCAAATGAACAATATAGTTTCATGTATGTCATTGCTGACGGTTCTATTTTTAAAGTGGTACCAACTACACTTTTTAACTTCTAATCCTCATAGTTATATAAATAACACAATTCATTTTTTATGAACATTAACACAACCTTTTACTAAAAAAATCCCACGGCGGATTAGAAGAACACAGCATTATATATAATTAGATAGTGAGAATCATTTTATTTAAATTGGTGTTATAACTGATGAAATAATATATGTGCATCGAAATTTAAATTAAACTATAAAAAATAGTTATTCCATTGTATACTTAATTATACATGTACCAAATTGAGATATTAGTCTTTTAGATTACGCTAAGAACGCTATTAGTAGCGGAGGAAAAGACAAAATTAGAAATCTCCGAGTTATATGGCGTTCTAGCATTTTCAGTGGTGTCAAATACTTTCCCTCGTTAATGGGATCCATTAGTTAACATGGGCGAACACCGCCATGCACGATGTAATGATGTCTATTTTCCCCTTCGGCTAGTAGAGGCTTAATGTGTAGACTAAGGATGCATTGACATAAAAATAATTATTTAACCGTGAAAGGGTTTAAAAAAATTACATACTCACATGCAAGTAAATTATCCGTTATGTATTTAATGCAATTAAGGAAAAAAGAAAAAGATTTGAAGAGACTTGCTGATTAAAAATATTAAGTGAAAAATCAAACTGCCATTTTTCAAAATAATTTTTAACAATGAACCTTTTTTTTATTAAAGAATTAATGCCATTGCTAACCTCAATAAAAATTCCATTCCGAATTTCTCAATCACAATCAAAAGCCGATTCGAAACAAAAGAAACTGAAATATGCAAAGAAAGAAATAACCCTTTATCCATTCGACAACAAGCCTTTAAAATCCAACACAATTGACAATTAAAATAAACTTCGTGTGTTTTTACAACCCTCCGTGCACGAAAACGGGAAATTTTAACAGACTTTTTTCAAACACAATAAACCGCAACCAGGCATTAGATAACTGACTTGCATTCATTTCTTTATTAGTAAGTGTAATTATGCTTTTTATTTCCGAGACACATATTTAGCGGTTGTGATTTCTTAATTTATGATAGTCAACAATTTAAAATACGATAAAGCCACTGAAAAACATAATTAATAACTATTTTTGGGGAATCACAAATCAAGAACGTTAGAAAAAAATACTGTTCGTAAAATAATTTCTATAACACGACAAGTTTTCGTTTTCTGTTTTTAAAGTATCTGAAATATTTTGACAAGTTATTTTACACTGCAACCAGTAACTAATTAAATTAATCGATATAAATGAATAAATCGACGAATTTTTTTTGACAGAAAATTCTATATATTTACTTCAATTTACTGTTTTTACGATATCCTCCAATCGAGTTCCGGGTATTTTAAGTGTTTTATTTTTAATTATTGCCAATTATTAAAGAAATTTTTTTACATCGTATTATTTTTAATGTTTGAAAAGAAGGGAAATAATTTAAAGGAGTAGAAAGTAGATTTTCCCTTAAACTCTTATTAATCGACGCCTAAGTAGCTGTGCAGAAATTATTACATTATCGCTTTCGTATCTCACCTATTGTTTTTAAATAAAAATAACGAACGTGTTCCTTAGACGACTATGTACTGGTCACTAGTGGAAGGAATATGCTAAAAATAAATGAAACATTTAAACAAATATTTTAATATAGCAATTCCAAAAGGAATAAAAACTTCTCGAATACATATTTCATAAATCAGACATTACAATCTTATACAAGAGAAGTTATATTTAAATGTGTTTTAGGTGAAATTTTACAAAATGCATTCATTGCAGCAATAATATTATTAAAATATATTTTACTGATAATAACAAAATTTTCAAAATATAAAAAAAAACGGTAATTCATAACTGAGGATTAAGCTTAATTTATTTTTCATTTGTACTACGTTATTAAAATGTTTCATTCAGTTCAATGAGTCAAGAAGCAAAAGATCGCTGAAACTTCTAATACGAACAAAAGCATAACAATTTAAATGAACAATATTACAGGATTTGAGTATTATTAAGTTAGTAAACTACTTTTAAATAGATAAAAAGAGTGGTCCTTATTGCAACTTTTTTTTAAAAAATGAAGTCATTGGTCGTTCTCAATAAAAGATTATATAAAAAGAAAAAAGTACTGCATAAAAACTGGTTAATATTAACGTTCCGTCATTAATAATTCATAAACCTGATTATGTAGGTTATATTTTTTCCTGATTTAAAGGAGTCGATATAACATTAGATCGATCGAAGTCATCCGTATCTTCTACATCGAATGGTCGATTATGTCGAAGTTGCGATTCATAACTCATTTTGCTCTGCTAATGGCTCTTCTCATATATATAAAAAAATAGAGTGGTTCTCTACCCTTACATTTTCATGAGAAGAAAACTGTACGATCTTCGATAAATGGCTAAAGAATAAATTTATTAAACTTTTAAAAGTTACAAACGTAAAATTGCATTAGTTTACAGTATTCACAGTAACACATGGTTAAATAAACTATTATAAAGTAAATAATTTACTATTTTTATAAATCATAAAATCTATCGCAAAGGAAACAATACTATGATACTGTTTCTAACAACACTATTTCTTTTACAGAGGGTAATAATAACAAGTTTCAAAACACGTTATTCGAGCTCAAAGAATATAATGGGATTTCCTAGTGTCAAAGCCGAGAGACCTTCACACCAGGTAAGTTTAGTTAAAACTTTTTAAGTAAATTAAATTTAGAAGTTTTATGTTTGAAAAAACGAATTTTGGATGAGTCTTAAAATTCTAAAACCGTTACAGTTAATGATCTTAAAAATTGGTATCGAAATATGTATGTAGCAAATCAAATCGGATTAAAAGCAAAAATTCCATTGAAAATATAAACGCTCGTTGAATAACTGCAAGTTATTCTACTTATGGCGACTTGAGATTGACAACACTTCTCTGATCGATTCATTTTAAATATACTAGTTGAGTGTGATAATTTAATAAAATATAAAAAAATCAATTAATAATCATGCAGATCAAGAGATTTTGTTTGGTCGAAATCAACGTCAAACTATAGCTACAAGAAGAGCGATTGTGTAAATCAAAAGCAAAATATTAAACTTAACTATCTTTAAATTGACAAAAAACGTAAAATCTAAAACTGTCCCCCTCTTTCCACGTCGAACACATTCTCCTCTTAAATTACACCTTTAGATGTTTTTATTGAAAAAAAAGCTATTGTTTTATACACGCTGATTACACTTATCACTTCAAGGCTACTTTCCCGTAGGGGAATGCAATTCCACGAGCGTAGATCTCGGAAGCACTTTCGATTACACAAAATAAAGCACCACAACCAAATAAAAACTGCATCGAAGGTCATTCAATGAGCGCTTATCTAGGCAGAATGTGCGAAACAAGTGAAATCGAATGAGCTTCAAGTGAGTAAAAGTATGATTACCGTGCGCTGGGATGGGGAAAGCGATCTGATTGCGACACTGGAGAGGTATGGCCCACTTCCTTTTTTGATTAGCTCGTTTACAAAAACACAAGAAGGATCGAAGACAAGGTGAAAAGATGGCCAATTAAAAGACGAATATGAATATTGCACAACTTTAAGAATAAACGAGCTTCCGTTAATTTTTTTTATGAGGTTAACTTTTGTTGGTTGGGTTGAATATCGTCGCCCTAGAGCTACTGGCGACAGAAGTCGTATTTTAGAACCACAATCAAGTGACGAGTTAGCTGCAAAACTCACATTCTCCAAAATATAACTGAGATATAGGGTCCGGCCTGTTCATTGTCGACTTTTGATAATGGTGAATTCAATGAAATTCAAATGAAAATTTAAATATAAAAAAAGTTAAAAGTAAATGGAATACATTTTAAAAGACATTAAGGCTATCAATACGATTTTTCCTTCGTTGAGTAATCAATGAATTTTCATATAAGTTCTTGCGTTATAAATAGGGGCTCAGCAAACGGAGTACTTCATATGCTAACAAAAATGACCTATTGCCCACCGTACAGCTGTTAACAATAAAAAAAAATAGATATATAAGCATAAAAACTTTAAATCTCAATATTTTTATTATAAATGGCTTTTTCACCACTATTTAAACATGTCCTTCAATGTATAACAAATTATATAGATTTTTCGCACAAACTGTAATAATACCTTCCATCAGGTCGGGCCCTACCCACTGCGGCCCCTCTGCCCACAGCCTCATTACCCGTAAAAGGAACTCGAAACAAAGTGTGCAGAGAAGGCGTTCGGATGAGTACTTTACCCGATTGTGTTGTGTCGCCGGCCGTCCCACATCCAAATGGGTAAAGGGCAACGGCCCTTGCCTGACCTGCCGGTTGCATAAACACGCTTGGTGGGTGGGGTATCAACACATACTTAGTGGGGAACCCATGCGATTCACCCACCAAAAGATTCACCTAAGCGAAGATATCCCGGCAGTCAATCACATGGCCCGTGCGACTTTCCCAGAAAACTACTTTTCTTCCCTGATAATAATAAGAGCCCTTCAAGATTGTAGCCGTTCGTGTCACCTGCTAATCTTTAAAGCTAAGGTCTGTGGTGTCATTATTGTAAATATAATAATTTTGTGGTTAGAATGCTTAATTAAAAAAAGTCAACTTTGGAATTGAAATATATGGGCAGGGGGCGTTGAACCATCAATCAAAGCTTATTGAGTGTATTGTGTAGTTGTGGAGCAACGTTTCATTTTTTTTTTAAATTTGAACGATCAAACTAAAAGCTAATATTTTACTGAACCCACTTTTTAAAACAAGTAACCATTGGGATTAAAATTAAATACATTCCACGTTGACTACTCTGATATGTGATAATACGAAGGTCTTTGTTTATATTTTATACATAAACTAGATCGTCTGATATAAGTGCATTTAATGCTCCGAAGTTAACTACGGGGAAAAGCTCACGAGACCAAAAGCATTTCGTGTACTAAAAAAAAATTACAGTAACACTAAGGAGAACAGAATACTGAATTGAGATAGTCAATCTATACACAAGTTTTTCTTGTTATGACTGTACAAAAAGAAGAAAATTGCCTTTGTTTTTGGTAGAGTTCATGGCCGTTAAATAAAACTACTAAATTAACAAGAAATCAATGCAGAAAAATACGGTTTTAAATCGGCTCGACTCGTATCAACTGTCAATATACAACAATGACTACGAATTCAAAGGTGGCAAATGAAATATAAGCATAAAAAACATCAGTACCAGCTGCAAGTCAATTTTTTTATTATTTAAAAAAAATGGGTTCTTGTTTATTTAGTTCCACCACCTTTCCACGCTACAACGCTTTTCGAATTCGAAAGAAGTAGTATATTACGTAGTCTAGGTACTTTCTCGGCCGAATCTTCCTCTAAGAACTCGAAAGATGGATGACATTTGTGCATGTCGCCCCTTTCCGATTAACCCGTCGTTTGAAGGAAGAAAAAAAACCTTGCCATTGAGCACATTTGATTTTCAAGAACATGCTTTAAGGAACTTGTTTTGCCTGCATAAAGTAAATCGAAGGCAAATAGTGGATATAACATCAGAAAAAAACTATCCATTTTCTCAAATGGAAGTGCAGTTCAACCATCAACTTTCACAATTGTAAAATATTTTGTTAGTCTTAAGTAAAGAGCATGGTTTGAAACACTAAAATTTTCAAATGAATGGTTGTACCTTATTCAACTCGAAAATGGGTCGTTTGAATGGAAATTAGATATAAAACTGTCATGTTTTCTCATTACCCTCATTAACGTATATAATTAAGCAAACTAATTTGCCTGTCTTGCAATGCCTTCGAGAATGAATTCCTAATTATACCAGGCGTTAAAATTAATACCATAGCAAAATAATCATATACAATGAAAACGAATACTGTTTTATGAATCTGAAATAAAATTATACTTTTGTTGAATAAGATAAAATAAATTCAAATACAAAATTGTTTTATTACAACTATAAGCTTTAAAAAAAATAAGTAAATATTTCTATAGAGGAGAGAAGTTTCAAAATATGCTTTTAACACAAAAGTTTACTACTAACAAATTGCAAATATATATTATATCCTATCTGCACTACATTTAAACCGGCACGCTAAGTAAAAGATAAAATAGAAAATTGTGTCAAATCATTAAACAACAAATTATTTTGGAAAAATGATATTTAGGAGAAACCCATTTAAAAGAACCTGCAAAAACTTGTTTTGAAAAGTGAAATGACATAAACAAAGCCGGCGTACACAACTTAGTGAGATACCAATATACTAGCGTAAACACCATCATGAAATTTCGGCCAGGGAAAAGATAAGACAGCAAGTTGAAAAGGTCATTTACGCAGATACTTGGCATTTTTTAAAAAGAGAATCCTTGAGCCATCCATCACAGAACATCGTAAATGTATGTCTAAGGTCAAAAAGAAGAATGAGTCGCCACCATCGATTTTACATCCACATGGTCTGCTAAAAATGATAGAGGGCTGTCCCGTGTTTTCGCTGCCAATCTACGACGTTAAGCTTCACTTGACACAGAAAACTGTGCCATGACTACAGAGGGCTCACACACTTAAGAAAAAAATACTTTTGTTTTCACAGTTTATTTCTTAACCCTTTCAGTCCCAGTGATGCCATTTGGCATCATCATGTTTCTGATCATATTTTTAAAAAAATAATAGAGCTGACATTTATTAGGATTAATAAAAAATATTTTCTAATAGAAAAAGGTTTGAAGAATCGAATGATGTGCTTTTTGATATCATAAATGGCTATAGACGATAAAAAAAATTTCTAAAATGATGCCAAATTGTCATTGGGACTGAAAGGGTTAAAAGTATAAATACGATAGGTTTTTTTTTATTTAATATATTTTTTTTATATTATATGGCAGGAAATAAGTACAGAAGGGTTGGTTTTTTTAGATAATTTGCGCAGGAAATATGGAATAATTTTAAAATGTGAAGTTTGTAGGCGATTAGAATGTATAAAAAAACATCAGTTAGCAATTATCACCAAGGAAAAATTAATTCATTCAAACTATTACAATATTTAACTATTACATTTGAATTTTCAAAAAGGTACAGAAAATTAATTTTAAGAAACTTTAAAACATTTCATTTCCGAGTTTCGATAATAAGAAAATCTTCAACTTTTATTGTTAATCTGTGTCCGGAGGAAAGCTACTTTTATGCTTATTTCCCAATAACACATCATTTATTCAATATCCAAGATTTTATTTAAAAATATCTAAACAGTTTTATCGAGCTTTTAGAAAAAATACTTAATGATGCCATTTTTTAATAATAAAAGTTGAAATGAAAAAGAGCCCCAGTTTGCGAGATGATTAAAGAAAATACTTCACGACACCAAAAATGCGTTCTAACTCTTTCTAAAAGAAGCCGTCCTATCCACAAGAGCAAGGGGGTCCAAATACTTGTGACGCTGCCAAAAGGATGTTATTCAAAACTCAACTCTTCCCCAGTACACACCGAAAATACAGCATTTTACATGCATCGCCAGATACGCAAAAATTGATTCTAAAGATACTGGATTTGCTTAGAGAACACAAATAGAATGACATCGCCACCAAAAACTCGACAGGGCGCAGAAATAGATTGTTATTGGAGGGACTTTTTAAGAAAGTAATGGTATTTTTACAGTAGGGGGTAATCTCATTTTTTAATTTTTTCAAAATGTAGTTTAAGAAGAAAATAAATATACTTGAATATATATATAAACTTGCTTTTGAAATGCTTGAGCTTTTAGTAAAAAAAAACTTTAAGTGATTTTAAAACACGTACAATATTGTTATGCATAGGGGATATATTTTCCGGTTTTTAAATTCACCCGAATAAGTTTTCTCAGTAATATGCATATAACATATTAAAGTTTGCGTTAAAAAACAATGTATTTTTTTGTTCTGCAGTTCAGTACTTTACTTTCCCGCTATTTAATTTCTTTTTCTGTTAACCTTTTCGTGAGTAACGGGACACAAACGTCCAAAACAGGGAAAATAAACTCGTTTTGTAAGGGTTAATGTTCGCTTTCATCCATTTATTAAAATGCTTATTGATGTGGCCTTAGGTCTTACAGATAAACTTAATCTCCTACCATACATATCGACAAGATACTTGACACACTTGTCTGATGTTGATAACTTAATACGAATCACTGTTACTTTTAAAAGGTAAAGAATTTTGTTTTATATTGAATATTTACAATTTGGATTTCGGGAGAACTACCTACCAATGAACTACATGAAACAATACTGAACTGCATTAGCAGATATTTTTTTTTCTTACACAGTTTTAGTGTTATTTTACACATAAAAACAATTCCTTGAAAAAATAAAACAATCATCAAAAAAAGTTTCAGAATATAACAGTGCAAATGTGTTTGTACTATCATGATGATTCGTCAATTGAAATTTAGAGTCCAACCAGGAGTTAATAAAAGACTGAGGAAAATCTAATTGATTTGATAAATTCTCTAAAAAGATTTAGAGAAAAATAATTGGGCGCCGATAATTTAGAAACCGAAGCCGAACATACGCATGATCAATGTGAAAAAATAACAATTTTCTTTATGCACGTAATGGTCAATCAATACCTAACTTTTCCAAAACCTTAAGTATAATGTTGCATGAGTGAATTTAAGTATTGAATGCGCAGTAAAAACAGTGTTTTCAATTTTTGAAAAAAAATAACGAATATTGTTGTTATATACAAGTTAAGGATAAAACATTAAATGATAATTAAACGTAGAACATTTTAATTAAAAATTTGAAAAGGAGCTATTATTTTCGTTTCAGCCAACATCGCATTATAGCACCATTTATTTGGTTCATAAGGTAACGAGATTTAGAAAATAATTTCGCTTGACAGAACATTGTTTTTACGTTGTTGGGATAAAACATACGTTAACAAAAAATGAGTACAAAATCTGAAGAAAAGTAACTAATTTACATAAAATATGAGAAAAACCGCTAATAAGCGAAAAAATGATTTGACAAGCATTTTTGATCTTCTAGACTCCGATTTCTAACTCCGAAATTTAGACACCTAATTTTAGAGTTTTGAGTAAGAAAATAAAGAAAACGTATAAAATGTATAATTGTTTTCAACGCACTAAAAAACCCACAAAATATCAACTACAGCCAAAAATTCAATAAAATTTACTTGCTAAAATATTTAAAATTCGTTGGATTTTTATGTCAATGCTATGCAAAGTACAAAGAAAATTTATTTCGACACAAATTAAGTTAAACGTTAGTTTAATGGGCAAAAAAAAAGTTAATTAAAAATTACAAAAGTTAGCCTCTCTACAGAATATTAAACTCCCAATTTCTTTCAAAATATAGACTTCCGAACTTAACTTTTTAATATTCTTTTATTATTACCCATAGAAAAAAAATACTTTTAATTTTAAATGCAACAATATTCAGCAAATAAAAAAGAATAACATAACTCAAAAAAGGTATTGCCCTGAAACTTTAAACTCGTTAAGACGCAGAAAGTAAATATCGGGGCCACTTGGCATGACGAAGATTTTTTTTTTTTCTACAGAAAGGTAAATATTGCATTTGACTCACCAAACAAGGTTCAAAACAAACATTCCGTTAAACCAGTACTTCATATAGGATGATATATCAACACAGTCCACACAGTTATTCCAGCAATAACGCACATAAACTTTAATTCCACAAACAGATCGAAATATGTATCCTCACTTGGAAAACAGCACAATAAACCGTAACCGAACAAAGTTGGATCGCGACTGTTGCGAAATAGTTTAACGGTCGCTGTGCAAAAGGAACAGCTGTTTTGGGGCTAAAGGTGCTGCCACCTACCGGTAAAATCTACTCTTGCATCGAACGAAACGTGCATCCTTTCCCTTCTCTCGCTCTTTTTCTTTCAATATTTCGGAAGTTTTTCTTTGGCTGGGATTGCTTCAAAGTGGAAAGTTAAGAAAACAAGAGGTAGAAAGTTATCGATAAATATAGTTAGAATTTGTGATTGCGTAATGCAAAAAAAACCTTACAAACTTCGTGATCATATTATTCAGTACGTTTACGAGTGCATTATTTCAATTACATTTCAGAGTTTAGTTAATATACCTAGCGTTGCAAGCAGTCTAATGGAAGTCAACGGGTACAAACTACGAAAAATATTTTGCTTTAAAATTGCATTTATTATAATTAAAATTTGGTTTATTACATCAAACGAACCAAAAAAGTACGAGATAATTTAGAAATAAATGGTTTAAAACATTCGTTTTCACCAAGTTAACATGTGCATCATATTTTTTTCTAAAGTTATAAAACGCAATTTTGAGGGTTTCACATCTTCCTAAAAATTCGAAATGCTCTAAAGAATTTGTAGGCAACATATTGTAGCTGTAGGTGCCAAGTTTTAGATTTCTATAAAGAAAAATGTTTTAACTTGTTTATCATAAATGTTTTGGTAATATTTTCAAACACTAAACAGTATACAACTAAATTTCTAAAAGCCAAATTGTGATATCTTTCAAATTAATAATAATAATAAATTAAATTAATTAATTAGTTAATAATAGTATATAGATAGAAATCAATACAACGGTTTTATGCGAAGTACAAAAAGGTCTAAGCACAAATTAAACCAAACGGTCTGAATACAAATAAAAATCAAATGGTCGTTGCTATAAAGATATCATAGGATCCCAACACAACGAAATCAATCAACCAGAAAGCATAAAATAAAACAACCCAAGCGCACAAATTAAACATAACCTTCCAACCATAAATAAAATCTAGCCGTCTCTCAGAAAAAAAAAATGTAATTAAATTATTATCGAATAATTTTATATAAATTATAAAATAAACTTTAGAATTTATGTCACTTTACCGAAACATGCGAATTCATTTGACCATTAATCAAAGCATAAATTTAGAAGATACATTAATGAAGACCAAACCAAAAATATTTATACCTGAAGTATAATTATGTACAAATATAGTTTTAAGCAAGTTGCAAAACTCAAATAATTGCAACATATTTCTCAGTTAAACATTTGAAAATTCAGATGTTGGCATCTTAAAATATTACCTCATACCAAACTTTTCGAGTTGAGGAACCTTAATAAGAGGCACGTGTTTGGTGAAACGACACCCTGCTATGATTGCACCATCTTTGGGGAGCTTCGAGTTGCGTCATGTAATTATTGAATAATGAACTTCGAGGGTAGTTAATGAGGTGAATTTAATGTCTGAATAAATCAACCGCTAAACAAGTTAAAAATAAGCAATGCACTGAAAAGTTTAAAAAAAAAAAGATAATTGGTTTGTTTATTCTCACAGTTGTTTAATGTGATAAAAGTTTTATGCAATAAATCACGATGAAATTAAATTTCATACCATTTTTGATTTCAGTTGTATCTAACAAAATTATCTACAAAATTTGTGCAATAATTCACTGTATATATTCTACTTTATAATTTATTTATTGGCTTGTTTATTTTACCTTGAAAACCGATTAAACAAACTTTTTTTAAACCTATATTTAAAAGTGTTTTATGAAACTAATTACACTGCAAACACTAACAAATATTAAACAAACGCGTAACATCAAATAAACAATAGGTTTACATAATTCCAAAATAAGATGTGTTAAAATATTTTTTCCACTTCTCATGTAACACACTGTGTGTTAGTTGAGCAAGGTGCAATGCAAACCAAAGCGTGACTCCCAAAAGTCTTCCAACGAGCTCATATAAAGTTACGCTGTTGCAAAACAATAGAAAAAGACGGCGTTTCCGAAGAAGATGCTCCGGGTTGCGATGAGTCATTTTGTTTTGCCTTGTATCGTGATTGACAGATCTTGAAGTTATGATTGCAGCTAAAAGCATCGCGTGACCAGAAGAGAGATAAAACTCGAACTGATATCAAACGAAATGAAAGATCAACCGCAGGTGACACAGGTAGCAAAATTACCAACAAACGGTGCCGTAAAACCGTTAGGAAAAGAAACCAGCGGTTTTAAATTACATAACAATATTTATTGTTGTATGTTGTTTAATACTGATAAGAACTTGTAAAGGTTTGTCAGTGGGTTAACGCCTTTAGCAAACTTATAGGATCCGTGTGGTAATACATCAGCATACTTTTGACTCATTTAAAATAGAAAATTTGCTCAAATTAACTCCAGAGATTTGTACGGATAACAAAATGATCACAATAATAACTCATTATGTTTAGATATAAATTTTAAATTAAAGTTTAAGTGAATCTAACAATTTGAATTCAATAAGGCAAATGCAAAAGAATAAATGGAACATGTATTATCAGTTTCTCTGTAGTCTGATGTGGTAAACAAACATGGATAAAATTGTTCTATATATTCTTCACATATATTTAGCGAAAAGTTTATTCTTCCTTATATCAATATAAATAATTGAATGATAACCGCTAAGCTCATGTTCGTTTCAAAACAATAACATTTTCTGAAATCAAACAAATTCTACCACTCAATACCGCAATTATCGAACAGTTGAACATCTGTTGACTTAGCAATAGTTCGAATCATTTCGGCATGAGTTCCATTGTTCTTTTTGTCGCCCAACTTGTCAATCCATGCCACAAAATCGATTCTTTTACAGACAGATAAGATAACAAATTGATTAAATATGAAAATAAGGCTGCCAATAAGGTAAGGAAAGTCCAAAGGTGACAAATAAAAATTTGATATGCGAGAAGTTATCTCAAGGGGACGGGGTTAAACATTTATGATTAAAATTACCCAAACACCCGTATATTAAGAGCAAAAAGCATAGTCAACATTTTAATCCTTAAAAATACAAATGTTTACTTGGAACGTAAAGATAAATATGATGATTCAACAAATAGTGGAATATTATCGTACTCTAACAGTTGTTTTTACAACAACAAAACAAAAAACATGAACATTGATTCACGTTAGATTAAAATTTCTCGATTTCTCAACAAATACAATATTGATTCTGAATCCAAAGACACGACATGAAAAAATAACTTTACAGTGCTGATTTAGCCTTAAAAAAATTCATGAAAAGATGTTTTTGTACCATTTGTATCATTGAAAATGCTCAAGTGTACCTAAAATAGTAACCAGCACTTCGGTTTAGTTTAGTTTAATTTGAATTATCGACGCACTAGAGCTACACGAGGGCTATTGGCGATGGGCGTCGTATTTTAGAACCACAGTCAAGTGACGAGCCGAAACCTGAATAGACACCCAACGCAACCGTTAAGGGCGACATCGTACGCAGCGATGGGACTTTGGAGCATATTTAACGTGCACTCCCTCTATACGGGGTATTATTCGTCGGACTTTTTGGCTGCACGGGCCGTTTATAGGTCGGCAGCTATTTTGGCGATGCCCGACCTTTCGCATGCTAGGCGAAAGCCTAACCGACTGGGCAAAGATCACATTTTTATTCGAAATGTCTTTAAAAAATATTTAACGCATCTATCGAGGCTGAAAGATTATAAAAATACTGAAACACCCCAATCCTATATTCGACTACAAAAATAAATGAAAATATAAACAACAATAATGAGATCGTATGACAATGCTTTAAAGTTTGTTTGTAAACGCGTGATAAAATTTCACATATACTGATAGTTTTCAGACATTTTATAAAACCAGAAAGCTTATAAAATGCGTCTTTCACAGCAACTCCCAATGTGAATCCTAAAGAAGTAAAGACAATGGAAAATAGGCATAATATTTTCGAAATATGCAAAAATATAAACTTTCTGTTTTACGTAATACTATTGATAACTATAATATCTTTTGGGTCCACCTGAATTGAGTGCTTAAATACACAACTTATAAGTAACAATAAACTGGCTACAGAGGTTTTATATCTACTAACTCGTAAACTTTACGTACGTCGTACTTTTTAAAATGAAAAATCATCAAAACAAATATGCGTCTGCTAAGTTATATTCAGTATCAAAAGGCCAGGTCGCAAACTACTTTTGCACTACTGCAACAGTACTTTTTCTAGGTCCCACCAGTAGGTTCTTTAACATTTTAAAACAACATTTCACACAATGACAACAGTGTCTCTCACCTACCTGAGTATAGACCTAACAGCCTCGACAACTGTCATCACTGAGAAGTCCCGAAACGGCGACGTAGACAGCTTCTTAGATTGCGGGACTGGCACCCTGTAGACCCGGCGTACGTCATAAGTCATTCCGGCACACTACGGGACCGGACAAAAAGCGGGTCGTCAAGCGAGCCTGTTATCCTGGCATACACTAGCAACGCACCTGGGCACCAATCGATCTTCGGAGATAAACGGCCGTGACGCAACACTCATCTCGATGCCAAATTCGGGTGACAAAGTTGTAAAGAATGTTTTCTTGCGTCGAAAATTGGATTTGCAGACTGACGAGCAAAAATGCACAAATTCAATGAATTTGTCAAAATTAGCTCCAAGATAAGGTTTTTCTATCAAAGTAAAGATAAAACTCGTATCTTCCTCTTGTTTACTAGGCAGCCATAAAAGTTATTAGTCAAATATTATACTCGGGCTTATATTTCAGAAGAATAGGGTACTTGACTAAATTTTTTTTTATTGGCTTAAAATAATCTTATGCCAAAAATATTAGACCCGTATTTTTTTCTTTTTTTCAAATACCCCATAAAAAGGCAGAAAAATGAATTTTAAAATTAAGACGAAAAATCACTCTCGAAAACGCTTCCTGGCTGTCACGTGGTATCTGTGATGTCACAAGTGAGTATAAACAAACTTTAAAACACCACATTGGAATCGATTTTAGGCAAATTTGAAATATCCGCTTCTGTAAAAAGCCTTACATTATCTCAATATTTATTATTTCAAGAGTAAATTAGATTAAATCAAGTTTCAGAAAAAAATTAAATCAGAAAACAAAAAACATCACGCCGGTTTTTTTTAGTACTAGTGACGTCAGCCAAACCGTTGTGTTTGTGATCACGTGATGATCACGCGAAAAAAATGCCTTTTAAAATGATTTTTTTAATGATTTAAAGATTAATAATATTGGAAGGTATTTTGGCGATGCAGTCAAGTACCCTATTATTAACCCTAGAACTATAAATCGGAATAGATATTTACTCCAGTATGTTTGTATTTCTAGGATTAAGCTTGTCAAGTGTTTATCGACTACTAATTAAAGATATTTTTCACAATCTAAACTTATAAAAATTTAATTTTAATAAAAAAAATTTAATAAAATTTTCTTTGGTATTGAAAACAAATAAAAGGTACGTAATCAGTCACATTGCTGCATTCAGAGCAATTTTACAAGCAAAAAAAATCCTAAGAGTTAATACTTACTCCGATTGGTAGTTTGAAGGTAAAAGGTTTGTATTTCAAGAGTAAATTAAGTTACAAAATGATAGATAACTAAACATTTGTTTTTTTTTACAAAAATTTACCCTGTCGTATTTTGCCCTTCACATTTCATATCTATCGGCACTGTTCATAATGCCGCTAAAATATAAAAATTTAATAAATTTTTAGTAATTATTTGTAAGGACTAAAATTAGCTACCAAGGTTTTCTCGTCACACTCCTCTATTATATTAATTTTCAAACATTTCTTAAAATAAGTATAGTGTCAGTTACATCTTTGTTCAGCCAACTCGGCAATCTATTCTCGGCGGAGACAACATTTTGTCGAACAAAAAAAAAATAAAGATCGATTTCGAATCGAACCCGATCAATGGCTTTTGAGAGAATTAAAAAAACTTCGGAAAAAAAGTGAAAAATGACGGAATGTACGGCTACCGTGGTCGAAAGAAAACTGGACGCAAATAGACAAAGAACAAAGAGCCGTTAATCAAATGAAGATGTCGAGGTCAGGCAATTTTTATAAGAACACTCGACAGATATATTGTTTGCGGCATGAATTACTTGATGTATTTAAAACTTGGTAGTTGAATACATTACGAGCAACGAAAATGATTTTGATTCAAATAAAAATGCAAATAAGGTAATAAAGAGATTGCGAACTTGCTGATGGGTGTTTGTATGAATCATCCAGAGAACTTGCTAATACATGTTTTTTATGATTCACCCAATAATGAAACACGTGATCGCTAAAATGCATTCGAAAATGAAATTTTTCATAGTAAGGAAATATAACAAATAAAATAGTTAACAATGATACGAAATAAGCGTAAACATCAAAATTGTTACAATCATATTATGGAATGATTTAATAAGAATTTATTATAATACAACATTTTAATACAAATTCATTATATTTCTTTACAATATAATTCGGCATTACAAATCGATTTTAAAAGTACAAATCCAATTTTTAAAAAATGACTCAGTATTCTAGTAATAATTTCTCAATTTATCGCTTTGTGGGTTCAATCTTTTCGGGAATTACTTATTTAAAAATCTATTGCAACTTAATTAGCTTTTATTAATTTACGTGAAGTTTCGGTATTAACCATTTAATAATCGAAAAAAGCCATTTTTATTGCTTTTGTAAAGATTTTCAAAAAATAGTTATATTTCTTTCCCTAAGAGTGCAATACTGTCTTGAAATGTGAAACGCATGTGAAGTCTCGGATTAAACCCAAACATAAAAAGAGCATCGACCATACGAAACTAGGATCATATTTGCGAGTTAACCCCACAAATCCGGCTGGGACATTTATGTCCCAGTAAAATAAGTCGATTTTGGGCACAATTCGTTTGAGCTTCCCCGAATGCAAGCTTGGCTGCTTCATTTTGTTGCCAAGTGCAATAAATGGGGAATTGTAGAAAACATAACCTACATGTTCATTTGGCGGTTCAGAAATGTTTTGAACTAGAGCTTGTTATTTACTGGGGCAATTTCAAGATAGCATGTTCTATGTGGATGATTCGCTGGCGTATCAAGTTAGCTTTATTCGGTAACATTATTCCTATGACGCATTATTACAGTGCAAAAAATCTTCGGCTTCGTTTTTTTATTCATCACACCATCAGCCACAAAATGGGTTATCGAAGAAGCTATTGAATAATGACTAATGGTTCGTATTAAAAATGACATTGCCGGTGCTAATTAAACTCTGCAGTGTAGTAGTCTTGAACTATGATGTTGCATATTGGATAACCGTAGACGGTTAGGATATTGAAAGTTCGGAATCAAACTATCGTTGACGCTGTCATGACTTCGACTTTTTAGAAGCGGTCAGATAAAGACAAACGAGCGGTGCGCTTTATTAGAGATGTGATTTATTAAAAAAGTTCATTTAAAGTCTTTATATTTGATTTTCATACATTTTAATGGTTTATATTTCCTCGTTAAATATTTTAAATGTGATTTTCTTATTTTAAAGAAATTTAACAGAAAGAAAACTACGGACTTTTTGAGTAACTACAAAACATAAAATAAAAAAATCGTTTTATCTGTTTATAATTGTAGTTGCATTAGCACCCCGACCAGAGAGAAAACTACGCATTAGATATAACTTTCATTGCAATTGCGGAAATATAATATATTGAAGACTTTCCGTTGCTCAGGGGTTGCCCAATGCTCATCACCACCACCTAAACAAAATTACAAAGTTTCATTGAATTCTTCCAGAGCTTCCTTGTTTCTGTCTCTAAAGACAGCCTTAGTGCAACGGTTAATCACTCCAACCACAATTGCTTTAGTTTCAACTTAAATACAACAAGTTTTATTTCAGCGCAACAGTTTTATTTCAGACAAAATTCGGCGCCAAAAAGTAACCGACCTAACCCGGCGTGATCCATAGACTTCGTTCCTGCTGTTCCACCCTGGCAGCAATAACTGCTTCGGATTTAAAAGGGTTATAAAAACTTTACTACTTGTGTAACTTAAGAAAAATTACATTTCATTGAGTTCAGAATTACTTTTTCTTAGTTCGAAATATCACTTATACATAATTATAATCACAAATTTCCACCATTCTACTGGCATTTGCATTGACAAGCGTCTTTTTTGGAAAAAAAAAACTACACGATTTACAATTTAAGTTCTCATGAAATTTTAAATAATTTTCAATTTAAATAATCTTAAATAATTTTCATAAAAACATCATACTTAAGTATATCACAGAATTCACACATTTTGGCTATAAATATTGAATACTAAATGTAAGTAGATTAAGTAAATATATCTGTTGATTAAACAGCAGGCAAAAATTCATAGAAAGTCTACTATAGATTAATCGTAAGATTACTATTTTTACGAAAAGAAAAGTTTGTCGCAGGTGTCGGCAGATACGCAAGGCGTATTACAACTTACGCACACATACATCTGATCTCAAATATTTACTCTAGAACAGAACAATATTCTTAAAATAACAAGTATTTCAGTAGCAAAAAGGATATTGCTACTGAAGACATCCCAGTAGCAATATCCTCTTTACTACTGAACTACTAATTAAATTAAGAATATTGTTCCTCCCAGACTCATAAAAATAACATTAAATTAAATGCTGAAAATTCATACATGGAAAAGTATAACTTTTATATACTTTTAAAATGTATATAATTTTTCGAACTAAATACGCCTTTCTAATTTACACTTATTCCATTAAACTAGACAAAATGACACAGAGAAAAAGATTGCAATTGATATAACTTTTAGATAATTTTTTATTTGCTATTTAGTCATACAAATATCAGAGGAATGCGAAAATAATTCGTAAACAAGATACGGCTCATAGGTTCAAAATAAAAGGAATTAATTATTTGAATCGTTTATTTCTAGTAAATTACTCTGAGGTTTTTTTTAGAGCTAATCAAGGTTTCTTCAACTGCTACTACTTTCTACTGCTAATTACTTTCACTTATTTACCGAAATAGGACAATTGAAACTCAGAGCGGCCACGAATTAAAAAAAAGACACAATAGTATTTAATTATTTGTTTCAAATTTCAATTTAAAAAAATCAAATGATAATTTAATTATAAAAAAGGTGGGATTTTCCAGATTACCCTCAATAACTTCCATAAATTGTATATGTTCCCAGATGCGAGAAAAATTAACTATTGTTACGTAGATGAACTGTACATTCATTGGGGTAACGTTATGAAAGAAATTTGAAGTTTAGAACACCTACTTTTGATTTATTATTTTCTTTGGAGTTCATTCGGGCGTTGAAATACCATTTTGACAATGCCAATATTTGCATCCAGACCTGCCAACTCTGGATTTAACCCGGCAATACCCGATTTTTAACTACTTTCTGAATCCGTTTCATATGTACCAGTTGCCGGATTTTCGGAAAGGGAAACATTAACATTTCTCTTGGCGCCTGGAATCTGAATGATGGTTATTAGCGAGTTAAATCCGTAGATTTGGCAGGTTGGTTATACGAAAAAACGTCACAGTAGAGGCAGGTCTGCTGCATTACATCAGCAAGTGTAACATCACGGCGTTTAATAATCTACATCTCTATTTAGTATTTTTTTTATTTAAGACTCCATTATAGTGTCAATCTGTGTCAAATCGAAGCTTATATGCAACACTAATATGTTTCATTAAAATATTTTTAAATATTTTTTTAATTCATAAATTCCTGAAATTCAGAAATTTTGTCAAGTTTAATATCAAATTAACTTCAAATTGATGCATTACATTACTCTCTAAATACAATAGAAAAGTTTTTGATATACGGAATTTTTAAGGATTTTTTACACTTTTTGCTGCAACCACTGATCTCGTCATGGCCCAAAGTTTCACAGGATACTTTTATTAAAGTAAAGTTTTATAGCAAATTTTTTTTATTTAAAAATATTATTTTAGAAATTTTTCAATTTTCTTAGGAAAATTAATTTTTTTTAAAATTAATAAAATATGATGTTGAAGTTTAGACAATTTCTTTTCAAATGGTGCCATATACAACTCTATGTCAACCCCATTAAAATGATTTTTTAACTCACTCGAAAGTAATCATAAAAAACATTTTCAAAATTTATAACTCTTAAACTAAGAAAAAATATTTTTTTTAATTAAGTCTGCATTCAGAAGGTCAAAAAGTATCATGTATTAAAGTTTTTTTAAAAACCGGAGGTGGTCGGGTCGTATTCGAACTTTTTTGGTAGATATCACGTGGACTGACCGTATTATGATAACAAAGGGTTTGCTTACAATAACGTTGCACTAGAGCTACATGCGAGTTTTAGTAAAAACAAAAGGACTAACCGAAAATTTTGCCTGACTCCATCGGAATAAGAACTCCATTTCATCCACAGGTCGAGAAAGCGATCCATACACATGAATTTGTCCTCATCGGCCACAAAGATCTACTTAGAATGGTCGAAAAGTGTCTTATACTTATCTTCATAGCTTTTTTGCTAAAAGGCCGAACAGTACTCAGAGAATATTAATCTTTTATCTTATCTCACAGGTGGATTATTCCCAAGCAACGGGGACTTGAAACAAGTTTCGATTCAAAATCGAACGGTCTTCTACTCACTTCAAAGATAAGTGGAGAGATTTATCCAAATAAGAAGACACGGTTTGAAAAAAACAGGCGTATTTGAATTTGTCTTATTTTTAACGGAAGTGTAGAAAACAAGTCAAAGAATAAATGCCAACCTTAAAACGGGCGCAATTTACTTTTACAACGATTACTTATTTGACAAACAAGTGTATATTTAAAACACATAAGCTATTGCAATAAAAACATTAACACACTTCATTAAGAAAAAAATATAGTCTACACACACAGATAAAAATTTATATAAATAAACTTCTTTACATTCACCTTTCTAAATGCGTCTCTTACTTTAGCGTATGCATACCTCAATTTGACGTAGGTTTATAGTATGCTACAACCCGGCATGGAAATATATTAAAAACCTGCAATTATTTTAGTGGTAAAAGATGTTTGCAATTCGCATCTGTCATCTCAACCACTTAATCGCAT
The DNA here is from genome assembly GCA_019343175.1 of Oedothorax gibbosus. Classification (NCBI taxonomy): domain Eukaryota; kingdom Metazoa; phylum Arthropoda; class Arachnida; order Araneae; family Linyphiidae; genus Oedothorax; species Oedothorax gibbosus. The sequence continues at coordinate 158,136 of JAFNEN010000723.1, read as the reverse complement.
ATATCAGAGCTTTTAAAAGAAAAAAGTTCGATGTCTAACTTTAATTTTAAAAAAATCGATGGACATCGGCTCATTGGACACTAGATACACGATATTTTTATTATGCTTCTACCTAAGGTTCGACTACTAGAAATTTAGGAATATTTCAGCTCTATGATTTCAGCAAACGGAGATATTTGAAGTCAAAAACGAAAAAGCTCTGAAGCGAGACATCTAATCTTTTTTAAATATTCTTTTTGTAGATAGTAATTCACGCCATCACAGACGAAGGTAACGAAGCAAAACGATTTAACAAGGTTGATAAACAAACCACCATTTACAACAGGCGAGCCATCTATTTCCCTTTTTACAACTTCGCCTTGCAAATTTGTATGCCTACATTAGAAATAAATGTAAAATATGTTTGTTTAAATGCAACACTACTGGTCTAAGACATTTTGGATTAGGTTTACACTTTACTTCCTTTTAGATAAAAAAGCTTTTAGAATTTATTACGTTATCAAAGATTAAATACAAAGTAGGTAGATTATTTATCGACATTTAAGTTTCTTCGTCGTATTTTCTAATAAGACCGAAAATACAAACCATAGAAATAAGGTTAGTTTAGTGTTTGAGCCTAAATTAAAACTTAACTTAAAATATGTTTGTCGAAATGTATAACATGCACAAACTTTATACAGCACTTTTCCCAACATAACAATTTCAAAACCAAAATTATCCCTAATAGAAACACTATACAACGTTAGATATTGTTGCAGAAAATCAACGTAAGCGATCACTTACAAGTACATTGTGCACTTAACAACTACCAAAGAAAGGAAAAAGCCCAATTCATTGGGAAAAGGTTGCTATTTCGGTTCCTAAATTAAAATTCCCCTATACTAAATCGGATACCAGACAGCGGTAATAGATCCGCTAGGGCAATGAATGTGCATGACGTAAGGAAACACTTCATAGTGGACAAAAGCTTTTTATTGTTGTCGAGTGCGGCGACACTCGCAGATTGCCTAAAAAAGGAATTGCAAAAAAAGCTAAATACCACTCCACATGTGTCACTGCACTCAGACTACGTTGGGGAAGACTTAATTCGATAATTATTATATGCAGGTCAGAGGTTTAGTTGTTCTGGGGAGGACGATTTATTGATAGTACTATCAGAAAGAAAGCTTGCAGTATTATAGGCATAGAGGAAAGAGGAGCTGGAAAACAAAATGGACGTGACCAAAAGGGAATTTCTAACTAGTTACTAACACTTGGAGTCTATATTTCGACGATCTCAAGAATCATCTTTAAGCTGTAAAGAATATTACATGCTTGTTACAAAACTTCATGCATCTTTGCTATTTTACAATTTATGCATAGTTGTTAAACGATATAGCCAATGCAAATAGATAAACAAACAAGACTCGCAATAATTCTTGTTTAAGAGGGGGCAAAATATAAATATTGCAAATTAGGTCGATATTATAATTGCAATAAAATTAATATTTCGAAAAAGCATAAACTTGGTTTCAATAACAGAAGGCTTCAGATGATTATAGCTGCAGAAGAAACAAATAATAAGCAATGGTGATATTAGACGATAAGTTATTTATCGTTATTTATATGAAATTCTCACTCGTAACTCATTGTATTAAAAAGTTGATAAAATCGGTACTTGACATTACTTACACGTTTGTTTTTCGACACCTTTTTCTGTAGTTAATATACAATCACATCTTTATCAGACTTCAAGAAAGCAAATAACAATCGAAAGTAGTTTACGCATTTAGATAAAAGTTTAAACATGTCTTCGAGAGACAATGGATTTCATCTTTACATGAATTTGATAGCTGTAATTCATTCAAATTTAAACAAGTGGGTTTGTAACAGAAACCGTCACTTTGAACTGCTTAAATACAAAACTCAAGCGTCTAAAAATAGCGCCAAACACAGCATTTAGTTTATATTAAACTTTTAATTCCAAAATTCAACAATTTTTCGTCAAAAATTAAATAATTATTACCAATGGTTTGCTAAATATATTTGCATTTTAAAGAATAAACAGTTAATATTACTCGCAATTAAAAACAAAATAAACATTTCATGTAACATACAACATTTAAACTATCACCTTCAAAACCTAACTAAACGAATTGATTAATTTACAATGATAGTTATACCATTACTATATATCTACTATTTCTTACGAATAAACAAATTAAAAACTTTTCATTTATTTCGCCTGTTAGCAAATCAATTAGGCATTCATAACTGATGATTCAGGAAGAGGAAACCAACAAGGAATATCCATTTTGCAGCTTCTCAATGTCAAGTGACATGCACGCCAAAAATCGCAATCTAGCTAAAAAATACTGTTAGGTGTTGTTTACGCATGAAATTCGCCATGGGCCGGTTGCATTTGCACTACAATTAGCCACAGAATGCCATCGATCGCTGGTACTTCAAAGCAGAACAAAAGACGGAAGAAAAGGTAATGAGGCGAGGACATGACTAACGAAAATGAAGGTGAGAAAAAGTTACAAATGACTTTTTTGTATCGATGTGTATTTTGTTTTGAATTAAATACGTCGAGCCATCAGACGGGATAGACTTGTGAGAAAACAGTTCGACTTCTTTAAGAGTTAATGAGGAAGTTCAGCCTTTTTTTTTTAAATCGAATCTGAATGTGTTGGAGAAACTCCTAAATCCAATTTTTTTTTTCATTCTGCGCACTATTTACTTAATTACAGCGACTCAAATCATCAATCTAAAACGCCCGCGAAAAACGCCGCCGGAGGGGAAGAGCAGCCTATTGACTCACAGAACTTTAAAAGGTAGAAGGTAGAAAAATACCCTTTTACTTTTTTTCCCGAAAGAAAAAGCTCGTTAAAAATTACTATTTCATTAAAACTCAAGAAAGTAAAACAAATTGAGAATATGAATATGGAAACAAAGGACTATCGGGCTGTTGGACTTTTGGTGCATCCTTTGGGCGTACGAGATCCCTGAAAAAGAAAAACCTTCCATTTTGAAATTAACGATTCATTTATTTCCAAAATTGCTTAGTTTACAAGACGCTAGTATTTGTTAAAAATGTTTGTGACTACATGGCTCCGAATGAAGTCTTTAACGTATACACGACCATACTTAAAAATTGCAAAAATAACAATTGTAACAATCAACAATAGGTGAAATATGTTACTATAAGTCAATTGAAATTTTGATTTAAAAGAACGCAAATAAGCCTAAAAATAACTTTTTCAGTTCCCTTTGTGCACCATTCACATCTAAACCAACGACTGCAAAACCCATTATACAAGTAAAGGGAAATTAAAAGAACACTTGTGAAATATAACAACAAAGAACTATATTTCAAAAGCACACCAGGAACAAAACACCGCTTAATTGGATGAATTAAATTTAGAACTAGAAATGGACAATGAACAATTGGCGACGCCGAGTCAATCATGAGGAGAGGAAAAGCTTTGTGAATACTAGCACTGATGAAATAATTATGAAGGGGCAGGCTGTAGAGGTTAGAGACAGTGTACGCTGATTCAATTTGATCTGGAAATTAAAAGTTTTCTAAATAATTTTTTAAAAAAGCAAACAAGAAATGCTTAGATGTAGAGTACAACCATTCTGAACATGAGAGAAAATGGTAAAACTATCTTTCAAGAGAGCATTAAAGCCAAAAACGATATGAATGCTTGCCTATGCAATTCCAAGATTTTTTACTGTTTCTTCCCAACTTTAATTCTTAACTAAACCTTACGTAGGTGGAGATGGAGAAAATTTTATTCAGCAATCAAAAGAACAAACACAATTTTTCGAACAGTATCCTTGCGGTGCAGATAAATGTTTCAGAATTCACCCATACGCTAACCTCAATTGTGAAAAAGCAAATAATAGTTGAACAAAAATGCAGGAGAAATTCGATTAACAGTTTTTGAAAATTAAGAAAAAAAAGTACAATGCAGACATGCCAACTGTGGCTCTAGTGCGACGCTAATTCAACAAACCTATCGACTCCCTTAACTCGTTAATAGCCATTTTCCAGATTTGGAGCGCCCAAAAAAGTTTAATGTTTCCCCTTACATATGAAACGAAACTTCAGAAAGTAGCAAAAATTCAAGTATTTCTGGGTTTAATCCGGAGATATGTGTTTTGTATAATTCCGCTAAATAACAGATACAGTAAATAACAAGATTTTCTTACAAGTGTTCCATTCGTAACAGATGCATGCGTTATAAGAACTGGGACTTGAGTGATAAAGAAATGCATAATAGAAATGTAGCATGTGAAAAATAGTTTCAAGAAACTACTACTGTGCGAATACTTTCTGCACTCACTGTATATTATTTTGATTTACTTTACTCTTGCTCGAGAAAGTGGTATTTTTATTCCATAATACAATGTATCACAAGCAAAATTAATTTCCATCTATCATATCAATATTCCATTTTTCAAGCACTTCAGAAAAGCATGGCATCTACATACATCACATTGCTTTTCAGCACAAAAGGTACTTGAATTTCTATTTTTACCTTTATTCTTAACTTCTTAGGCCACTTTTTCAGTACGTGTTACGGCACCGATATTTATCATGTCCGATTCTGCGCCGATATCGTGTTGTTTGCCTAACAGTTTTTCACTTGACGATATTCCACCGTTAAAAACGCAATTTTTTTTTCTCTCAATTCGTGTTCACATGCTGCCGGGATTGGACATTTTCCCGTAACCTCGACCTGCGCATTGAATTATTTCCTTCATTAAAATGAATGTGATTGTTTTTTTCTGTGTTTATAATTAAAAATAGAAATTAACCGTTATTTAGAGATATATAATTGTTTTATTGTTAATGATTCAATCATAAACATAATATTTTTTTATCTTATATTATCTTAGACCCACGATAAAATGTCCCGATATCGTGCGGACCTGAATAGCATAACTTATCGAATCGGTAAACGAAGAGCATCCCGGCTTAGCATTTGCGTTCAACGATATCATGTTACTAAAATCGTATACGATCTATCGGTGTCGTATCGTTAAGGTAGACCCGTAACTTGAAATCGAGGAAAAAAAAATTATTGCATAAAACAATAGTGCAGAAAACGTAGAATTTTGAAATCTGGTATACGAGTTTAAAAAGCGATCCAATTCTGCAGTTAAAAAACCCTTATCTTCGAAATTTCACTATGTTAAAATGCTTATATCTCAAAATCTTTTTTCATTTCGTCACAAATTAAAAAGTCTTAAGCCTTTTTATTAATTTACATAGAGTTTAAATTCTTTTTGTAATACACATTTAGCATATTCAACTGAACCAAAAAATGGTGAGTTTTTAGGAATAAGTAGTCTTGTTTTTATAAAAAGCCTTTTTAAATTGAAAATTCAATTTTTTGTGCAAAATTTTTTTAAACAATATCGATATTTTTTAAAACAAAATTAGAATATAATTTTTAAAACTCAGCATTTTTTGTTATATCCATTACACAGTTGTAAAATATTTTAAAAAAAGTTTTAAAGTTTTAACTTAAAAGAAAAAAAAGGAGTAGGCTTTTTAAAAAAAACTTAAAAATACTTAATTTCTTTAAAATTAATTATAAAAAATTATCTGTTATAATAATTTTTTTACATTATAATGATTATACTAATACACTCTAAATTTATAATGAGTTTTACATTCTTAGCACCAAAATTTAAAAAAAATCATGTTTATCCTACGGGTCTACCTTAAATGAAAAAGTGCAGGTGGAAGATAATAAATCACCAATTAGTTGTACTAGTTTAATTTTATCTCGTAACATAAATTAATATTAAAATATTATATATTTAATACGAAAGAATATTTATATTAATCTATTATTATAATATAAATATGGCGCATACATTTTAAAGGAAATTGTTTTAATATATATAAAAAAGACTCAGTGTCTCATTGAAGGAAAATTGCAACTTGAAACTAAAAATAAAGCGTCCCTAAAAACTGTATTGAAGTTTGTGGAACCTTCAAAGACCGTGGGAACACAGACAAAACAAAATGTCTCAATGCATATAAAAACTTATATTTGCCGCCGAATCCCGCTTTTCCCATAGAGCTAATCATCCCGTTGCAAAAATGCAATGGTCGATTGATTCGAATTTGAGGTCGCCGAAGTGACCAGCACCGCAGTTCCGTCCGTCGCTTCTTCCGCAGTTGCCGCGCTCTGATACCCAGCAGGAAGTATACAAGGCCCGAAATAGGCCTACACACAGAATTTGCGTGTGTGCCAAACTTTCTCGCCTATTGTGTGGAATCGAATCGGGATTGTCTTCTTAGCACGCTCCGGGCTTTCCTTTAGGTCGTCAAGACCATGTGTCGTATCAGAAGTAGAGAAAAGGTGGTTGAGGTATCGATACAATTGAAATGAAAGTCATTTTTATTTTTGAAAATATAAAATTTAATTATGTTAATAACTTCAATGCGAATAGTAAAATAATTTTTGCAAAAAAATTTCTGTATAAATGCCAAGCTTCCTGCCAATTCCTAGCAAATTTTCAGTTACTTGCACATATTTTACGGACCAATATCAACTTATAAGTGGTAAACTATTCAAAACATTTAACAAAATAGCCCAATACAAAATATTATGAATTGTAGAAAACACATTTAAATTAATTTTTGAATCATTTAAGTTTTGAAGAGTTATACGTATTTTTAAAGTTTTACTCGTTAAAGTTAAGCTGAATTGTTTGCATGATCAACGATCTTAAATGACAAATCGGGTTTTTATTAATTTACTTCTCATTCCATTGTAACCAAGACAAATGAGAGAGTACCCACCGTCTGCCAGAAATTCGGTAAATGAAGAGAAATAGACAAAATGTATTACTTTATTATTTGTGTATAAGAATATACTATTGTATACTTAAATTTTAAGAGCTGATTTGAAGTAACTTAAAATTGTACGAGTAGTAGGGTTTTAAGAAAGTCTTCAAAAAAAATTATTTAAGAATTTTTAAGACATTACTGGTACAATTATCTATATTGTTTTCACATAGATGTTAATTAGTGATGATGAACTTACTTAAAACCGCTATTATTTGAATTTTATGTTTGAAAATACATACTTTTTTTGGGTACTGTGTGCCAATGGGCTCTCAAGATTATACCTTGGAATGCAGTGGCAGGTAGAATGCGATTTCAGAGAGCCAAAGCAGGACATAAAGAATGGACAGTAAGTCATTGACGACCTTCAAAAAGACTTTTTACGAGAAGAGGAAAGCAGGCAAATCCGACATGTGAGTCAGTTGACACGAAGTCCTTGGATACCGTTGACAATTCAAAACCTCGCATGCATTCACGCAGGGGCCCCACAAAAGTAAGCCATTTTATGGGCGCCCATCAACTAGCCCAACTCATTTACTTTCTGCAGTTTCATTTTATTCCACAGGCATAATAAAGATTCAATTTGATTTGGAGATACAAAGGAGAAGAAGATGCTTTCAAAGGCATGCAAGCCTTAAAAATGGCTATTATTTCATCTCTACACATAGTGAAACAAAAACGGACGAAATTGTTATTCTACATTGATCTAGGATCTGCGTATCAAAAGTACTCCCAAGAACTAAACTACACATACCACCATTAATATATTTGAGAAAATTGTTTTTCAAAGATTTTTTATACTAAAAGAATTGTTCACAATCTCTCTCTCTCTCTCTCTTGGCTCTTCTTCCTTAGAATAATCACCACAGTAAAAAGTACATAAAATAAAACTAAGTTAGTGAAAATCATCACGTTTAATAGACATTCAGATTAACATTGACACTAATGCTGCCTAATAAAAAAAAAATAAGAATTCATCTAAGTTTGTATTCGAACAATTTAACTTATTTTCATTGCAGTCTTATTGTTTTAAAGACATTTATTAGATAACAAACACTCCTTCAATTACCGGCATTAAGTAGAAAGCATTTATCCTCAATGACCGATTATATCGCATAAACGACGGTGTAATTTCCGGATAAAAATAAAGAAACCTCTCGCTAAGTATCCATCTCGTCTGACTGGTTGGCTAAGTTCAAATTTGAGCTGTTCGCGCGTCAAGGCTAAGCAACTTGAATCAAGTCCGTTAGGAAAGCAAAGAAATACTAACGCCGAAATTACGCAAGAAAACCAATGCTTATGCCTACCTTCGGAGTTACGACATAAAACTTTTATCGGTGCTTAAAAAACGATCTGAATAATTTTTATAGTTTCAAACATGAGGAACAGGGCATAAATGACATCAATAGCAGTTGTTTACAAGCCTTTTCACTTCACTTTCTACTCTTTATTTAACATGTCACATGAAATTGTCACTATTTATTGTAAATTTGTCAGATCCAGTATCACTTTCTAATGCTACGAACTTTTTTAAAAAGTTTATATTAGTTCATAAATCCCAGTTCAATTTGTTATTAGAATAAGGTTCATCGAAGAAAAAAGGTCAGAAAAGAAGTCACTCTGTAAAAAAATGATGGCTCGTCGAAATAAAAGTAATCACCTAGATATCTTTTTCAATATACAAGATAAAATGGCTGATATACAACATGTTTGAATAGTACAATAGTACATTATGCAATCCCCCGAAAACCCATTACATCTAGATTTAGCATACCAATTCATCAAAAAAGCGCGGGATGCTTCTATTGTACCAAAACACCGATTTGTGTAACTATTTAAAACAGCCTGTTTGAATGGGACTGGGGATCCCATTTCCTCATGCAAAAGAAAATCAAAGGCACGAAATAAAGGGAACAATTGTCGAGTGACCCACATCGAAACACGGCCACCTTTCCCTCGAGAGCAAAACAACTGAAAAAAAACGTCAATTCCACACATATTGATCTACATAAGCACATTGCTATAGTATTCAAATGGACACACATCTTTTACTGATAAGTATAGAAGGGTTCAATTAACATCACACTAGATATTTTTAAAAAAATGGACGGTTCGAAACTTGCAAAGAGAAAAAGAATTAATCATTGTCAAATTAAGAAAAAGTCGGCTATATCGTTTTAATGATGGTGGATTTATAGGATGGTGGATTTATAGGCACATGTCTGCTTTCTTCACACTGTTATTACGAGGGCTGTTTTTTTTCAACCTCCGATGGGCTGTAACAAAAAGACGGGTCAAAATGTACAAAAGATTTTTTACCGAAGTAATGTACAATACTGCTTATTTCTCCACATAATCACCTTGACGATTAAAGCATTTGTTATATCTGTAAACAAGCTTTGAAATACCCTCTTCATAAAATGTAGCCGCCAATGATTTGAAGGGAGTTGTGACGGTTTCTTTGAGCTCCACGTCAATTTGGAAGCGCTACAATCCAAGCCACTATGCTAATCGATAATTCTCTTATGGTAAACCTTCGAGTTTCCCTAAACACCTGGTCAACTCGCTGAACAATGCCGTATGTAGCGACAGACTTGCTTCCTTGGTCCCCTTCTTCATGAACATCAGTTCGGCCACCTTTAAATTTTCAACAGCATTCACGAACGACGCCAACACTCATAAAGGTGTCTCCTTACACTATTCACTATTCGATGAATTTCTCCTGCACTGTTCGCGAAACGAATAATAGCTCTCAATTCTCACTTGGCGGCTACATTTTATGAAGAGGGTATTTTAAAGCTTGTTTACAGATATGACAAATGCTTTAATCGTCAAGGTGATTATGTGGAGAAACAAGCAGTATTGTACATTACTTTTGGGTAAAAAAATCATTTTTGTATTTTGACCCGTTTTTTGTCACAGCCCATCGGTCGGAGGTTGAAAAAAAACAGCCCTCGTAGTTTATTAATTATTTTTTAACTTTCAATAGCAAAATTCAGCTAATAAAAATTCATTAGCTGATTTACCAAAGAGTATACAATAAATAGAAAAAAAAACTTTTCAGCTATCAGTTCGGACAATACTAATGTGACATGCGATTTTTTGTGTGCGTCAAACACCGTGTTTCAAAAGGTTATATGACACGTTCCTTATCGGTGGATCGTAGTTTTACGAGGACCGATTGTTTGGTACGTTGATACCACAAACCAATCTGTCGTCATGAAAGCGTTAACACGAACTGTAGAATCAAGCTTTAGCTTAAGATTTTAATTTATTTATTTTTAATCTAAATTTAAACTTGTTGGTTGTATATTTTAATTCAACTTCATTTCAAACAATAAGCCAATCTTCGTTCCTCATGAGTGCGCTTATTTTCAAAAAGAAGTGTTCCAGTGCTTACTGAAGCACATTTTAACAGGACCACATAGCCGTTTCACAATGACGAATGTAAAAAAAACTAACTTTACAATCACAATTCCTATGCACACAAAAAACATATTACTGAAAAACAAAAACATTAACTACCAAACTTTGAACCTTATTGTTTTATTCTCTTTAAATTAAAAAAAAACCATTCCGATAGAGCTCATCCCAAACAATCATCCAACCGTTCAAATGCAATTTTTCTTTATGTTCAACTATTTCCTGTTTCTTCAACAACAACAAAAAATTCACTTACACATGCCACACAAAACACTTTTTTTAACAGGTTGCCTCTGACAAGTAAAAAAAACTTGCAACTCAATTTTGCAATCGTCAAAACAAAAACAGTTCACTTTCCATGCGACACCACGTGCATTTGACAAACAGTGCAGCATGTCCGGACGCAATGACGCAAGGTAGGCACGACGCAAGATCTCATCCAGATTCGTTGGCCGCAGCGACAACAGATAAGACAAAGCCTTGGACAGTGGCGGCGCGAGGCCACTGGCAATTGTGCATGGGAGAAGCCTCGAGGTCAAACTCATTGACGACACTGATTTGGATGCAGGGAGTACGCCACTGGGAAACGGAACTACTGCAGCGGAAAAGGGAAGATAAGAGAACCTAAGAGGATTAGAAGGGGCAGTATTTCTTTTTCGCTAAATTTTCGGTAAGAAACAATAAATCAATTCCTTTATAAGGAAAGGAGCAAGATAAATCGCAAGTCCAGCTTATAGAGACATGGAGGGATTTTTAATTCCAATTTGAAGAACGTCGTAGCAAAAAAATCACTAGGTTGCTTAAAAAGATTGTTATACAACTCTTTTAACGGTCATAAAAATAATTCTAAAAACAAGGGTGTTTTGTTGTAATGACTAAGCCTTTAATTTTTTGAAAAAATGCAACAGTTTAAAAAAAATTAAATCAAGCATTTTGTTGGATTAAGAATCAATAAACATATACAAAATAAATTCCTGGAAATAGCGATTCGCACCAATTCAAGTGGAACATTGATAAACGGGAAATACACAAAATCTGTAATGCTAAAAATTTGACGCTAAATGATTTACAAAGTCTCCTACTTGACAATTCCACGACAGTAGGTAGCTTTACAAACCTTCCTGATTCACAGTCCCGTGAGTTAATGGAAAGGAAAAAGATGAAGGAAAAGCTCACCTGCAAAAGAAAATGAGACCCATTAGTGAAAATTTCCTTGTGAAATCATCAAAAATATACAAACAAACGTGGGATGTATATACTTAAGAAAACATTGGCATTTGCGAAAAAAAAAAGGAATAAAACAAACTATTTTTTTCTTCATTGTAGTAGACTCTCTAAGCGTTGTAAATTTTCTCATGAACACTGAAGTAGAAAATAATTTGTTCACCGCGTTCTCAGCAAACAAAAAATAAGTTAAATATACTTTTTTTCAAATAAAAAAAACGAACATATCCTTTCATCGGTTCACACATTTTAATTATTAAGACTTTGAGCTTAAATTTTAACAATTTTAACTTCCTTCTAATCATTTACAAGAAGCGTTTAATACTCAAGGTTACTGTTTACAAAAAATATTAAAGCCACACATAGGGTGCAACTATTATTATAGGTTTATTCGTCAGAATTGTTGATTTTCGAGTTTTTTGTCAAAACGGCATAAAATGTATGTACAGTTATTGAAGTATATTCAACGAAGCGACACTATTATTAAAGAAATAGAATTCAACCGTAAAATCATTTATGAAGCAAAATAAAGCCGGAAACACAAGTCGTACATGTTGACACGTAATGTCGTTCAAGGTATTCTACTTCAATAACACTTGGAATAGAGCAAACATTTACAATGAGTGCACTACTAGCTTGTAAAGAAAGAATACGTCAGAAAAATAACCTCAAATTTATCTACACATTATAATAGATTTGAAGGATACTGCCATTTGATATTCGAAAAAGGTTTTTCCATTAAATTACGAAGTAGGTATAGAGATAAGGCAGCTTTTAATATTTAAAATTAAAATATATAGTGCAATTTTTTTTCTTACGAACCTATAATTTACAAACATTCTATTTTACGATCTAGGGCCTTATACCCTATCATTTTTCCATGAGCAAATATTTTCTTTAAGAGGATTTTTTTTGTCAATACTTTTCTATTTATTTAACACGGATGCACAATTTCTCAATTTATTGTCCGGACAAATTTTCAGTACTCTTTAAACGTATTTCCAAGAAAAGGAATTGAACCCACCAGATTCGTCATTTATTAGGAATAGACAAGGCGGTCGATGTACTTACGCGCTTGACCAACATAGCGTACAAGCATAAAAATATAAGTTTGACTTCCATACGCACGAACTATACATAATAAACACAGTGGACAGAGCATTGTATTAAAAGAGAAGTTCAAATAAGGATACTCGAAAATATATTTGAATGTATTTAACTACGTTCAAAGTCGCTTTTCCTTCTCTTCTTTACCCAAAAGTTATACTTAAATATTCTATTTTAAGTGGAAAATGGTTTTTTTTTTTTTTTGGGGGGGGGGGGTGATTCAGGAATGAAAGCTAGTTTTTTTTTTAAGAATTAAAATTTTATAACTCATAATTACACCTACTTACAGCGTTTTGAACCCTCCACAAAAAGGAAATTCTGTTTAATTAGCCAACTCTAAAAAGACATTAAAACTCAATTATAAGTACTAAATAAAAAAATTAATTTTATTTTACTATTTAAGAATAAAATATTTCTTTTAAAACTATAAATCGATAAACATTTTTATTAACTAAAATGGCTGCTTACGCATGTTACACTTAAACTTTTCAGGAAAAGAACCTATTTCTAAAAACAAATTTTACTTTAACAGATAAGCCCGATTTATATTTTAATTAGCATATTGTGTAACTGAACAAGAAGCTCTCGTCAAGTAATATAGCAACAAATTAAATTCAATAATAATTTCCAAAACGACAAAGCCATCAGAGTAAATACGATTTATTTAAAATTGCGTATCACACAAATATAAACGGCGTAGTTCTTAGAATATCACTGAATTAAATCAAAATTTGAGTATAGACTTCCTTGATTTGTAAAGAAGCGCTCGTAAATTAATCTATCATTCCGTTTTATTCTGCATTACCAATCAAGATTTTGTCCCATCGAAGAAATCACATGTAACCTTGCAACTGTCATAACACATAGCTTATATTATTTAACATGCAACTTAGTAGAAAAAGAACCGAAGTTTTATGTAATAAACTGTGGACGTGGTCCCTTTTTGTATTAATGTACAGAAATAGAGTTGCATCAAAGAGCACACAAAGATATAATAATTTATATTTTTACCAGAATTAATGCGCAGTCACTTCCTTGGCTAATATTTTGATCGTCTTAATTTTTTAACAATGAGTTCGTTAAAATTTTAATTATACATACTTAATTTGAACTGCTCTGCTAATTTAGCAAATTACACTGATCAGATCAACGTCTCAATAAATCATTACAGTATACAAAAGACTACACTCTTAAAACAAAAGTGAAATCCACTCCTATAGAAGAAGTGCATTTTCGGCACCGGAAAGGAGTGGAAATTAACTCAGACTGAGTTAAAACCGCTCGTTTGTTTTAAGAGTGTAGTGACAACTGTCAGTATCGTTATAATGTTAAACCTCATCTTATATATGTCACTTTTCGAAATGAACTAATATATGATAAGCATTATAAAACAAGCAATGAAGAGCCAAATGTAGAAGTGAAAAACTGAGTGGCTAATAAAATTGAAGAAGTCGAGCAATATTTTAAATGCGTACTTCGGTTGGTTGGTTCATTAAAATAGATAACCTATCACGAATTGCATTAGCTATACACCGAAAGAAATGAACATTTATCACAGAACCTTTTATAAAATACATAGCTTAAGGAATCGTTTAGTAGGTATTTTAAACTTAGGTAGCTTAAGAGCATAATTAGTCAATTGATAATCCAGCCACGGTAGGCCAAGGCTAAAATCCGATGACCGTTATGCGCTTATCGGTTAAAAGAAACAGGGCTGCGCTACCTCGACCCACCTACCATCTGAGCAATACTTAAAGTAGCTTAATTTGCATAAGCTTGTAGAACCGACAGGTATGCACTTGTATCAACGTTACGATTATCAAATACCAAAATAAAAGATATTTAAAACTGAAAGTACTTTCAATAATATTATATGTTTGGGTAATTTCTATAGAGCCAAGTTGTTTTTTAAATATGTATAGCAAGGAAAAGTCATTCAAATTTTAAAAAAATTCGCTATATTTAAAGCGATGCAAAATGTTAACATAGTAACTTTTACTTTATGATTATGTCTACTCCCTTCAAGTATTATTTTAAAAAAATTATAGATGTAATTTTCCGGAGATACCAAAACAGCTGCATAAGGATGAATTAAATAATCAATTTTTCAAGCATATCGATATTTTATATAAAAAAAATCATCAAGAAAAAAATCACTTAGTTTTTGTATGCTTAAAAATAATAATTTCATGAGAATAAATATGTAGTTTAAAATTTACAGATTCATTTATCAAACCCTATTAACCACCCATTTGCGAATAAAACTAACACCTTCCTTACCGTATAAAAACGTTAACTTCGCGTTTCGTACAACTTAATTAGTCCTACATAAATTGTTCACAACTATGGTCTTCATTTGCCTTATATTTTGTTTATTTAGATAAACAAAATATAAGGCAGAAAGCTATTTCGCATGACAAACTTTTTTTTGCCAATCGTCGTTAATGAGTTCAAAGAACATACTATCATTGTAAAGTTTAATTTTTCTTTTTTCCGGATAAACTTTGATAGATACATATACATTACTTTTGTCACGCACTGCTTTGTTGATAAGTTCTAAAGCAAGTGGTTCGGTTTACCAAGCAAGGGAGTAGTGCAACTACCATGATAAAGCGCAACCGTATGAATGGAGTTGTGAAGAGTTCGTATTGGGTAGGTGGAGACTGCCGTGACTTGCCAAGAGACAGTGTAGTCCATCGGACTGTTGCTTGGTGGAAAGAAAATTAAGAATCTGACGTCATATCAACTTGGGTCGCCCATGAAGTTTGATTTTGAGGGTGAAAATATGTGCTTGTTTCAGGGACGCCCTTAAGCCCTGTGTAAACCAAACTGAACATTTGAGCTTTGTTAATATTATGTAAAAAAAATTTACACGTTTAAATATACACATTGAACTTGGTAACACCTATTTTTTACCTGAGAAGATATTTTTTTTTTTAAAAAGGCACGTTCACAGAACGTAATTACTACTTGTCCATGATATTTACCCCATGTAACCAATTAGTAAATTAGACTTTTTCACCAACTATAAATACTCTTTCTAGATTTTACAACTTGTTTTAAAAATAAAATTATGTTTTATAATTCATTGTTTTGAAATTTTTTGTGTCAGAGAAGTCTTTGATGTATTTATTTCACAAAACTATAGTTAGGTCTGTTTACAAAATCGATTTAACTGCGCTTGACACGCGTTTGAAGCTGGCATTTCAATTAATAAACTTTGTTTCCTGATAGCATTCCGAAAATAAACAGGAAAACGTGAAAAGTTGAAACAATAAGTCAATTAAATAATTCGACCATGAATTGTGCTAGCTGTAGATGTGATAGGGTAGGTATACATAGAAGTACTTAGTAAGTAAACTATTCACTTAAACCAATTTCATTAAAAAAGTAAGCCTAATTTATTCTAAATAATTTTAATCAAATGTAATTCACTTTTGTAACCTAATTTTTTAGGTACCGTCAGTACGGGTAACTTTGGTCCAAAATTTTTTTAGTTTTTTTTTTTACAAAAGAAGAAAAATTTAACTACAAAAACGATTTAAACACTTAAAAATCATTATGCATTCTAAGTATTGTACTTTTAGGAATAATTTCCAAGCATTTTTGTTAAATTTTATAAATTAAAAAAAAAATGGTGTTAGTTTAAAAAATTAGGACACGGTTAGGATCAGGGCGGGTAACTTTGGTCCAAATATGAAATATATAAGAAACATACTTTTTAACAACCTTAAATTCTGTGTTACCGAACTAAATAGTAATATTAAAATATTTAAACATAAAAATAACAAGTTATAAGATACATAGTTATTAAAATTGGTATATAACTTAACATTTACATTACAGTGCATCGTAGAATGACATTACACTATGATTACCAGTATTAAAAGAAAAGTAACCTTCAATTTTAATAAGGGAAAATAACTTATTTAAGAAGCAAGATTTAATAACAAATATCTTTATAAACAAGTAGGTTTGTAACAGAATCTGTCACTTAACTCGCTTCCACAAATTTGTGTTTAACAGGAAAAAACGCGCCAAACACAACATTAATTCTATATTTAACATTTACAAGCTAAATTTGGCTAGTTTCATTTATTTTATTTCGAAAATTCAATAATTATTACTTATCGTTTGCAAAAATTAATTTATATTTTAAAAAATAAATATGTCATATTCCTCGCTTTTAAATAGAATGAAAACATTTCATATCAACATACAAGGATTCCGTAGTGAAATATATTTGACGTCATTTCAAACTGATCGATGTCGCAAAAATAAATTTATTTTAATTTATTGTCTAAAAGAATTAAAGCTTCTCGAGCGATTGTTGCGAATTGCAAATGTGATTTAATTCTAATAAAAACAGGGCCTTTAGCTATTTGTAATTCAAAGTTTTAAACGCCAAAATTAACTATTTTCATTAATCTTCTTTCTCAGATTTAATAATTAGACTTTATCGTTTGCTAAATTTGTTTGAAGTTCGAAGAATAATGATGTAATCTTTTTTAATAAATATTTTTGTCGCCACAATTTCCCATTTACATTTCTTTCGAAAATTCACTTATTTATAGTTTGTTAAATTAATTTACAGTTCAAAAAATTTATAATTTGTGCAATTGATACTTTAAAAATAAAAGCGAAACTTAGCATATTTTTTTATGCCAAGTTAGAATTCTCTATGCATCTTTCTACATACATATATATAGAACCATTAAAAGAACTCTATTGTGATAATACAACAATCCAAACCGTTTATATCACATAAATAAATATTTTTTCAAAGTTTATTTTTATTTTAACAAAAGTTTCTCGTACGTTTAACGAAATGGCAAGAGTGAAAATATTGAATAAAAATGGAATCTGCATGTTATTTCAATGTAGATTAAATTTTTAGTTATTTAAATTTTAAATAAGCTTCTAGTTTAAATTTTTTAATGAAATTTGGAATGTAGCCTAATCTGATTTTTTGCTTTAAAATGACGTATCCCACTTGTCTGTGGGACTTGTGGTTCTTTCTGTGAAAGTGTGTGACAGACAGACGGACTGAACGATTATAAAACCTTCCACTTTTTACGTTATAAACGTAGTGTGGAAGCTAAAAGCAAACGATTTTATTAAAAAAGGAAAAAAATAATCTATTTGTAATTAGGAATTTGAAAATGTTTACATTTCGACTTAAGCGATTTTGAATGTTGTACGTTTCTTGCATTTTATCTTTTTAATGTTTTTTAATGTTTGTAATGTTTAAAATTGTTTAATTTAAAAAAAAATCATCTCAAAAATGGGTATTCATACGATTAAGAGATCTTCAAAAATAGTTAAACATAATACACTTTTACATACAATTTTTAAAGTGCAAAGTTCCAAAAGAAATCCTTACATCTTGGACCAAAGTTACCCGCATTCATCGGCAAAAGTTTCCCAGGGACCAATATTTAAATATAGCATAAAAAGTATTCAACTTAGATTAAAACAAATGGTGTAATATTCATCCCCATAAATAAAATAATAGAATATAGTGCTTTATTTAGCTGTTTTCAATATTTTTTTTAGGTGTTCCAGACAAAAGTTGAAATAGATTTTTGACATTAAATGCTCGTAAGAATACAAACGTCATTTGTAGTATTGCCAAAATTAGAATGATAATTTTTTTACATGAAATGAACGACAATGTTTCCAACTTTTTAATATGTAAAACAAATTAAGATGGGATCATTTTAAGAAGAGAAATTAAGAAACAAATCTTTTTCCGACGCGTGGACCAAATTACTACCCTCCATGCCAAAGATACCCGCTTCGACGGTAATGATAAATATCTCCTCTCTATACACCACAAGTTCTTAAGGATATATTTCGCTTTCAGTTTTGAATTAAACGAACTACTTAAAAAGTTTCCTAATGAGAACTTTTAAGCAAACTTTATAGGGTCAAGTGGGGTAAGTGTGATAGGGTTTCTGCATTTTTCATTAAAAAAAATTAGTTCTCTGCTTCAAGTAAATTCCAAATCCTAAAATTGGTAGTGAATTATTAAAAGAAACATACCTATGTAGGAAAAAATTTATATGTTTGAATTCCAAATTTAAGTGAATAAAATTTGCATTTCAAAATCCATTGCTGTTTTATCACACTTACCCCACACAGGGGTAAGTGTGATTTCAGTTGCAATAAGTGTTTTCAAGCCATATAAATTACCTAGCATACATTTTTCTTAACAATTTAATGTAAAATGCTAATAAATTTATGTTTATATCTTATTAGAAATATATGGATAAGAAAAATCAAAAATATTGAGAATTTTCGTTTTTGGTTCATGTTGTGATATAATAAACTAAAGTCAGGATGTAAAAGAAACAAAAAAATTTAAAGTCAAAATACCTATGGTGCTATTCAATTTTTATTATTAGTTAGACTGCTTTTTTTACAGATTGTAATTTTCAAAAGTTTCCGAAAAATATAGACGTTCTCTTCGGTCCATATTTGGACATGGGAGGTTCAAAACAATATCGTCCTCATCAATTATACACACGTCATCTATATTTGGCCATGAAAATTTCTTGTTATGCTATCATATTTAAGAAATTTTACAGTAATCCCTTCTCGATTCACCTCATTTTCAGACTGAACTTGTCCCAAAAAGTGCTTTACTGTGCGTTTTTTTTAAAGGCAACAAGAATGTAGCATCCAGCAGAAAGGTCAGTTTTTGGTATTTCTAATTCAAAATCCTCTGGCATATTATGAAATGAAATGCCATTTCCTTTTATTCATGTTTTATAATAATTTATAATTTTGTAATTTAATAATAATATAATAATTTTTTTTATATTTATGTATGTTTTGCACAAGGTAAATGGGGTGTTTTGGATTATCACACTTACCCCATGTCACTTATCACAGTTACCCACAACTGATATTTTGAGGGGTAACTGTGATTGTACTTCCATACTTCACAACATGTGAAATAATAGACCAAAACAGTTTTATATATTTACCTTTATTCTTTTTACTAACAGAGAAAGAAAAATCAACATGATTTTTATAAAAATATGACACTTATGGAATTTGGAAGAAAACCTTTCGAATTTGAAAAAAACAAGACAGTTGCATTTAAAAAGCTCAAAACTATCTTTAAACTATTATTTAAAGTCAATATTTCTTTTTAGTTTAAGTATAGATGGTCTTATGTTATATATTGCAAAGTTTCAGATTTTTAGAATGATTCCCAAAGTTACAAGAGCTGTTTATCACACTTATCCCCTATCACACTTACCCCACTTGACCCTACCACTATTCATAAAAATATTTCATAGGTGTCATACTTTATTTAGGTATCGTATAGCTGTTGAGATTGGCAGTCTTGCATTTGAATAAAATTTAAGTAATGTCTACAATTCAGATTTTAAAAGTTTTGCCTCGAATTCAAATTTTGATTACAAACGATTTTAACGAATACATTAAATTGACGGGTTTTTTTTTACTTGATAGAGCAACCGTTTGTGGTGCTGCCATCTAGCAGCTTTGGCTGAAAACGTTTTTGAAGGGGAGAAAATTAGTTTTTATAGCACTCTGAATCATATCATTTAAATTATTATTAACTTTGAAGTATTGAATGCACTCGTAATATTTAACATTATGAAATTATCAGTAAATTTGAGCAAAAATAAGCAAAAAATTTTATTTAAGCTTTCAAAACCGAAAAATAAGTATCAAAAATTATTCGGTAAATCTAATCTGCAACGAATATATTAAAATTAAAAGTTACAAATAAACGTTTTCTAATAATAAAAAAAAGCCAATTAATAGGATATTTTGAATTAAAATAAATTTTATACTTTTAATAACAAATTATTTCCAAAATATTTAAGACAGGACATTATCAAAGAGTGTTAAAGGATAAAATGTTTTAAGAGATTATATAAAAAATGAACTAAAAATTTCAAATTAAAAGTTCGTTGGAGAGTTGTTCCTAGTTATAAAGGTTTCTTGGTATGTTTACTATGCGAGTTGTAGGATTTCTCTAATCTCTATGCTATAATTGGTATAATAAGGTAATAACGGCATAAATAATAATACAGTGGTGCTGCCATCTGTTGAATAAAGTTATAACTTATTTTACTAAAGCAAATAACAGTTTTTCTGACCATCATTCTAAGTTATTTGTTTTAATAGATCTCGTTTGGTATGGCTGTTTAAGCATGTACCCCATTACAATTAACCTTTTTTCACTTAACATTAATACTGCAAATAACTTCTTGGCTTCACCAAGTAAGGTTAGGTTAGTTTGAATTATTGTCGCAATAGAGTTACACGAGGGCTATTGCGGACGGGCGTCGTAATTTCGAACCACAGTCAAGTGACACATTAAAACGAAGAATTCCGACATAGGTAATAGAACAATTACTTTTTATAATCATTTCACTATATTTAAATGTTCGACATGGACTTAATATTTTTAGAGTTGTATAAACTTTTAACGAAATGTCCCTTCAAATTTCAATTTTTTAGCATTTTCAACCAATTTTAACGATTATATTTTGTCAAAAAGTTTACCACCATAGGGTAGTGGTATACCTACAGCTATTTATTTAATTAGCAGTCTTTAACTTTCACGACAATTTCTCTACAGCGGTCAACATTTTTGTCAGCTGTTTTTTAATTCTCATGGTCATATTGGGGCGTATCCAGAAAAGTACGACAGGATGGCGTACAATGTTAGTGTGTTCTCTATGTTGTAATTATCATATAAAATACATTTCATAATTCTAGATGAAATTACGGCAGTTGAAATATTTTTATTTTGCATCAAGGTTCAAAGAAATTTTCGAACATAAAACATTTCATAGGGGTCTTATTTAGCCGAGGAGAAGATTCAAAAGCTTACGTACACCATCCTACCCAATCTTCAAATATATAATGTTTAATTGAGTCAGCATTGTATTTTTCACCTTATTTTGATTCCCCTTTGTTTAAAAACATTACATGTAACATTGATTGGGCAAATTGATAAAAAAAAATCTCAAAAAGAACACATTTAAAATCAGTTACCTAATTCAAAAATGTTTTTAAATACTTAACGCGACTGTCTGCAAGTTTCAAAGAAAAACTCGAGTAGAATTTTTGGTTATCAGTGTTTTATAATTGTTATATTTGTTTCTCCTTCATTGTTATTTACTTCATTATCTTTCATTATTCTCTTTTAGCTTCCACACTACGTTTATAACGTAAAAAGTGGAAGGTTTTATAATCGTTCAGTCCGTCAGTCCGTCTGTCACCCACTTTCACAGAAAGAACCACAAGTCCCACAGACAAGTGGGATACGTCATTTTAAAGCAAAAAATCCGATTAGGCTACATTCCAAATTTCATTAAAAAATTTAAACTAGAAGCTTATTTAAAATTTAAATAACTAAAAATTTAATCTACTTTGAAATAACATGCAAATTCCATTTTTATTCAATATTTTCACTGTTGCCATTTCGTTAAACGTACGAGAAACTTTTGTTAAAATAAAAATACACTTTTGAAAAAATATTTATTTATGTGATATAATTCGGTTTGGATTGTTGTATTATCACAATAGAGTTCTTTTAATGGTTCTATATATACAGTGGTGTAGTGGGGCCGGAACGCGCCGGTACGACGTTCCGGTACTTTTTTACGAGCCGGAACGGCGTTCCGGAACTTTAATGCGTGATTTTTTTTACTATTTTTTCATTAAAAAATTAATTTAAAATAAATGTCGGAGGCCTTTCAAAATCGAAACATTACCATCGTGGAAGCAAACAAGAAAGTACATCGAACCCTAAGGTTCTTAGAATCAATGTCAACAAAACAGGGACACAAATAATTAACGCCGAGGTGGCAATAGAGCTAATGAAGTTTGGGACAATAGAACTGACCAACAACCAAAAGCTGACCACGATACATCAGGGTCAGTTCTTTGCCAGTATTGTTAACAATTTGAGGAGCCCCTTGCTAACTGAAAATTCCGAGAATGCCAGCATTTCTAATAAATCAAACAGTGTTCCAGTCAAAGAAACCATTATTGTAGAGTTGTCGGTCTTAGACCAAAATAACTGGCTAGCTGAAATTCTTCCGGGTTATGGAGAATCAGAAATCAAATCACTAAACTGACGATTTCGATTACCATTCACTAAGACTTTAAATGCCTATCGAGATTTTCTGGATAATGGGGGGGCGAAAGGTTCCTAAAGACTTGACGCCTTTAATGAACTGCTCGAAAGTCAGAAGTTCTTCAGAATGCGAGCGGGGCTTTAGTCACATGAACAATATTGTTTCAAAATCAAGGTCCAGACTTATTATTACTCACGTGGCCAATCTTATGTTTGTCAAAATTAATGGTCCACCAATAAAACGGTGGAAGCCCGAAGAATATGTAGTTAGCTGGTTGAGGGAGCATAGGTCAGCAATAGACAAACAAACGCGGGTGGCAGTTGCCTCCGGTAATGAAAATGTCAATGAAAACGCTCTTTGGAAATTTCTGTGAACAATTTTAAAATGGATTAATAAAAGAAAATATGGTAAGTTATGTGTCAAACTTATTACATAACATATATGATGATTTAAAAGAGATAATCGCAAAGATGAATATCTGTAGATAAGTAAAAAAATATATGTGATTGCTCATCCTCCCAACTTATAAAATCTTATTTTTAAGAAATGTTAGCAATTAAAGCACAACTAGTAGTAAAACATGCCCCCGTCCCCTACTAAAATTCATTCATTCAATCATTACGATTGATTTAAAAAATAAAAAGTGCCTAAACTTTGAATTACAAATAGCTAAAGGCCCTGTTTTTATTAGAATTAAATCACATATGCAATTCACAACAATCGCTCGAGAAACTTTAATTCTTTTAGACAATAAATTAAAATAAATTTATTTTTGCGACATCGATCAGTTTGAAATGACGTCAAATATATTTCACTACGGAATCCTTGTATGTTGATATGAAATGTTTTCATTCTATTTAAAAGCGAGGAATATGACATATTTATTCTTTAAAATATAAATTAATTTTTGCAAACGATAAGTAATAATTATTGAATTTTCGAAATAAAATAAATGAAACTAGCCAAATTTAGCTTGTAAATGTTAAATATAGAATTAATGTTGTGTTTGGCACGTTTTTTCCTGTTAAACACAAATATGTGGAAGCGAGTTAAGTGACAGATTCTGTTACAAACCTACTTGTTTTATTCATAATTAAAACTGTCCTCATGGTTGAAAATTATTTCTTATACTTTTTTTTAAGTATTATTTCAGAAGCTTAAAAAAATATTAATTTTTATCGTAACTAATATGATGTAACTCCGCCCTTGTGTATAGGGTGATAAACATCGTGTTTCGTTTAATTCAATTTACTTGCCAATGTTAAACACAATAAAATTAAATCTAATTTTAAAATTAGAAAATATCAAAGCGGACTTAAAGTCTTTAGATAAATAAACTTTTTAATTTTTGGAATTTAAATGTTTATTCAAATAAACTAGCACAGGTTAAAGATATGATTAACGCTTCTTCTTGATAAAATAAAAGCAATAACCTACGCACGTGCAACATTTATGAATCTACACCACACAAAAAGCTAATTAGAATGTAATAAAAATTTTAAAAAATTATTTTTAAATTTCAGTTGAGCACCCTGATTTCTTTCAAAATTATGTACACGGTATATTTTATTTAAATCTCTCAATCATTAAGAGAGATATTCATCTTTTGATGTTGAAAACGAATCAGTAGAATATTAAACATTAGAATTATTTCTGAGCAACGAATCAAACAACAAAATCGATTTCTAAGAGCCTCCACATTCGCTCTCTAAAATCACGTTCCGTTTTCCATATTTGAATGAGTTTTGATAATCCATTCATGAATGTTTCATTTTCCTTTCAGTAACAGAGCCGTTTTTTTAAGCTTCATACAGACCTGAACATAAAATAGGGAAAAAAATCTAGACTGAAAAAGAAAATTTTCAATCAGTGTTGCCTTCGTCGTGATTTTGAAAGAAGTAGAAACGCGGGATATTTAAATCCTGCCATACGTTTGAGATTTTAAATTTGGTCTCCTTACTCTCATTTTATTATTTTTAATCAAATCATTCATTAAAATATTACTTTATTCTTGAGTCAGTTCAAAGCGCGATGTCTTGTGCGAAATATCTTTTCGTTCAGCCCCAAGGGCTGTTCTGTATCAAAAGAAAAGTTATTGGCAGGTTTTAGTCAAACTACTCATTGTCTGGTTCGGCGATATTAATATCAGAATCAAACTGGTATTTCATATTCCGATTATTGTTCTACGGGGATGTGTCAAGTCCATGAGAGGTTTAAAAATAACTTTTTATTTGATCCAACAGATTTAATATAAAAAAATAACATTAACGTGCTGAAAATAATAAAAATGCTCCACCCATAGGACTCAATTTCAAGGTTAGCAACGGGAAAAACTACTCCACATTATTTACTCAAAGATTGGGGCGATTCCACGATGTCAGATGTAAAAAAATTACAGAAATTTTCAACTTAAAAGCTAAAATTTCTCAGATTAAAATATTCTTAATTAGTCTAAATACTTTATTAAGACTTACCCATGTCTAAAGTGTTATAAACTACAACTATAATTTCTGATTTTAAAAAGTAATTATTTACTCATGGTGTCAGACGTAAAGACAAAAGAAAAACTTATACGACCGTTTCCATGAGTAAATATTGCATATTACAAAAGATAATAGTTTAAAGAATAGTCTAGAGTGCTTTCTTCTGCTACTTATTTTAAAAATATTTTTCCAAATATTTCTTAGAACTTTTGTCTAGAAGAACTTATCATTAAATACTTGTAGAAATATAAAAGTAATTTGTGGTGTTACAAAAACTAGAAAGACTTTGAATCTTAAAATACATGAAATAAACGCCAATGTTGTCAACTTCCGAAAATTTTAAAACAAATTAAAATCGGGTCATTTTTTTTAAAGAGAAATAACAATTTTTCCGGTTCCTTTTTGCTCAAAGTTGCCCCAATCGACGGCATCAGTACACAGGCAAACCTATGAAACAAATTGGATGTTATAAATCCCCATGCGACTAAATTGTGTGACAGACGTTGCCGTCTAACAAAATATAAAAACTTCTAACTCCCCAAAAAGAAGGATTCAAACAGTGCAATAGAAAACTTTTCTTTCAATACTTCACTTTCATAAAATATCCTTAGGATAAGGAGGGCAAAACATATTTAATAAGGAAAAGCGAAAGGCCGGGCATAAAACTGGCCTTTACTAAATATTAGAAAAATTTATGCGTTTACAGAAAGAAAATATACATCTTCCTCGATTGATGTCAAAACCGATTCCGTAACTCCAAAAAGTAGCAAACAGTGGCAAAAAGCCATAATCAGTTACCTAAAACGACAAATTATATTTTTATATGACTCTCGCAGTACTGTAGAATGATAGTAGCCACTCCTTTGAAGAAGGCTATAAAACTGTTATCGGGACTAAGTACACGCGCTACAGGCAAACCATACTACACGACAGCACTTGCGATCAATTTTTTCGCGACGAAAAACGCAGTCAGCTACCGAAAGGGACGAAATTGCTCCTCAATTCGGGTTTTTATTTATAGATTCGTGAGGCTGTACCGGGTAAAAGCAACGTAAAAGATGACCCGGCAATAAATCGCACAAATCCACACGCATCTCTATTGCGCCGAGTTGAAGTGCTTTTCAACTCACGCTACTAATTGATAATAACCATTATCCGTGGTGAACCATTATCTGTTCTGTGGATGGCATCATATCAAGGCTGTATTAAAGTTGTTGTGCCCGAACGAAACACACAGATTAAAGGGGGGGGGGATATATTTACAGAATGATTAAAATCCCGATTTAAAAAAACAGGACTGTAAAATAAGAACCATCAACATTCATGGAGCAATGCAATTTTTGGTTTAGCGAAGAGCATTAGAGCGATGGAATTGAACCACAACTAAACAAGTTGATAGAGCTGTCCTGGTAAAATCAAGATAATGTCAACAGATTCATAAGCAGAACAAAGTCTCTTAACCCGACTAGCATAACACCAAATAATGCGAATTTCCCAATATTTTAATTAATGGTTTTAATTTTACAGCATGTTTAGTCTAATATAATAAATAATTGCTCGTATTTTTTACATTTAGAGTCCTATTTTGCTACATTAAGAAATCGTACGTTAAATATAAGTGTATGACCTTACTTGAAGAAACAATAAATTAATACTATTTTATAACAATCCTACAATGAATTTATTTTTGAAATGATATAAAAATTAATATATTTTAAAAATTAACAATACTTTTTTTATTCTTATATTATCGAGTGAAGAGTGAATTATTTTTTGTTGAAAAAAGACGTTCTTTTTTTTAAAAAATACTGCAGATATTTTCATATATATTCGCATATCGTAACATTCATAAAAATAAGAACATCAAAACGAATAAAACACACTAAATAAAAATTATTAAAATTAACTAACAAGAGGCCTTCACATAAAATCTTAAAATTCGAAGTAACATTTCCTTATTTTCACTTATTTACTTATATTTTGGTCTGGACAGTAGAGTTATCAGGCTACTGCTTTTATGGGAAAATTCTGCTTTTATGATACACTCTTATCACAGAAAACGGCTTAAACACATTCTTTTTTTTTGCTAAGCCAAATAGAAATCTGCAATCCTCACGTGAGCTCTTAGTGTGTAAATAAAAATATTATTAAAAAATATATATAACGTTTGGGACAATCTTTTCTACGAAATAGAACCATAGAACAAATGCAGATAACGTATATTACATACAGAATAACTAAAAAAAACATGTTTTTTATTTAACTCAGTTAACGAAAGAAAAACAACAATACGTATTACATAGATAATAATCTTATGCAAGTTTATAAGAAATATACAAATACATTCATTATAATTGGTATAAAAATATATTAAATATACTAAAAAATATATAAAATTTAGTACAGTAAAGGGTTGATTATTAATAAAAGTCATACAGGCACTTTTAAGAAGTATGAATTATGATATCTATGATCTCGATGGTAAAAAGGATCTCAATTGTATTTTTGACAATTTGGTTCGATGTGTTTTTTAGACAGATCGTGGTCGGTTCTTATAAAATTTTGTCCCGATATATGAAAAGTGTTTTCCCGCATGATTTTTTTAGTTTGATATGGATTTTTAAAGATTACATTATTTCATCTTATAAAAGTTGCGAAAAAAAGGTAATTATACTATCGACTGCTGTATACGATTCTAAGTATATAAATAATTATTGCAATATGAGTGATTCAATAACAGAATTTTGAGTAATTTTAGTAAAAAAATACTATTGCATTTTTAAATAAGTAGAAAGAGAGGTAGTAGAAGAGAGGGTTTTTTCTAATGGAGCGTCGATTTTTTCCTTTCCAAAAAAATTTTTATAAAATAAACTGAAGCAAAAATTATAATAATGAAGCGGTTCCGGTTAAACCTATAACCGGCTTTGAAAACCATTCCATTGACTATTGCATTCTATTGAGTGATTCAATTACAGTATTTTAAGTGATTTTAATAAATATACTACTGAAATTTCAAATAAATAGAAATAAAATAATAAAACTTATACAATATAAATAATTTTCTTAATAAAGCGTTGCTTTCAAACCACAACAGTCACAATCGCATTTTTTAATAGTTGAATTAAATTTTTTTTGGGAAGGATTCCGAAACATGTTGGCCAATAAATAAAAATATGACCTTGAAAATGACACCTAATACGCATTTCATTTGTATGTGTATTTGACGAGGTTTTTTTTAATGGAGTTCTTTAAATTACGCGGCGTTTATTAAATGTTATTATTTTCTATAAAATGGCCTAGCATAGGGTGTTTGTAATTGGAACTGCACTTTGCGACCTTGTTTCGGACCAGTGAAAAAGCTGTAGAAAATATTTACAAAATAATGTGTCATGACTTTAAACATTTATATATTCTAAAACTACAACTCATAGATATTTAATTTAAATAATCTTTGAGCCAAGAATCTTCATAAATGTGGCTTTGGTCATATGTTGTCATTTCATTGGTTCTAACGTTAAAATAGTGAGAACAACGCGAGGCAAGTTGAACTATCGTCGCACTACAGTTACACGAGGGCTATTGGCGACGGGCGTCATAATTTCGAACCACAGTCAAGTGACGAGCCGACCCCTAAATAGGCACCCAACGCAACTTTTAAGGATGACATCGTACGCGGCACAGACCGTTTACAGGTCGGCAGTTATTTTGGCAATGCCCGGACTTGAACCAAGGACCTTTCGCATGCAAGGCAGGTGCCTTATTAACTGGGCTCCCCAGCCCCCAGAAAGCGAGGTGAAATTTCACAAAACATAACTTGTAACTTTAAAATTTAATAACTCAAAAAATAATTCGAAATTTGAAAATTCAGCTTCCGCCAGTAAACTTAAATTCAATTATCTCACTCCTCGCATAAAATGATATTTCAATGACCCTTATTGCCCTGTGCACGAACTCTAATGCGAAAAAGTAAATTCTGAACTTTTACCAAACTATCTCAAAATACTACAGCTCTCAGCGGTTATTTTGTCACATCAGCATGTTTCCAAGACGATCCTTTGTAAGTGGTCCCGTAGTTTTTCGAATTGTCAACTCAATAGCGTTTAAAGTTAAAAACGTGAGAAGGCAAAAACTTTCACTGTCTGCAGCGGTACTAACTTTTTTTTTAATATGAGAAGATTTGTACGTAAGAGCGGTACAACGCCATGTACTTTTATTTTTAAAACAGTTTCTTAAAAAAAGCAGACCCTGAAGTTTGTTTATATGATAAAGCTTTGGGAAAAGTAGTTGGAACAAAATTTACATCAGGGTGCGTCCTTATCCTTACAAAAAATGAATTTAAAAAATTTAACCTGCAAATTCTTTTTATAAATAACACCAAATTCTTTTTATATTTCAAAAGTACCAAATTTTTTTTTATTACAACACAAGAAAATGATTATTAGAACTTCACACAGACATAAAATCAGAATCAAACTGCATTCAAGCAGTATACATACAATTTAGTTTGTTATAAACAAATATAGAGTACCGCCTTTGTTATCGTTCGATGAAGTTTAGGTAAGCTTTCACGTGCAATATTTAAAGTAATAGCTGCCACCAACAACACACCTTATCCAATGAGGATGATGAAAGGGATGAATCAAATTTCTTGTTTTAGATATGCAGTTAAGTTTTTAATTTTTAACATAAAACCTTGAAATTCAATCTCTTTGATTCGTCTAGACAGCTAGCCTTTCCTTATAAGAAAAAACTAAAGAACAGACTTAAAATATGATTATTTTTTTTATTTCAAGAAAAGAAAGCTGGAATATCTCCCTTAACACTAACGCCAAAGGGCTTTCATCATGGAGAAGTTAACAGAATTTTCTTTTAAATGTAGTTTTAAGAGGGACTAATAGAGCTAAAGCAGAAGTTTTGAAATCACAACTTTTGCAAAAGAATTGCTTTGCCATGTTATCCCATTTTCACCAGGTATAGGAATCATAACATCAATTTAAAACAAAATTGAAAAGAAAATAACATTCAGTTATTTAGTTAGTAATTGATAGAGTTTCAAAATAGTGTCGCCATCTGCTGTATATTTTTTGGCATTTTAAAACTTCAAAAATATACAATCAAATAACTAGATAACATTTTCGTTTCAAATTTGTTTCATTTCAATGTTATATTAATTCCCATACCTGGGGAAAAAGGGCTAACATGGCAAAGCAATACTTCTGCGGAAGTTGCGATTCCAAAACTAATGCATTAGCTCTATGGGACTGAAAATACCTCTTAAAAAAGTTGACAAAGCCTATTCAGCCTACTAAAAATTAACTAAAATTAATCCGGTTAAAATGTAAAGCATGATTTTCTTACATAAAACAATAAAAGTTATTATAAAAATCCTCCACTATTTTCTTAAATATACACTTACTGAAACGCAGAAATGCCTACTTTTTTAACAAGTGAATTTATTGCTCTATCTTATGAAGTTTAAAACAAAAGGGAAAGTTTTTATTGCGCTTTATCACGGAAAATCACTATTTATGAAAAACCGAACTGGTTTTAAAATATAAAATTTTCAAATACTTTATCCTCATGAAAGTAGTATAGTGTGTCGGTATATTATCCAAAAGTTTTTTTATAAATTAAGAACACATGCACGATGTTCAATTATAAGTTAGTAGTGTACTTATGTTAATATAACTGATCTTCCAGAAATATTTTTAAATGTTCTTTACTTCAGCTATCCTCATTAAATAAAATATAAACCATTTAATCATAAAATATGCTATGATTTCAATATTTTTTATACTTAAAAACTGGGGGTACTTTGTTTAAAAGGTTGTCGTTTGGAACTCATTTGTGTGGAGTAATGTGCTAGAAAGGACGGCCTACAGTCAAATTTTCAAATACCCTATCGCTGACTCCAAAACTCAATAGGAAACTATAGGCAGATGTCGGTATGTAATAACATGGGACCCGAGGCCCTTTTCTACTAAACTTTTTAATTATTCTAACGTCTGTTCTAATCGATGAAACCAGCTAAGTGAAATTCAAATTGAATGGATATAATTTGGTGCGAGAGTGGACTTTAGAAGTCCATTATATAAGAGTTAGTGTTCATGCCATTCAAACAAAGGAATCGAGAGAAACCTCTCAAAGATGCTTTTAGAAGATTAAATATATTCTACTACACCACGCAATATAGAAATTAAGGAATATATAACTAAGATTAGGTCGGATGGTTTAATATTGTTTTGGTTGAGAGAGACTGGTGTCTAGATATTTGGTTTTGAAATCTATAGTTTCAATAAAACACCACAAATAATGCTCCACCCAAGTATACTAATTCATAATAATCAGAATGCATAACAGGATTAAATTAGCCGCCATTTGCTGCCATTCCTAAAATTGGATAAGAGTTTTGAAGTGCATCAGGTTACACACAAGCCAACATGGAACCAAAAGCTTCATAAATATATCAATAAAGAAGTACTACTACTCTACTACTAATACAAATAAAATGAAGATAAATAAATATATACTGGCTAATCTAGGTATTAAATAATTTATCACATTTTTAATGCCATTTCAAACGTTCGTCAAGAAGAACTTTCAAATGCACATGACTTATAAAAACGTCGTTTTCGAACGAAACGTTTTCGCCATTGTGAAAGCCCGATGTTCATCGAAACTTTGCCAAGCAAAGAACTGCCAAAGATTACCATTTCCGTTCTTTTATCAAAATTCTTGACTGCGAAGCAGCCTTCCGGATTCTTTCCTTGAAACGAAAATCTGATCGCCGTGAATAACATTGCTAGTGTAACAACATTATGACCAAGAAAAAATTGTACTTTGGTGTGTAGGAAGGTGCAAACAAAAGTATTTTCAAGGACACAAGGTTTTACTCAAGTGGGAGACATATTTATATTATTAATAATTTACTTAAAAAATATGTTTCATTATTAAAAACAATGACCATTTGCATAAAAAAACTCATTCAAAAAACATTAACATACGAGTTTCTATGATAAAATTCGAATTGGCTCCAACAAAGAACACCACAATAACGTAGCTAAACACACGCATAATGTTTATATAATTTGTAATTCCCAAAATATGAATATTTCTCTAACACACATTTAATTAAAGTTTACTTATATTAATAAAAAAAAACGCGGTATTTACCATTTAATAAAAGGGTACACTTCAAATAAATTCGTCGCATTAAATAAGAATTCATATTAAATTGATTTGAAAAAAATTCTTGTAGATTCAAAAAGTATTGCAACTATATACAGAGCAGATATAGAAATTTTAGGTCGGGCCAGGGAATAAAACAATATATTTCCTTAATAAGTCTAATTTCCGGAATCCCCATAGCAACGGAATTCCCGACTCTTGACTGGATTGAATTCCGAAAGCATGTCAGGAAAGGAATCAAATTTTGTTACAAAGGAACCAAAGCAATTCAAAAGAAGGAATCAGAAAACCTAAAAGGGTTCCAGTTGAATTTCAACTTTGATGCGACAAAAGTGAAAGAGGTTTACGGATTGAAACTTGCCAAATGAAGATAGATCTACTGACAAGCGTAGAAAAGTTCAATTGGATTCGAAAGGTAAATGTTAAAGGTATATAAACAGGTAGTGAAATAGCTCTACATTAGTAGAAAGGAAAAAATGTTCAACCCTAGCAGCACAAAATATCGCATGCTATCATTTCGACATATTTAAGTTTGAACAAAACATTCAAAATATATTTAAGATATCCTTCTGACATTGACCTATCAAGAGATGGTCGTACGATATCGTGTAACCATGGAATGTTTAAAAATAAAGCATCGACCCTGCCTTATCAGCAAAACATATATGGTATTAGCAAAACTATTATTCTGTTCATAAAATTAAGGTAACTATTCTAAACAATTCTGAATAGAAATTGGAATAATTTTTTCAATTATCTTTATAATTGAAATAAATGGGATCAGCAGTTTTTTGAAAAAAAAAAAGAAAGACAATAGTAAAACTATTGCAATCGTTCTTTTCTTCATATTTCGGATTGGATAACAATTTAACTCACTAACGACGATTGGCAAGAAAATCTGCCATTCGAAAATAAGCTTTCTGCTTAACTTTATTTTTAAAAAAAAGAAATGAATACCATATTACTAAACAAAATTTAAATAGGAAAAATAAACACTTTTATGCGGTAAGGAAGGTGTTAATGGTGTTTACAAATGGGTCGTTAATGAGTTAAATATCATTGGTTTTTTTTCATATGATTCATTTAAAAGCAATCTTTTGCAGCAAATGCACACCACCTAAAAACACTGCTAAATAAGACACAAACATTCAACCTCCTAACTATACATTTTAAAATACTTAAGTTTATAGAAATTGAAAAACAACTTGCATAATTTAACATAATAAAAATTCCTTTTTAAGGTAACTTATTAATAAACTTTAATTAGTCTTAGTTGAAAGACGAGTAATTTAGTAAAATTAAATCCCATTTTATCTTTAAAAGCGAAAACAACGAAAACGTTTTTTCTGGGAAAAAATATAAAATACCTTCAATACTTCATTAACGAATGTCAAGGTAGGCGTTAGCCATAGCCACATTAAACGAAATTGAAATCTTAGGAACGCCTACAGTTAACCCTGACAATGCATTTGAAAGAATATATTATCCTATGTTTTCAAAACTTTCACGCATTCATATAATATATTTTGGTAGATTTTTTTCTTTTACTGATAAAAAGTTTCTTTCGATTACATGTTTATTTAGAAATACTGAAAAATGCTTCATAAGCCAATCGTTATTTAATGTTTCAAAACACAACTGTAAATGAAACATTTTTCTCAGATTTAATCGTTTTACGCATTCGAAATTATTAAGATCGGTCAAAATGTTGCAATACATACTCTATACTAAGCATAACCCCTAAATTATAGTAATAAGATTCTCATGAATTCAACAACAAGGTTATGTAAATTAGAAATATTTTTAAACGCCGATTCCTTTTGAAGAAAAATTAAGTTGGTAATTTTATAGTAAAACTAATATTTTTATCCAGATGCAATAAAACCTAATGAATCACTATCTACATATGACTAATAATCACTATCTATAAATATTAATCACTGCAATACATAAAAACATTCAAGTAACTCCACACTAAGCCGGAATTGTTTTACTAAACCAGCATTTATTTGATTCCCAAAAAATTATAAACAGACTTAAAAAAAAAGTGTGAGTGAAAGGTCACATAGGAACAGCCATACTAAAATAATTAAATCGCAAATGCAACACGAAGAAAAGACTCCTTATACCATAAAAGAAAATAAAGTACGACATACTTAGAATAAAAAAGTAACGGAGCTAAAAGAAATCGCCAGACGCATTTAACTAAAAAAGATGACTTTTGTAATGGAAAAAATCAGCAACTAATGAAAATGTTGAAGATACGTAAGAAGAGCACTAAATAAATGCAAAAAATAGTTAACCGAAGGAATTTGAACAAAAACATTTTTTTGCATGTAATATGTTTCAAAGAAAATATACGGGATTGGATTCAAAGAGGAAATTACGAATTGAGAAAATCCAATAAATGTCGTTGTAAATGTACATTACTAATCCACTTTAAAGGTAATTTCAATATCTTATAGGATTGTTAATAAAATGTTTAAAAGCTTAAACTTACAGTGGAGAGCAAAAGTTTTGACACAAACAGTTGTTTTCGGTTAGTCACTCTACCGCAATTTCAGCTAAACTTCAAAAATCAAAACTTAAGTTTAAATTTATTTGCACACTTCTTTAAAAAAAATTCTAGCAAAGAATTTGTACGAGTAATTTTTATAGCATTAAAAAAATGAAAATACTACAAAAACGATATCCATATTTAACGATAATATTGATATGAAAACGATCTTTGCATATATTTTAAGTAAAAAACGTAATTTGCTTTGTATAATAGAAACAAACAGGTAAGACATGCATTCAGTGTAAAAGGTACAGCAGAATTGGTTGTTAGTTAAAACTGATGTCACAAAGAGCATCACAAAGAAGCTTGTTTGTAAACATATATGGCCACTGTTCTTAACATAAGAAGCTTGTTTGTAAACATATATGGCCACTGTTCTTAACATCCATTAAAATGGATATGCTCCCCCCAAACAAAATAAAATACTGGCAGCAAAATAATTTACTGGTAAAATATTATCAACTATTTTTTTATTATGTTTTTTAAAAAATTGTTAATTTACATAATATAACAGTTAAATTTTTGGTGTCTTAAGATAATCAAAATTAAATTCACATGATGTGTGGTTGCGCAATAAATGCAATGTGTGCCGTATACTGAACAAGGCTAAACAACGAAAACAACTAAGGCGACAACAGTTACAATACGAAAAACGAAAGAGATAGCTGTAACTATAATATAAATCCTAATCTTACTAAATAGTGAAAGAAGTTTAGTGTGAGACAGAACACAGAAAAGCTTTAACTGAGGCCACTAAAGAAGAAAGGGTCAAGTATATATAAAAAAAGTAACCAAGACATATCTTTGGTTCCACCAAATAAAAATTAACAGGACACAAAGCCAAATGAGAAAACAATTGAAGCTCGCTTTTAATCATTTCATCCGACTTTCTCCAATCGGAAAATGAATTCAATTGTGCAGAAAGCAGCAATCAGCCGACCCTCATTTCCTCTGTATGGCGAGGAAAATCAATAACGTGGGAACAGACTTTACCTTTAGAACCCACTCAGACCTTAAGGGACAATTGGCCGTATACCGGTGGTTTTTAAACTTTTATTATGATTTACAAACACCGTCCATTTAAGAAATAATGTAGTCATTTTTATTTTGTTCCTTCGTTACATCAAAATTGTGTAAGGAATACGATCTTAATGCAGCACACACACAAATTGTACGTTTTGTTGTGGAAATTGTTCTAGATAAAACATCTACATAAAAACAGAAAATATGACTGTCATAAAATAGTTCTGATATAGAGTATATAGTAACATAACATCGATACCACAATTTTGCACAAGTGATTTTTATTTGTATATTGATGAATATTTTAGTATGAGGGAGGTACTTATAAAAAAAAGTCCCCCAATTAAAACTAATTCGCATGTAATTAATTCTTACACCTTAAAGAACTATAAATCTATTTACTAGAAAAAAATTGTCAAGTCCTACTCAAATTAAGCATTTTGTCACGATCTGAAATTCAACTAAAGTAGATGGAATAAACAGTGAAAGCGATTCATTTAAAATCCAAATAAGGCACGTTTAAAAAAAATACTCAACAAGTGGTAAATATATAAAAAATACAAATTATGTCAATATACGACGAGTTGATTTGGAAGTATTGTTTACCCTATTCAACCATTTGTAGAAGTACCACACTTCAAGAAATTTTTGAAAAATAAAATAAAAAACTATCTAAAAAAAATATTTTCACATTTGAGTAAATTTCTAACGCTGATTTTTTTTTAAATTTTACAAATAAAGGACGGATTTATTAAAAATAGTTACGTACAGGGCAATTATAACAAATTATTCACGCTGGCTTTATATAAACATTCTTATAGCATTTAAAATTGATGGATTTGTAAAACTTGGCAACATACGATAAATTAAGAACAAAGATTACGAAGCTTTTTTTTCCTATTCGAAGCGCAACGAAGCGAGTGATAGAACTAGATTATAAAGGGTAAAAGTGCTCAGATAAGAATGCTTGGATCATATCCAGATTTACAAAGCGTTACACTAAGTAAAGTTAGTCATTAATCAGAAAAGTCTTGCATAACAAAAGGTGCTCTCATGCATCAGACATGACTCACTAAGGCCCAGGTGAAAAATTCACGTGGTAAAACGTTTTTGGAATCACTAAATCAATCGTATATCATTACATATTCTTTGTTCAACCATATTTCATCTACTTTACTATTTTAGGAATCTAATTACTTTAATATTAACAAGAAGTTCTTAAAGAACTAAAATAGCCTACTTTCCTGTTACTTAAATACTTACTGAAATTCTAATCGGGAAACAACTAGGTTCATAACAGTAAATATCATCAACAATCGTTTCTACACTAGATTTACACACATTACAAAAAAGGCGCCACACACAGCAGTAATTCTATATTAAACATTTACATGCTAAATTTGGCTAGTTTCATTTATTTTATTTCGAAAATTCAAGAATTATTACTTATCGTTTGCAAAAATTAATATTTCAAAGAATAAATATGTAATAATTCTCGCTTTTAAATAGAATGAAAACATTTCATATCAAAATACAAAGAATCTCGTAGTGAAATATATTTGACGTCATTTCAAACTGATCGGTGTCGCAAAAATAAATTTATTTTAATTTATTGTCTAAAAGAATTAAGTTTCTAGGGCGATTGTTGCGAATGGCAATGATGATTTAATTCGAATAAAAATGGCTTCCTATGCTTTTTAAATGAGCATTAAATTTTGCAGTTTTTTAAATAATTGAAGTACTTCGAATTCGAATTTTTTCAGATATTTTCAATGTATTCTAATTTCGATGCGCTGAATTTTTTGACGTATCACACTTATCCGTAGCATTTGTAGTTTGGGCTATGAAAGTGGGTGACAGACGGACAGACGTGATTATAATACCTTCCACTTTTTACGTTATAATCGTAGTGTGGAAGCTAAAAATCGCTAAACACAGCATCCAGCTATAATTTAAACTTCTAAAAGCCAAAATCAACTATTTTCCTTTAAAATATTCTTTCACAAATAACTTAATATTATTTATCGTCTGCTCGATTTATTTGTAGTTCGAAGAATAATTAAATATTTATTAATAACAAAAATAATGAAACTACTCCAAACTGCATTAAAAAAAAAAATGTAAATTAAAAACTAAGCAGAATTGTATGCAAAAAATATGCCTTTCCGCTTTCTTGGTAAACAATTAATGAACAATCAAAGAATCACATTGTGCTACATTTTTATGACGTAATTCCAAAATGATTCATGAAAAAATAATTTTGCTTCAAATATTTTTAAGTTTCTTATGCCATTGTTGATTTGGCAACAGTGATTTAAATGACTCAAAATTGAATTTCAATGCTAATTCAAAGGGAAATTCGCCGACAGATAATAGATTTATGTCCGTCCAGACGTACAGACAGGCGGACAAAAAGTATGAAAGTTGGGTCTCTGAAGTCATAGCTTTCTAACAAAAAAGAATTTTTAGGAACCGAATGATAGATCCGGGGGGTACGGACAGACAGACAGACGGACGGACGGACGGACATCGACCGCATGTCAATACCTACTTTTTCATTTTTTAATTCTTTCGAATTAAAAAAAAAAAGAAAAGTAGGCTAAAATTGTTATATTCCAACAATAAAAATAAGATTTGTTTTTTGCAATATAAACCCTTTTACAAATTGAATTAAGTCTGGTATATATCCTTATGAGACCCCCAGCAAAATCCTACATATTCTTCATATAAACATTTTTCAAACAAATTTGTATATTTAAAAGTATGTTTTGCAAGTTAAATTGAAGAAAAAAAATTTTGCTGAGGGAAACGACAATTTCATGAATTGTGAGGTCTTAAAGCCCTAAAAATACAATTTTTGTAGTGCTATGAATGAAAAACAAACTGCGCCAGTATTTTGTAATTAATTGTTCATTCTGATTCTAATGTTTTTGTTAAAAAAAAGCTTTTAAAATTTACTGCTGAAAACTTTTAAAACAACTATTTATAAATTTCATCATTTTATAAAATAAATTTTAAAAAATAAACTGATATCCTTACTTAAGCTTTAAAAATAAGCATATACGCATGTTTTAAAAAAGCAGTTTTAACAATTTAAAACACTAGTTGTTTTTGTCCCTTATCAACTTAGCTTCATTGAAAATGAAAACCGAAATGCTCCTTGTAGTGTTTTAAACACAAAAGGGCAATGATTAATTTAATAATATAAGTTACACAATACTAAAATTTTTTTTATTAAAATAAAATACCTGGATTCCCATTCCCCTTTTCAAGAAAAAATTTAGTAACAATTTCCGTTTAATAATTAAAATGCGATATATTTTTTTTCTTAAGATTTTCTCCGTCATGATTCAAAAGAATAAACCCAGTAAGCTACCGAACACTTTTCGGTCATTGGCTAAAAGCGGAAATTATTTCCTCATAAAAAAAAGGTTCAAGAATGTCAAAAGAAAACGGTATAACAATGTCTCCAAGGGGACGGCGCGGAGAAACATCAAAACACTACCGCATAATCCAAAGAAAAATAAATGAGCAGAGCAAGGGAGAAATTGCACTTATATTGAATCAATAGGGAAATTGCCTTATCGGCAAATGGCTTCAAAAAACGTATTAGCAGTAAGTGGTTTACACACAATATAACATTTAATTGAAAAGTTAGCTTTTAAAACGCTAGTTTTTTGCTGTTTTATAATTTAACCGAAGTTAGGCGTAAAAAAATTAGAGTAACTTGTAACTGCTACATAGTCTTGATGAAACATTAATGTCGGTAGAAACTTACACTACCTGATAAAATATGACAATGATCAATTAACGAAACGTTTCGAAGAAAATCATAAAAAAAAATTAATACCTTAAAAAGATCTCACACTTGAGTAATCGAATCCAATAATTTAACGAAACCAAATGTTTGGGACCCTCAAACACGTAAAATGCCTCTAACAAATAGTGAAACGCTATTCATTTAATAAAAAAAGCATTTCTTTTAGAACAATAGACAAAGCGTTGGATCAGTTTCGTAAGAAAGTACAGACCACTCTCTGAAATTACATTTAAAATCGATGGACGAATTGTAAAAATACTTTTAGAACAACAAGCTGATACCCGAAACAGGTGTGTCCGATAAGTCAAAACAAATTTAATGGTACTCGAACAATCGAAAAGACCAAATACATAGAGTAATTATGCATAAATTATAAACTCGTAAAAAGGTTTCTGATTTTATAAAATTAATGTCATGCATTATAGAATGTTGTAATTTCTAGAGCACATTTCAGGGAATTTTCTGAAGCCTCAGTTAAATTTATAAAATACCCATTGTTAAGTTTTACAAATAATCTTTAAAAATGTATTAGTATCCCATAAGTATTTGCGTGCATTAAAGAATTTATGATCCAGGATTGTCTGGAAAAATTCCGAAAGTTTGGTAACCTAATATACAGTCCTTTTCGCGTACTCCAAGAAAATTGTTAAACCATAAATATAAACAATAAAATATGGATGAACGTCATATCTCCACATAACCAGTATTCCCAATCGATATACACCAAAACCTTTCAAGTCACGTAGGTCAATTTTGCAACGAATAAAAAGGTTGCAGAGTGCTTGTATATAATATTTTAAAAAAATCCAACAATATACCAGACAGTTAAAATTTATTGAGACCATTTCAAAGATGAATATTAAAGACGAAAAACACTTAGAAATATTTTTCTGTGTGAGAATAGTTTTTCAAAACATTTTATATCTAACTATTTTTAAGAGTTTTAACACATTCCGACGTGATACACATTTGTAGCACGCATTAGATAAAAAAAAAACTGAGTAGGGCAGAGAATACCGGAATTGCGTATAGCAAGTTACGACACCAGACATTAGAGTAACAGTCCCTTTGGAACATCCATTCAAATTAATATTTTCCCACTGATTAACTATAGACATTATTACACATATTTAATAAAATCTCTTATTACTTCATATAATGTTTAAGATAAAAATGAGACTTAAAATTCAAACTTTTCTCAAGATTTTTATTTATTAAAAGTATGTTTAATTGACAAACAAACAAGGCTGTAGTTCAAACAATATACAATAAGGGGAAAAAAGGAAAATGTTATTCAACATATCTTA
This sequence comes from Oedothorax gibbosus, assembly GCA_019343175.1. NCBI lineage: Eukaryota > Metazoa > Arthropoda > Arachnida > Araneae > Linyphiidae > Oedothorax > Oedothorax gibbosus. Next base: position 117,012 of record JAFNEN010000723.1, on the reverse strand, counting down.
AAAATTTATATAATAATACGTCAAAATTGCGTTTAAAAATTAAAAAAAATTATACAATATTGCAGCATGCAAAATGCAGTTTTCTATATTTTTTTCACATTTTAAATGTAAAAAAGGTTAGTACCAACCATGGAGAAAACAAATATCTTTGAACTTAGGATTTAAGATTCTATAAATTTCATTAAATCGGAAAGACATAAAAACTAAATATTCATAAAGCAATATCTTACTAATATAATATTACAAAAAGGAGTATTATATATATATATATATCTTGGTACTACTTAGTTTGTACAGCTGCAGGCAAAAACATTTTTTCGCCGCAGCTGTACACTAACTAAAGCTCAGTTAAAATACGTTTCGCCAAACATTTATTATTAAAAACGTAATCTAAAATCATGCTAATTATGAAAAAAAATAATTTGGTAGTTTTAATAAATAATATATTTTAAAGACAGTATTTTAAGAGTACAATAATATTTATATCGGTCTCATTCCGAATTTGAATATTAAGAAAGCACGAAGATATTTTTGAAAGTTATATTTTAATAATTGAAAATGTTTTATTAGTACCACGAAAACTACAATATTAAAGTAAATTTTATCAGACTTACAAAAATGTGATCACAAAGCAATCATCAAAAAAAAAGAAGACAAGAACACTCACCTAAAAAAAATGACAATAATTAGAATTCTTAACCATAAGAATCTTAAAAGAATATTAAAAAGAGCTTATTCGTTATTCATATGAAAATATGTGTTTATAGAGAAATTACTAAGACATTATAAAAGTACAATTAACTATTTACTAAAATGCTGGAAAATAAGAAAGAATAATATTTTGAAACACGATATTATTAAATGATAATAAAAATAATCGAATGCAGTTTTACATCTTTAATTAAACATAATTCGAAGTTTTCATGAAAATAATCGTAACGAAAAAAATAATAGCAAACTCTCTTGAAACTATTGCTGAACAAATATTTGGTAGTTGTAGCTTATTAAAAATAACGGAACTAATTTTAATAATAATTGCAATTACATGAAAGGGTTCATTTTTATCCATTCATTAAGTTTTTATACCGTGCCATTATTTAGGAAGACAATTGAGGCAAGGTAGAAAAAGATAGTAATTTTTTCAAAAACAAAATGCTTCAAAAGTTAGATATTTTACCGACAAGTTTATATAATACTTAAGTCAAAAATTAAACTTTACTTTAATAGAAGAAAAAATTACTTTAATAGAAGAAAGTTTTCCTTTTAAATCATTTTTTTAACCACGCATAGCAGTCTCCTGAAACTATCTCACCTCTCTCTTCAAGATTCGTATTTTCTAAATAATTCTACACATATATTTTTATATTTAAATATCAACGAATTTTCCATGAATTTAATTTCAAAAGACTGGCAAGACAAGTCTTGGAAGTTTCATAAATAATAAACAATTTCGTTGTTGGTTTCGTTAGTGGTTAAATTTGGAGTACTATTAATAAGCCGCCAGGCATGACAAGGTTAATAATAAATACATTTGCATCCTACGTCTTTAAATTCCATCTTTAAACCCCTATTCATGTTCAAATGTAGATCAGAATGCGTCCCAGACACTCTCAAATCCTTTGTCTATCGCAATTCGGGTCCAGACAGGAAAGGACGTCATTGTTTGTCTCAATATGTGTCGGCAGAATCAGGGATGAAGAAGTGACTAGGTAGGAAGCTAGTTGCAGCCAACTTTGAATGAGACGAAACTATTTTTACGCGTACGCACCCCTTCGCAGAGGATGGATGCTGCGTCAATTATGACGCCGAAAGGATACAGAGCAAATGCGAACGAAATAATTAGAAATTTCAAATTGAACACAAAGACTTTTGTCTCTTTAAGGCCGTACGATTTTGCGCGTTAACTCATTGTAAAGTAAAAATTTGCAGAACTCAAAGGGTTAAGAAGCTTTTGTAAAAAAAAGAATACGTAATATTGACTCAAAGTGTGGACATGTTTTAGTTTTGTTTCTTTTTTTATTACTGTATAGTAAACAAATTTAAAACGAACTGAATTCATTTTTTTTAATTCTAAATCTATTGCCAAGTTAAATTGTAAAACCTAGTTGAAGTGCATTTAAAAATTCATGTTGTATAAAATAAAAGCATCGATTTGCCAGTAAGTTGGCGTGTAAGTCGCTAGCATTTCAATAAAATAAAAACGAATTCTTAGAGGGGAAAAAACTTTGTGAAACAGTTACACTATTATTTTTTAATAAAATTTTGAGAAACGTTTCAAACATTCCCACCTACTTTGTTTCCAATCTTAAAATAATCAGAAAAGTAATTTTAAAAATTGCTTTTCTCCAGCAATATTATTGATCTTAAGTTCAAAAATAGAAAATTTCACACACAAAAAATTCCGTTTTTATAGGTTTTCACCAAGTTTATTTTACAAAATTGCGTGAAATAAGTGGCGCCGATTATTATCTATCGGAAAAATTGAGAATTTCTTTTTTTATACGGTATTCTCTCTTCCAAGATGTCAAAGGCTTCTTCAAAACATGTACAGTAATTTCGTTCCTAAGATTGCTCTTCAGAAAGACCCGAGTACCAACAGTTTAATTATGGACACCAAAAAAACATAATATTTTCGTATAACTTTTCTTCAAAGCTAATCAACACCACAGAGTTATGTCCTTTCGTGCGTTACACCTTTGAGTTCACACTCAGTGTCATGGTTGAGATATAGGTAACTTTTTTTAACAAAATAATGGAGAACTTGGACGAGGTTTGGTAAGAGGATGCGTTAATCCTATCTTATCACGGTAGGAGTATCTCCTACATCAGCACTTGTAAAACTTTTTTTTTATCTTACTATGCCCCATTCATTAATCGACCGAAAATTTTCGCGACACTATTTTATGTATTAACTTCACGATTTTGGTTAAGGAAACAGTGTTTAATTAATACTAGTACCGTAACCCCTCGTTATATTGCGCTTCCCGGGAAACAAGCAAAATGCACAATACAACCGAATGCGCGATATAACGAGCGACATGAAAAAATCTGATAATTTAGAGATGTACTTCGTGCACTCTACAGAGGTTTTGAGCTAAAACATAGTATAGAAAGGTAAATAGTCATATTTAATAATAAAATTATGGTAAATATTTCACAAACAAGACTTATAACATGACACGTTATTCACTTTTTACAGATAAATTCTTTACTCGTTTTGCATTTAAAAAATTCACCTAAAGTAAGTTGCTTCGATTTTTCTACAGAAACTTGTTTTCCGGCAAGTGTCAAAGTTTGAAGTTAAAAAGTGAATTTTTAGAAAAATAAAATACTGACAAAACGGAAAAAAAAGAGGAAACATGATTTTACTGCGAAATATCCCAATGCGTGATAAAACGAACTCAATTTTTAATACTTAATTACAATCATAACACGTTTAAGCTAAAGTCGCCTTTCAGATAAATCTTTAAATCAATACTGGCAGAATAAACACATTCTTCCTGATAGATCAAAAATATTTGTATAATAATTAAACGAATTCTTATAAAATAGTAATTACCCCGAAAGAAAGTCTCAAAATTATCTAAACTACCTTATAATACTAAATTACAAATCATACAAGGAAATTTAATATATTTTATAATGTAAATGTACACTACTCTAATGCTACCAAAATATTATATGGATATCACACACCTATGAAAGATAGGGAATATTTTTTCTACTCATACTTTCTTTATCAAAATCGTCATAAATAAAAGATCACTTCTATATGTTTGTTTCTGGATTATTGCGTTTCAAGTAAAAAGGCACTTAGTAAGGTATTGCTCTTGATTTGGTGGAAAGGAAGTTATTTATAGACTTCCTGTTAGTGTTCCGACAATTTCTATTTGTCCATCTACAAATGAAACAAAGAAAAGATAGCTGAAAGATTTTAACTAAATATAAAAAGAATTAGAAATAGAAAGCAAATATTTTTTTGCTTATTGTTCAAAATTTATTTGAATAAAGAAAAATTTAGATTGATTTTGTTTTGTTTCAGAAAATTATTATTATTTTAGAAATACTATAGATTTCCTGTAAATTAAAAAATTAGATTTACTAAATGTAATATAGAAATTAAGGCTTATCTATTACGCTCTTATAATACCGAGTAGAAATACAAATTACATTTTTTTTAATTAAATTAATTTTATAACATACTAAAATACAAAACATGATAGCAACCACCCATCCTTAAACGAATGTCATTCAATCAGCTGAATTTCTTGTTTAAACATTTATCTCGTTGAATTAAACACATCAATTAAAAATTCATCATTAACTTGGTTAAAAAATAGCAAGAACTTTTATTAACAAATAGAATACTGCAAAACGTTATTAAAAAACAAATAATATTCATGTTTAAAAGGGAGAAAATAACGACTAACTTATTAATCAAAACAGTTTTCATTAAGCAAATATCACTAGACTATAATAAATTCAGTCAAAATTAAAAAAAAAAATCATTAAAAGAAAAGAAGTCCGATATCCAATGCTACAGCATAACACATCGGCCACTTCTTACTAAAACACTACAATAATGATTAATACATCTACAAAATCGGTTTTGAACAGTTGGCGTGTAAGCATTTCATTGATCAATCCGTAAGAGGCCAATCGGGCACGAAATACACTCACTACCACCCACTCTTTATGTTCCTCACAAAGGGCAAATGAATCTGATCCATATTTGCATTTCACAAAAAGGTGGGGGCGAGGGGAGTTAAAGAGATTCGTCATCTTTTCGATTTCTCCCCGTGAAATTAATTTTAATGGCGCTAAGCTATTTTGACACGCAGAAAATTGAATTCGATTACAGCCTCTCTTAAATGAAAAGGATTGTTTTTAGTGATTCATGAAGCCCCTATGTTGCGGGTAGAGTTAAATAGCATGAAGTGTTATTGGATTTCGAAGATAAAAAAAAATCGAAGTGAGAAGATAATATTGTATAAACGAATGGGAATTGACTACAAGTAGTTTAAGTGTCTATATGTGATGTGAAGTAAAAGAGTTAACGTAGCAGAAATGCTTTAAAAAAATAATTTATAAGGCCGGGCATAGAAATTATAATTTTAAAAAATCCTACAATATGTTCTAATGTATAAGTATAAGAATATGATAAAATACCTCATAATTTTGAATAATTATGTGTTAACAAAGTGTTAGGAATTGTCCTGAAGTTTCTTTAACCCATTAAAGCCTACCGTTACCATATGGTCACGGCATGATTTGCAACGACGACAAAAGCATATTGTTTGTTCTCAATGTATCTTATATCATTTCTATTTTGCACTATACTCGGGGACAACCTAACTTGGGTAACAACAAATAGTAAAAAGGCAGAGGGAAAAGCGTGGTGCTATGATACAAGGCAATAAATCACATCGCAACCTCGCCGATTCAAACGAAACAAGAAAAAAGTTTCAATCAGACGTCTAGTTTGGCGCCGACATAGCTTCATTTGGCCTATTGTAAATTAATGGTATTATAAAAAAATTCTTGATGCGCAATAAGGCGCTTTTTTTTAAAGCAAGGTGCCAAATACAAAGAAATATAATTGTTAATAATAAAAAATATTTAAATTGTTCAAATTCTTAATTCTAAAAAGGTTTAATCTTTTCCTGTTTTCTTCACTCCCAGTATTGATTTAATATTTTTTGATAAATTAATTTATAAATTATGGTGAGGGTTTGGGTAAATTTATTAAAGTACACAATTTTGATTTGTAAGCTTTTAGAATACTAGAAAAATAGTTAAAATTTTTATGAGAAATTTATATAAAAAATATTTTTCAAAATACTTAAAAACTATATGTATTGTTTAATTGTAATTTTAAAAGGGTTAATATTTTTAAGCTAGAAATAAACACACATCTCTAAAATATAATAAAAAAATGAGGCAGTAGGGATTCAGAGCAGTATTTAAATCCGCGGATGAAAATCAATTGTAATAATTATTTTTGCAAAAAAACGCACTTTTTTGTGTTATAACTGTAGAAGGATAATATTTTTAAGCGAAAAATAAGAATACATAACAAACATATAATAAACAGGAGAGTTTATGTTCTTATTCAAAATTTTAACCATTGTAACACCGCAAAAAACGCCAAATGTTTTTACGGTATTGTAAAGTGTTAATTCCAAACTTTTATTGCAATTATAACCGAAGATAAACCTTGAGAAACCATATAAAAAAACTACAAAAGGTTAAAAAATAAATCGAATTAATAGTTGGAGATTTTTTTCTAGCCCTTTATAGAAAGCATACAAAATATTTCTGAAAACCGAGAAACTATAAAACTATTTTAACAAAACTAAAAAAAAATAATAATGTACATCACAAGTATTCACTTTTCGTACAATACGACTCAAAAAGTAACAAAGGAAATAAAAAAAATCTTTATGACATTTATTGAATACTTGACTACAATTACCAACGACTTTTTCCAAAAATTTTGAAATTTTTAAAATCTACTTTTGTTCAGCCAGATTTGGACAAATGCTTTTGATAACTTCTATTTTAAATTTAAGGAAAAAATTGTAAATTGCCTTCTTTCTTAGGGGCTGGGGAGCCCAGACGGTTAGGCACTCGCCTAGCATGCGAAAGGTTCCAGGTTCGGGTCTGGGCATCGTCAAAATAACTGCCGACCTATAAACGGCTCGTGCAGCCCAAAATGTCCGACGAATAATACCGTGTAAGGGAGTGCACGTTAAATATCCTTCAAAGTCCTAACGCTGCGTACGATGTCGCCCTTAACGGTTGCGTTGGGTGCCTATTCAGGTGTCGACTCGTCACTTGACTGTGGTTCTAAAATACGACGCCCGTCGCCAATAGCCCTTGTGTAGCTCTAGTGCGACAATTTTTCAAACCTAACCTTTCTTAAACAGAAATTCATTTTCAATCGCCAATTACACAGTGAATTATGATATAATGAAAAAAAAACATCTGCCGCTGTCATAATAAAACAAAATCCTATCGAATCGGTAACCCTGGAACGCGAAAAAGAAACAATGATCCGTTGGCTGGAAACTCTTGTAAGGTAATATTTATATACAAAATGATCTGAATACAATTTAATCAAAATACACTTTTCATTCTAATAAAATTACCACATTTTCTCAAATAATATTCAAATATGTTAGACCTTAAACGAAATTAACGTTTTAAACAAGTTTTTTGGATGGATTCGCAAATAATTTATACTCTTTACATCCGCGGAAAGATCTTCACCAAGCATATTTCTATTTACCCTACTTAGGTTGTCCCGTAGTATAGTGTGCAATTTCACCAGAAAAGAATGTTATGTGTATCAGTCTTATGATATGGCGAAGCTAAAACTGTAATTAGGACGGAAATTTACGATTAATTTGGTAAAAGAAATTGCACTGCGATGCATACCAACTCTAAAATATGATTTTAAAAAAAAATCATTTTTAATGAGTAGCTTAGAGATTTCCTTCCTCGAAATATTTTAATGAGTTTTCAAAGGTCGATCAGTCTTATAATAATTACGCCCAACAATGTCTTTATCCTTCGAAAGGTCAACAAAGACGTGGGTGCAAATAACGAAATCTCAATTCAACAGTATTGAATACGAAAGCCTAAGTCAGGAGCGCGTGAACAGACAAGAAGCTGCGAATAGTGCGACAAAAATGTAAGCGTCGCAACATAAATTTCGGTTTAAATGATTTAATTTTTATGCGAAGGATACCGAGATTGAGAACTACATTTTTTTAAAGCTTATTCCGGATGGTGGAAAAACATATCAGAATATCAAATTTATACGAACTCGAAATCCATATCAGAAGCTATATTCAAACCTACAGGCTTTTACACAGACGACTGTTTGGTTAAATGGACTCAAAAAAATATAATTAATCTCTAGTCTGAAAAAACAGGTTTGTTAAAGTAACTTACCTAAAACCGCGTCCACAAACCAATTATACACCTTACAAAGAAAATCGACTAACACAGCAACTACACTCTTAGAACTGTACCTCCTAAATAAGAGGCACATTGTGAACTTTTTTGCCTCTTAAAATTAAGCGGTACATTGTGCCACCTAAAATTAGGAGGTACATTGTGCCTCCTAAAATTAAGAGATACATTGTGCCTCCTAAAATTAACAGCTACGGGGTGCCTCCTAATACGTGCTGCATTTGTTTTTAAATTTAGATTTATGTGCCTCTTTATATTTTCTCCATTCTGTGTTTAAAATGTAAATAGCCTAAATATATGATTAATGCTTGACACATCTTTACAATTACATCTTTACTACATATTTATCCCATTTTTAAAAGTGAAAAAAGTTTTTGAACGGTGATAGTCTAATAGTAAAAGATAATAAAAAACGTGATGAAGTTTGAAGTTTGCCACAGAATATAAACAAATATAATATGGTTCAACTACAGTCACAGTTAAGTGATGATTCCACAAACAAATCACTAATCTCATAATTAGTTATTTTCATAATTAACAATATTAATATATAAATGTTTACTTTAACTGCTGTTCGAGGAAAAATCCGCCATTAAACGTTACATGATTCAGCTGTTATTGCGCATGCGTATTCTTGAGTTCAAGGTTCGCTTGTGCCTGCTAAACTTCTCGGTGAATTTTATGAGGCACTTTACGGGGCACATCTATCATGGTGCCGTTTAAGGGATTTGGTCGTACAGCTGTACCTGTTATTTTGTTGTGCCTTTTAAATATAAAAGGTACCTTGGCAAGGTACCGCTTATATTCATGTAATAGGAGGCACAATGCGTTTGTGCCTTATATTTATGAGTTACAGTTTTAAGAGTGTAGCTAGTTCTTAAACTTTTAAACGCCGAAATTGGAAAGTTTTAGTATATATAGCTAATACCAATAAATTTATATTTGACAAAAATATCAGCCACAACTTTGTCCATCGAAAGCAGCTTAAAACGAGACATCCTTTGAAATTGCTGAACAAGGAACCATTTTAAAGGAGAATATAAATGTGTTTACTATATTTCACTAAAAAAATTAAACTTTCTTACATTAAAATAAATTAATTCTTTCAATATTAATAAATTTATATAACTAGATAATTTAGTCACTAGCTCAGAAATACTGACCGGCTTCACATGAAGGTTCTTTTTTCATTCCAAATAACTGAGTTAAGTTGTACAACTCAACAAGTGTAATAAAAACAATTTGATTGTGCATACATTAATCCTTCCAAATGATATGTTATGACTATTTAATTTTCTACCCCACTTTTCCAACAAAACATTACACTAATTTAAAATTACTTGAATTTTAAAATATCTCTATTTTAACTTTTTTCCGTCTTGTAAGTATTTTTCTTTAGGCACGTATATTAATGGTTCTATTTCTTCAAACTGTTTTTATGTGTAGCAGCTCTTGCGTATTTATTTTATCTTGTCAATTCTTCTGATCTGGATGGACGGATTAATGTATACCTTGTCAATTGCTGGACGTAAATCTGGGCATTACTACAATAAAAAGCCTTTTGCAATAGGTCGCTTCAGTGAGCTTCAAAAAACGTTAGAATCAGTATAAGATGACCGTATTCTATAGCTCCATTATTTCCTGAGAACCCTGCAGATTTCGTTAAAATAAAGTGCTTGGTAAAATAAAAATGATTGAACGGTTACAGCAATATGGATTTAAAAAGTAATAATAACGCATTGAACAACTATCTGAAACATCTGTCAACAAAAAAGTTATATCTTTAATATAAAATGAAAGAGGATTAATGGATTCCAGGTTTACCTACCTTAGCAATGTTTTTTTTTTGCGGTATAAACCTTATAATTCAGACTTTTTACTTCAGTGTTAAAGAAATAGATATGTGTTAAGAATATACTTGTATTGAATCACTAAAAGTGAAAATGTGAGGAGCAATGTATGGCTTCTCACCAGTAAGGGATTATTCTTCATTCAATCTTTCCCAGAATAGTGAGGACCGGAAGAAATTTGTGGGAACCCGATGCACGAAATATAAATAGGCTGATTGCCAATTCTGTAATTTTTTTAACGAAAAGAACTTCAGCCATTCATTACCAAAGCAGCGCACTTCGAAATGACTATATAGATATATTTTTCATATCTATTTAAAGAATATAAGAGACAGTTACAAACCACACGAAACTAGATGGGTTCTAGTACAAAATTCATTCTAAATGTAAAACATATTTTTTTTATATTTGCCCAGTACATTTTTTATGACACTGGTCATGATTATCCTAACATGAGACCTTTTGTGAAAAGACATCCAAATTCCAAACTGTGCAATAAAATTAGATTAAAAAAATCGATATCTAAATCATAAGCAATAAAATATTGTAATAGAAACCATTTTTTTAAATAGTTATTTTATGAGAATTTTTTTTTTAAATATGCTTTTCGAAATTATTCACATACTTTTATTGAAGTAGGGGAATAAAATTAAAAAAAAAACATGGCTTTTTTGTTGTTTTTTTAGCTTTGTGATCAATTTACCAAAGAAAATTACACTATTACAAAAACCGTTATGTTATGCATTATTCTGACTTGAAACACACCACAAACCACTTTCGCCGCCTGTATAAAAGATCTAAAACTTTTTTTTATTTCAATATATAAATTAGTATTTTTACATTACATACTAAACACTATTTCCTTCTTAATGAGCTATTTTCTTACGCTTTTTCGCATGAATTTTGGCTCAATCTTTAATGAGGGTTCACAAACAAAAAAAAAACTCAAACATATTTTAATACCCAATATTATACACTAATTTAAAACTTTTTTTTTTCAATTTGTACGACACAGCCCGAATCCTCTTTCAAAGTGAAGCCATCTTGAGAAGGCTTTAATTAGAACAAGGTTTAGCAACGAAGATAAACCACTGACGCGTGGTTGAGGTGATTTAATAGCATAGCAGTGTTTTAATTAATTTAAGCTTGAGGCTGAAACGCGAGGCGGACATGTTAGATTTAAATTCTATTAATCACCTCAGCAATCTTTCTGATTACAATTAAAACGCAAATGTCAAGCTGAACACGACATAATCTTATTATTGTGCAACAAAATTAAAGCAGAACAATAGTTATCAACCTTCTTAAACTTTAATGTTCATGCGATACTATTTAACTTCTTTTCTGCAATATATTCTGATATTTGACTTTCCTTTCTACCAAATCATATCGATTGTTTTACTTTCCCTGTCACTTCTTATGATGTTAAAGAACATAAAGGTTGTTCAGATAATACTTTAAAAATTGAAATTGATATTTATTTAATAAAAACTTATTTAATTAGGATTTTGTGCGTTAACTTTTAAGAGACTCGAAGATGGTATGGTTGTAGTAAAAGCGGCTTAGATCAATAATATGCGGTAATATCACATATTGATAACAAAACGGGGAATTACCTTATATACCTAAATCAGTTTAGTTTAGTTTGAATTATTGTCGCACTAGAGCTACACGAAGAATATTGGCGACGGGCGTCATAATTTAGTATACCTAAATCAGAATGAATAGTGAAAGAAATGAAAATTAATGCAGGTTAAAAAAAAAGTAGGTTCATAAACACACAAGATACAGATTAGACATTAATTCAAATTAGCATCACAACTTTTCGTATCGAAAAAAAAACAATAAAACATTTATAAAATCGATTACCAACAACTTGAAGCTATTTAAATTCCGAATTAAACTAAACATAATAATTTAAGGTTTAAGAAAAAAGAATTAAATAACAAGAAACCAGAAAACCGGGCGAAAAACAGTGCGTCGACCATCTCTTTGAAACCTAAATGATCATTTGTATCCATTTTAACTATTTCGGTAGAAGGCAGCTACTTTGAAGAATTAAAATTGCTACTTTCTTATTTTACTTAATGAATTCGGTAGAAGGCATCTAATGATGCATCCAATTAGTAAACTTTTCCCATGGTAACTTTTAAGCAAAAGCTCTTAAGAAAGTAAGCTTATCTCGAAACTAATCTGTAATTTTAAATTATCTGCAAAATACCGGTACTTCCGAAAAAAACTTCAATAAAACAAATGTTTAACAATGGTATAATATCATTTAAGAAAAATATTTTTTGGTATATTATATCTATCCGAAATGCTCTTTAACTGCTACTGATCATAAAATGTCAATGTAATTAGCGTTTCTCTGCTTAACCCTTTTTGGTCTGGCGTTACAGTAATAAAAGTAACAAGTTTACAGACAAGTACATGCATACACTTTCTTACTAATACTCCCAAAGATATCATGTTTCCTTATAAGGTTCCGGAGGGCAAAACTTTAAGGGAGAAATTAATACTAAAATAATCCTAAAAGTAAAACTTTTAGGATCCTATGTAGTCTTATTAGAGCGTATGAAATGACCAAAAATTATACCAAAAAGCGTATGTATTAATAAATAGCATACAATGTTAAAAATTATAAGAACAGTTTGTGAAAATTCAATAAAATTAGATGAGATTTTTTTACTTTTTCAAATGCTTAAACATCACGTTTTAAGTTTGAATGGGGGAGGGGGGGAATTGAATTGAAAACAAAACGCAGATGCAAATGTGTCACTCAAATATTATTTTGAAATTACCAAGCTATTTATGAATGAATTTAAGAATAACCAGAATTTTTATTTTAGTAAAGTAGAAGCAAACTCTCCCTAAAGGTTAGTCACATTTTAGAACTTGATGCCATGCCAAAACTCCACATCTTTACCTTTCAAGCAAAAAAAAAGCAAACAAAATTGTATAGTAGTTGAATTATCACGAACTGTTATGATATTGAAAACCTAATTATGAACAAAATTCTAAACAATTACTGTTTATAGCAACTAAAAACCTAGAGCTGAACAATAAACTAACTTAATACCAATGAGCGCAAGTTGCCATTGGAAAATAAGCTATCGAGTAACATTTGCATGATGTAATTAAAAGTTTGAAAATGGTGTGGTTTTGAAACTGTGCAACTCAAAACAATACTGCATGGCATAATTTTTTGCTGGGAAAAAAATCCATAACAGACGCTGTCCCAGGTATGCCTTATTTATTCATATTAAAGGATAAAATTGTTTTTCCCTTAAAAATGATAAAAGGATTGAAATTGATGCTTAATATATCCAAACAAATCGCAAATACAATAGTCCATGAGCCGCTTTCATTACCTTTATTGCCAATGCACTGTCGTTCCTATGCTTATTCCATTCAAAATATAAGAATTTATTTTTATTCGAATAGATATTTTAATTTAATACATACCATGAAAATTTCAAAGTAATTCGAGTGTTTGAAAGCCATGCCACTGACATTCCCACGATTCACTGAGTTTGACGTAATCTTATTGACAGTTAACATCCTAAACGGCTCAAGTTTGAGAAGTTTTACGGCAGAATAACCCCGCACACTTCTACAGAAATGAAACTGAGTTTTAGATTTCTATAAAAGGTTTCAAATCAAATGCATTGCTTAGTGTACTTTATATTTCGGGACAGTAGCCATGCTTAAAGGAATTTAATGCATATCGAAATAAAGCAGGGTGGTACGTACATGTATACCCATAAAACAACAACAGTTTAAAATTAAAAAACTACAAATATCTCTTCTCCATATTTTTGCTCAGACTGTCTTAGGATATCATGAAATTTCATTTTTAAAGAAAATTACTGATAAAACAGATAACTGAATAACTTAGCAAATCATTATTAAGCGAGTTCACATTTTTGTAAAACAAGTAATAATAGTTCAAAAACTTTTACGTTATATTAACGCTGGGACATTTTTTTAAGTAACCCGCATTAAATGAATACATGGAAAGTTATGAACAATTGAAGGATAGACGGAAAATTCACCCACTACAAAAATTGACTGGCGTCCTCTTTCAAATTTCATAAAAACAAATTTTTACATTTCTCAAGGCTCTTAAATGTCGGGTTTTTTTTTTACCGCGACGGCTATTTTTCACAATGTCAATTGTAAAAGCGTCATTCAGTTTAAATTTTAACAACTATATTGTAATTTTTATTTTTTTAAATTAACCCCACGTATTTATAATCCCCAATAATGTATTTAATGTCATAAATTATTTTAATAAACAGGGGTAGTTTGGAGTCTTAATATATTGCATATAAAACTTATATATAATTTAGTTTCGAAATGACAAATTCAATCTTCTAACTTCAACAAATAACATCCGAGGCAAGCCTACGAGGCCCATTGATCATGTCTTGTTTGATAAAAATAACTTTATATTAATGTACGTTTAAACTTTTCTATTCCAACTACTTATCAAATGATAATATAAAAAGATTTCTTATACACAAAACTTTGCTTCCAGTTTACAAGCGGTCTTAAACTATCTAAAGAAAACGAATAATTGATTAAAGTTTCGAAGAAATGCGATATAGATCGATGATTCCCTTGGCGGTTGGCACCGCGCCCCAACCATTCTTATACAGCCCAATAACCATGATCATTTTTAGCTACGTTTCATTTCTTACTTTTAGATATTTATGATGCTCAATAAGGATTCGACGATCGATAATTTAAATCTCCTTATTCCTATATGCACGAGTTAATCCTGGTCACCAAGGTATAAAGCCAATATTTTTTAATAGTAATACAATGTGAAAATAAGATGTCACTTATCCATCGATACGATTCGAAATTTAATTAGAATCTAAAGAAAAAAAAATCTCTGCTTTTAACTTATAGAGAGAAATTTTCTCATCACATGACTGAAACATTTCGTACATTTTTTCAAATAAATGAAGCACATTTGTAAATATTCTAATGTCATAAGGGCAGGCTAATAACCTTTCAAACATAATTATAGATCTCATATTTTACTTAACAATTGTGAATTATTTTTTAACAAACGCATTCATAAAAAGCGGTAAAAAGCCAAAACAAGCGAAAATTATGTCTGTCTTGTTTCGCCTTCAATTGCCCTTGATCTACCACAAAATAAATTTCCTCGATTTTAACGTTACGAAACAATTTATGTCACTGATTTAATGTAAGTGAAAGTTATCATTACATTTCAGAGGGAAAAAGCTTCAACTAATTCGCCTTTAATGTTTTTCATTGTTTCTATCTTAACGGCAGATACATCTAATTCAGAAAGTTGGAAATTTTATTCCAGCAAGAAGGGATATTCCCATTTCAGGCGTATTGCACAGTTAAAGTAAATATTGTTTTAAAAACTATCAAAGCAAGAAAAAAATATAAAACTGGCATCCATTGAAATGGATGTTTTGTTTTCTGTTTAATGTCAAAACAGAATTTATTTATACTTTAAGATTGGTTGGTAGAATAAACATTACACTAGAGTTACATGAAAACTATCTTCAAGAACTGAAATTGTTCGATAAAAAAAAAAGACTTTAAAAAAAACTCTTAAAGTTTGATTGCATGTATCGCATTCGTTTGCATGATTGCATTCGTTTATTTGTATATATAAAATTAAGTAGCATAAGGGTCAAGCACAACTTGGGAGGTCTTGCAAAAAGTTTCCATTTTTTTTCACCAGCAAATTTTAAAAGCAGTTAGAAGAAAAAAAACATTTAGAATAGCACAAATATACTGTATTATTAGTGCTTAAGATCTCAACATCCATTAAAATTAATGAATTAATGTGCCCTTCTAGAAGTATTATAAGTAATTCATTAAAAATTCCTTGCAAAACAGTTTTAAATATACTTTCCAAAAATATGGTTGCATAAATAATAAATGTAAAGGATTTTACTGGGGTCTCAGGATGATAAAGGTAAGTATTTGGTACACATACATGTTAAAATATGTATTATAAACCAAAGCGTATTTTTTTATGGACTTTTAGTGGAATTCAGGTGACCAGACAAACTGTATTTCGCAGTACAGTGTAGTTTATTTTTCAACTATCTATTCATAAAAATTACCCAAATAAATATTTAATTTGTTACAGTTTTTCCAAACGATAACGTAAATAACATATTATATGGAAATTTTATGATAATTTCACAATTTAAAATCTAATAAGGGGCTAGGTGCAATAATAATACAACTAGTATAACTTATAAATACTAAGCATATGGTTATAGTATATAAACACTTTGTTTGCTTTAAGGACGATATATTCTGTATGTGTACAAATCTTATAATTCACTCAGAAAAAAATTAAATTTCCCATATTTCTTTTTTGAATTCATTAAATGTATTCAATTGGTTATAAACTGTTAAACTTATAACTAAAGAATTTTATAGAATGTAAGGAGTCAAATATAATAATGCTTTTAAGAAAAAATTAACATGCATTTATATTTTGACAAACAATGAGACTATGCCATTGCTTCCTATGCTGTAGAAGCACTGTTTCTACTGGGCAAAAATGAAATCCTAATTCCCTTACTTAATGAATAACGAGTAGAAACCCATGTTTTCCAGTTTAAATTATTAAAAATTATTTAGGTATTAAAAAAAGCATTCCAAGAGGTAAGAGATCAGTCCTAAAACAGTTAGAAAACTTCAAAAACTAATCTTAAGCTAAAAAATCATACAATGAAAACAAGCTTCAATTTTGTCAAAACTTGCTTTTCTCTCAGGGAAATAATAAAAATAAGAAAATGCAGGGTAAAAAAAAATTCTAAATATTTCAAGTTATTTTGTTATTGCAAGTTTAGTGCAGCAAAAGCTTTTCAGGCTCTTGGTAGTTTATTATTTTTTATTATTATGGTTTAACTCTTAAGGGCAGGGACCAATATATTTGGTAATTTTTAAAATAATATAACAGGAAAATAATTTATCTCAAAAGGTATCTAGCTGAAATCTACTCTCTAGCCACATGGAAAAAATTTTATCTGCAAAACAGATTTTTTAAGATAGAATCTTTTTAATGTGATTGAAATCAAATCCTTGTAAGATAAAAAGTGTTACCCCAGCACGACTTAATTCTAACATACAAGCATAAAATATTTAAATTATTTTTTAAAAATCTATCAGGCAATGCATTTTTTCACTATTTGTTTTTAGGGGGGGGGGGGGGTCGGATGGTTCTATCTCGCCCATGTTAATTCGCCTAACTTTGGGAACATTTTTCTCAGGAACTATATGAGATTATCATTATAATTTTTTTTTATATTTTGTTCCTTACATAAAGCTCTTTAATTTAAACTGAGGATATTTCCAATCTATCAAATAATACTTTTACAGTGATTTTTTTTAAAATATGTATTGAAACACAAAAAAATCAGATTTAGTTATATAATTTTTTTTTAGCAGAGATATTTAAATTTCCTCAGTTTAAATCAAAGAGCTATATGTAAGGAACAAAATTAAAAAAATCATAATGATATCTTATATAGTTCCTTAGAAAAATTTTCCTAACTGTTGAAAAATCTTATATTTCAGGGAACGCAAAAGAAAAGTAAGGTATAAGTAAGAACTGATGTACAGAGTTTCTGAAAAATACCTATAAAAAGACAACCACTGAAAAGAAATTGATAATCTTAGTCTTAAATTAAAGCTAAAGATATGCAGATTTTTAAAATAAAATGAAAAACAGAAAATCAACATTTTTGACCAAAACACCCATCCAACCCCCCTTAACTTTAAGTAGAATGGTAATTCTTTATTATTATTAATCATGTTTTATAAGAAAATTTTTACTACCGCATAAAGATTGCCATTTATTATAAACATTGATAACTGCAATTCAGCCAATAAAAAAGAAAATAGAAAGAATTCAAATGTTTATTTTCGCAAATACCTTCATCCCATATCATCTGACCAAAACAAGGATAAACTCAATCTTTATTGTAATGCTGACAACAATAAATCTATCCCCACTCAGAAAAGATGCAACACGATAAAATTAAGCAACGACGGAGAAAAATCTTGAAATCATACAGGACAATAAGAAAAGCCAATGCTTTGCAATTGTGATAACAAGGTTTTTCAAATTAGTTTCAAGAGAATTTAAGTATTGTTAAAATGGGTAACTTGGTATCAACCATAAAACCCTAGTATTGGCTTTCTTCTTAAATATTTTTTTTTTAACTTTTAGTTCAAGACAGAGTTACTACTAACTAGAAAAAGCAAGCACATTTTTAAAGTGCGTATTTAATGAAAAGTTATTAGCATAAAAAGCTTTGTCCAAAGTTACCCACCATTCGACAGTAGGGTACTACTTTAAAAATAAATGCTTTTTACAATGCACACACAAGAATTAATTAAGAATTATATAAATGTGTTATTGTTTACATTTTGCAATTTAAACAGACATAAAAAAACTATCAAAGTTATTTTCAACTAAAATTGATGTTACATTCAATTTAAAAGCATGTTTTTGTCGAAGCATTTGGATCAAGCAGAAGTGATTATGGTGATTACAAGTGAAGTCTTTCCGATTACAATGCAAGCTTTGAGGACACTGTTTCTTGGGCTCCCATTGGTGGTTACTGGTTTTCCAAGAAACATGAATGTTGCTGTTCTAAACCTACCTTGTTTGAGGCTACGTTGGAAGGTTCATTGCAGTTGCTTTCAAATTTCTAAATTTTTCATGCTAATGCAAGTGGAATGTTTATGAGTAGGGTTGCTAAACGTCCAGGATTTGTTTCACTTGTTTGGTCGCTTCATAAGCAGCAGGGAAACTTAATTTGTAATTTGCTTTCTTACGACAGATAATTTTTAATCTTGAAAATAAAATCTTGTTTAATCTATAGGTATTCTTGAAGCAAATTATTTGTTAAAATATACGTTAATGGAAAACAAATGACTGGCATAAATAGAAGACATTCATCATCTCTATTATGCAGGCTATTTATTTTAAACACAAAAGTATTATTAAGTAAAAATTATAAGTGTTGAAAATATGCTCAATCATAATAAATTGATTTTCATGTTCCCGATAAGCAATGTTGACTGATAATGTTTCTGGGGTTTTTATGTATACTATATGTTATTATACTACTATATTTTTAAACTTGTTACGAGTTTAACACTTAAATTAAAATTATATTTTACAGACAAATAGAAATAGAAAAACACCAAAAGTACTTAATCATTGGCTTGGATTTTATTATGCATTAAAATGTAAGTACTCAATACAAAGTGAATACACATGCAAGATTTCACTGAAAATTTGTATTTTATTGTACAAACTATGTCTATTCAACAAAAATTTGATGAAGAAACATAGTTTTTGATACCAAGACCCATACAAGAATCTTCGAAGCTTGCTTTGTAATCAGAAGGACTATAGCAATTTTGTACAGAATAAAAGTAAATTTATAATTAAGGGCATTATAACATAAGTCAAATAGCAATATTTGAAAAACTTTACAGTGCAATTTCTCACATTATTAAAGTGCTACAATGCTAATACTACAAAATCTATGAAACTAGATATCTAAACAGGTTGCAACAGAAACAGCAAATTACATCATATTGGTCAGCTAATGACTATTTACTTAAGTAGGAAAAAGCAGGAACATAAATATTGCAACAGTTATGATGAGTTTATGTGAATACATAACTTTAGTACAATGCTATAAACACTACTGGAGGAAGGATTTTACACTCTAGAAGTGAAGTAAAAACTAAACAAAATCTAGATATGAAATTTAAAGGATTTATTATTCACAATAAAGAATTTTACTGAAATAACATATCGCTACACTCAATAACAGTTCAAATTAATTGTGCAACCATATTTTCAAAGAATAACTTAAGAAGTTTTAGTGCTTACAATGTTTGTTTACAGTATGAGAGCGAGCTAAAAGCACAAGATTTTGCATCAGAAACCTTAAAAAAATGAATATTTGCTCAAAACAACAAGCAAAAAGGTCATTTGTTATGTTTCTGTATAATTAAAAGAAAATTTAAAACTGCATATCGAAAACACAGAAAAAAAGCAATTTTATTGACTTGGAGGAGCATTGTTGACATTTTCCCCTAAAATCAACAGAACAAGTTAAAATCACGATTCAGTACCCAAACTAAACCTTCAGTTGGGTATTTTCACAATGTGTGGGACAGAGTATAGATATTATATGCACATTGGAGGGAAATAATAAAATAGGGATCTTCAACCTTGCATCATCATTACAGGGGCACAAAATCATCCATCCTTAAAATATTCAGCTGCATACCTCTACATGCATGGGATGTAAACAAAGCTATCATATGGAACATGTGAATGCACAAATTTTTCCCAAGTACACTTCCGAAGTGTGCATGTGGGTAACGACCGGGGACAGCTTTTTAGCTATTGCAGGAGCAATAGGTCACTAGAAAATGATCGATTATTAACTACCAAACGATATATTGAATATTAAGCCTAACTTATTCCAAAAATATAAAAATAAAAAAACACCGGCAATGGTTCGATCGTGTTCTCAAGACAATGTCAACAAAGCGGTGAGATGTTCGAGGTATTAGGATAATAAATCCCCACAAGAGGATAATTCGAACAGGTTTGCTGATCGCGCGATGATTACCTGTGCAAAATTTTATATTTGGAAAAATAAGTGTGCTTACCCCATAAACCAGTCGACGGTGTCCCGAAGATATTCTGGTAGCCTATCCAGCTTGGCAGCAGTTGGAAGCTTACAAAAGACAAATATCAGCAACAAGGACAGCAGCTGTTGGAGACGATGAGAAATCAACAAAACCACTTCAACCCAACATGACCGTCACGATCGTTCTGCGCAAACATTCGACCATCGCGCCGGTAGAGGGCGCGCGGGGGGTGAGATTGGGATTGATTGGAGATACACAAAAGGGAGGGCTCTGTTTTTGAAAGCGAAAACAATCCGATGTCTTATTAGACGGAGCTTTAAGTATTACGGAAGATATCTATACATTTTGTAAGCTTTGTCAAACATGGGCTCTTATATTTGGATTAGGTTAGGGTGTACGTTTCCGGCTGTCTATTTCTAGCCTCCATAGAGCTTTAACGCAGCCTAATTACGCCTCGTAATTTAAAACCCAGGTCAAGTGACGAGTTCGACACCTGAGCCCAACGGCACCTGAAACCCCGTTTGCTCGAGACTTTAGACCTCACATATTTAACGAGCACGCAGTGTATTCAGGACAAATACAGACAAACACACAACACAAATATCCATGCACATATGCACCATGCACATATTCGAGCCCGGGACCTTCTGACTGCCTGGCCACTTATATATTTGGTACTACTACTACAATTACATATATATTCCGGCTTGTGTGTTTGATCAGAGACCCGCCTATGTCGAAGCCTTCGTCAAATAAGACAGACACAGAAAGACTGTGAAAGACTTTTTACTGTCACAGAGAAAGGAATATACACCCAGGGCGAAGGCGGGAATCGAACCCGTTACAGCGCGCAAACTGCTAGCGTAATGGTTCAAACCACTCGGCCACCCGGGCCCCATATATTTGGTTGGTTGGTTTCTATACATATATATTCAGGTTTGTGTGCTTGGTCAGAGACCCGCTTATAAACCTTCGTCACGTAAGACAGACACAACACACACACATAAGTGGATCCATCTAATTTTTAATATATTTGGTAATTTCGCCAATTTTAATCGTTTCCGGGAGTCTATTCCTAGCCTCATTAGGAGCTTTAGCACGGCCAATTACGCCTCGTAATTTAGAACCGCGGTGAAATGACCAGGTCGACACCTGAGCTGGAGTGTTCTGAGCTCGAGCACCCAAAAATGTACTCGAGCCTATCCGTGATTAATGGTGGATTTTTCTACTATTTTCCAGTAGATATCCGATTTAGAGGATGACTGGTAGTAGCATGGGATTCGAATCTCCGCACTCCTGAGGAGGTTCAATCTTAAGGCTGACGCCTTAACCACTAGGCCACGGAAGGGCCCTCATTTATTAATTGACTGATGATTGAAATTCTTACGCCTATCTCTTCCCATCCCAAATACAAAGCTTTAACACAGCCACGTATTGCATCACAATTGTAAACTTGTTCAAAAGATTAGGTAGGGTTTCGAAAAAAGATTCATGGTTTCCTAAAAATCTCTAATCATTATTTATAAAACATAATGTTGAGCTACTTTTTCGATTATGATCGGATATAAACAATCTTTAAGAAAAAAATTCGGATGTGTCTTACTGGAGAGTTATGAGCTATGATTATTATCATTTGCGCGATACAATAAATATTTAATTATATATACCTTATAACCCCACATCAACGAATGCCGCTAAATTCGAAGCGGCATTCTATTCTCAACGTATATGCTTGTCCATGCAGTAGAACTCCAATTATCCGAAGCGTTGCTGATTATCCGAATACCAGAAAAAAAATATTATTCAACACACATTCAGTATCACCTCGGGGAAGGTTATAAGTCCAAAATATAGCTGTGCAATAATAGTGAACCCGTCAACCCGATATAAGTCCGAGCTGTACTTCACTTGAGAAACTGTTTCGACACCTTAAAAAAATATGCGCCTGCAAAAGCAATGAATCGCCAAATACAGTAACTCTTTCTTGCCTGAACCAAAACCTTCCTTACCCTTTTCAAAGTGTACTGTTCCACAATCAAAATATTTGAGATGCTAAGAAGTGACAGGCGAACTATACTAGACCTACAGGAATCTTTTGCACAAACCCATATATGCAATATATTTTTTTATACCGAACACCATAAGATTTTCGAAAGGCATTGAAGGAGAAGTAAGATGTAATAGTAATCTTCTCGTACTATTGCATTTAACTTCGGCATTTTATTTACCTCAGCTTTCAAAATTTTGGTTTAACTTGGATATAGATATAGTCCGCCTGTCACTTCTTAGCATCTCAAATATTTTGATTGTGGAAGAGTACACTTCGAAAAAGGGTAAGGAAGATTTGGGTTTAGGCAAGAATTACTATATTTGGTGATTCATTGCTTTTGCAGGCGCATATTTCTTTAAGGAGTAGAAACAGTTTCTCAAGGGAAGTACAGTTCGAACTTACATAGGGTTCACTATTATTGAATAGCTATATTTTGACTTATAACCTTCCCCGAGGTGATACTGAATGTGTTGAATAATACATACTACAGACGATGCAAATCTATTGACGATCAAGTCGAGATAGAAAAGAAATACACGTGCAATTGATAACGACCATCAGCAATTAACTAGAATCCTCCTTTCACAAATAACCCATGTGTAGTTTTAGTGTGACGTACACATTATTTCCAACCAAACTAACCCAATAATCCCCTGCATTCGCCAAACGCCATGGGATTGGCAACCCTGCCTCCTTCAGGTTCTCTACCTGTTTTCAAAGTGGAATGTTCCACAATCAAAATATTTGGGATGCTAAGAAGTGACAGCCGGACTATATCTCATGTGAATTGAGCTTTGTTATGGTGGAATTGTATTCTTCCCCAATTCAATATCATGTTTGGTCAGATCCGTAAAAAACAGGTTCTTTTGCGAAAAATTCAGAATATTTCCTTAAAAGTTCTTTGAGTTGATTTTGCTGCTTACAGCAGAACTCCAATTATCCGAAGCGTTGCTGATTATCCGAATTTCATAAAAAAAATTCCATCGCCATCTGTCTCTGGTGGATGTCATGCCTAGTAATTTTTTTTGACCGACCAAAAACATATATACTAGGCATGATATCCAACAGAGACGAACATTAACAAATATAGACAGAGTATAAAGTTAATATATCACATATAAACTTTTGAGAAAATTTTATATGCGACAATGAACTATTTCAAAAAGCTGACTCAAACAGCCAAAGTAGCACCTTACACTTTGGTTTGAGTGGGGTTGATAACGACCAAAACTAGAACTACATGATCTCGCAGCCCAACAATTCATTGAGTAATTGATTAAATATACCGGGTTTTTTTATTAACTCCAATTATCCGCATTCCTGAATTCCTGATTATCCAAATGTGGTTAAGTCCCAATTACTTCGGATAATTTGAATTCTACTATATTTCCTAAAGTCTAGAGATTTTAATCTAGTTTCTTTTAAAGGGTTAAAAAAGTTCGCACATTTTTAACCCTTTTGACTTATCAGAATACCCAAGCTGACATTTCTTCATCCCCTCCATTTCTTCATCTTTTCCTTAAACTAAAAGATTTAGATTTATGCATTTCCTTGATGGATTCGTTAGTCAATGCAATATTAAATAAATTTATTGAACCTGGTCAAATATTTTTTGTAGGGTTGCAAGGGCTAATGTCTATAGAGACAATGGTGATTGGGGTAATGAGTATACAACATTTTAATTTTAAAAATACTTTTAATAAACTCAAATTATTCTAAAATATTTAATTAGTAATCACATACTATGTTTTAATGCTATTATTATACTATGTTTATGCTATTGCTATACTACGTTTTAATGCTATTGTTATACTATGTTTTAATGCTATCGTTATACTATGCTTTGTTTATACAGCTAAATAATTCTTCTTAAGTTTTAGTTTTATTTTGAAATAACGCAGACATCGCCTGTTGCAGTATCCTCGGTTTAATATGTAAAAGAACTGATCCTGGTAAAAACAGCGGAATAGTTGAGATATCCACAGCCAGTTGGGTGAAACAACTACCATGAATGATTTAAATGGGGTATTTGACTTAAAAAAAATTATTGGCTTAAAATATTCTTATGCCAAAAATATTAGACCCGTATTTTTTCTTTTTTTCAAATACCCCATAAAAAAGGAGAAAAACGAATTTTAAAATCATTACGAAAAATTACGCCCGAAAACGATTTGTGGCTTCACGTGGTATCTATGACGTCACTAGTAACTATAAACAAACTTTGAAACACCATTTTGGAATCTACTTTAAGCAAATTTGAACTATCCGCTTCTGTAAAACCTCCTTCCATTATCTTATATAATTCTTATTTTAATAGTATAAATCAGATTAAATCCAGTTTATGCAAGCAATAAAACATCACATCAGTTTGTTTATATATACTAGTGACGTCAGCCAAATCCACGTGTTTGTGACACGTGACGTACCAATAAAAAGTAAGCCATTTTAAAATGATTTTTATGATTTAAAGATTTATTTTGCAAAAAAATATATACTACGTTTGTTATTTTTGGGTTCAAACTAGTATTTAAATAATATTAGAAGGCATTTTAGCGATACAGTCAAGTACCCTATTGTAAAGCATTGTCGTACTTTTTCCCATTTCGCTGGAGAAATACCACTAAAAATAATCATTATTTTATATTTGTCGTCAATAGCTCGCGCACGCTCAACTGGATAAAATTTTGTTTGATCTTCTTAACAAATACATTACGAGACATTAAAATTACTCTAAATCAAAAAGAAAATGGTAGTCATCTGGATATTTTAAAACAAACATTTTGAATAACAATAATTTTTTAAACATTGGAATATTTCAAATTCTAATTATTTTGTTTACTTAGAACTACCAAACCAAAGTAGTTATACTCTAAGGAAGGGTTAAGCTGGGTCAGTGACATTGTCGACTATTATTTAAACTGATTTTTCAAAAAGTAAACTTTTATAAAATTAAATTTGAACTTCAAAATTCTATTCTCGGCATGAAAAATAAGTATTAACTGTTGAATCTCTGCATAAGAAGCAGTATACTGTCTGCGATTGAATTTAAGGTGCGGTGCACACACACTAAGCGGCTTATTAACCATCTCTTATGAAAAAGAGTCTCATCAAAAACACTCATGTCCAATTTCCTTCTAACTGAGAGAAAATATGTCGGGAAGGTATAGTTTCATTGCTTTAAGAGTGGCTGTCTGTCCCATAGAGCTAATGCATTAGTTTTGGAATCACAACTTCCGCAGAAGTATTGCTTTGCCGTGTTAGCCCTTCTTCCACAGGTATGAGAATCAACATAACATCTAAATAAAACAAATTTGAAACGAAGATGTTATCTAGTTATTTAATTATACATTTTTGAAATTTGAAAATGCCAAAAATATACAGCAGATGGCGACATTATTTTAAAACTTTATCAATTAATAATTAAATAACCGGATGTTATTTTCTTTTCAATTTCGTTTTAAATTAATGTTATGATGATTCTCATACCTAGTGAAAATGGGATAACATTACAAAACAATACTTTTACAAAAGTTGTGATTTCAAAACTAATGCATTAGCTCTATGGTACTGACAGTCCCTCTTAAATCAAATGCATTGGCAGGTATCAGGGGTAACGGCAAAGGAATTTCCCTGACATTCATAAAAGAAACCTTCAGTTATTACAACTGTAACTTTATCATCCTTTGAAAAATGTAATTGGTTCAGGAGTACGTTAAATGGAGAGGAATTTAACAGTTGAAAATAATTTTTTTCAGTACTACCTGCTATAAACTTAACAGCTAGTACTTTCAGAAAAGCAGTTGTTGTCTGGTGGTTTCTTTCTTGCCGGTAATGAAAGGATAAATATTAAATAAATTTTCCACAAAAATTTTAAAGAGCTGAATTTCTGTATAACAGATTTCAAATTTCCATTAAGCGACTCTAATCTGTTATTCGTCATGTTGAGAAAGTTTCCATTGGCACAGCTCATATATAAGTCCATTCCTAATATTAAAAAAAAAATGGGTTATTGATAACGATAAACAAAATCAATTACAAATTTTATTATAAAAACGTATATTATAAAATAACTAAGTCACTTATCTTGTCAAAACAACCATGTGCTCAAGTTTTCAAAATTATCATTTGAAAACAAAAACAATCAGCTTAAGATTGCCAGAAATTTAATAATTAATTTAAATTAAACATATAGATAAAGAGATAATATAAATGGCTGCATGCATAATTTATAGTTCTAGATAACCAAAAATGAATGAAGGAAGTAATAACATTATACCTATCTGATATTGTGTCAGTTTGTATATCCTAATACTTTATATAACTGAAGCAGGAGCAACCTTCTTGAACTCTTCATATACAGAGGCATACGAATCTTCAGTTTGGGAGTATGCTAACTTTGTTAGATATTCTTACATAGAGTCACACAATTCTTTAGTTATACCCATCTTTTCTGGAGTTATCTAAAATAAAATACATTACTAAATATAATGTTGAATAAAACATACTACAACTTTCATCAATGCAGTAATAATAATTTGACGAGTTCGGCAACGTATTTGGCGAGAATATGAAGACATAAAACCCTAATATGTAGCTCCAGTGCGATGGCATTGAATAACCATCATAGTTATAAATTTAGTCAATGCAGCCTGCTACATCTAATTATGCAACTTAATAAGAAGAACACTGTTTCAATTTAATCAACTACCTGTTATAAATAAATAGTAATTTAGAAAGTTTTAGCTCTCGTCAAAATGTTTTTTAAACACTTTCGCTACGCAGGATTTTTGTTTCCCCGTAATATGTGATAGGAATATCATTATCGAATCTTTAGTTGTACGGCCACCTGAGCCGTTTTAGGAGTGAAAAGGGTTAAAGTATAAAACAAACATATTTCACTTCTGAGAACATATCAGTGAAAACCCCACGTTCTGTAAAATCTTTGTCTGTTACAACCACCTAAAAGTAAACTAAAGTTAAAACTAAATAAAGTTGCACCAATGAAAACATGTAAATGAGAATGTTGAAAAGAGAAATACACTGTAAAATGAAAATTATACTTAACCCTTTCAGTCCCAACTTTTTATTTTTTATTCTAAATATCTAAAATTTGTGAAATAGACTCTTTATGCATCCAGAATGAAATGGTAAAAAGCAAGGAAAAAAATTAATTTTTTTAATAAAATTTCAGATGAGTCCAAAAGGAGTCATTGGGAATTAAGTATCAACGAAGGTTTGCCATTTGGAGTAAATGCAAATACTTTAAATATTTCTTTAACCAAATTCTAAGAACAATATTAGAGCTATGATTTTAAAGGACATAGTGCTACTGCTAAATAAGATTAAAAAAAGAAAGACAAATTACCCTATCTGTAAAATTTTAATATTTAACAAAAGTTTACAAGAAAATATTTCAAACAATTATATGGCTGTTCAAACAATTAAATTTTAATATGCATTACTATTCTATGTGAAAAAATTGAAGCAAGTGTTATTGTCATTGAGGCAAGGAATACATTCTACTTCTTACACGTTACTCTAAAATAAGTTTTTATAGGCATAATTTACATCTCTTATTTCCTCAGTACTACTTCAATGTCACCACTGTGCCTACTGCAGTATCAAAACTGATTCGAAATTTTGTTTTTTAAATTAATGTGTCCTTCCTTTCCAGTATAGATTTCAAAGTCATACAACACACCACTCGCTCCATTTAGAAATACATTAAAAAATTTATATATAACATTGATAAAATCTTTACTTCACAATCAATTACAATAAAAAGGCAATGAAAATCCAAATAAATAACTCTCTAATCAGTTGGAATAGAGTTGT
Organism: Oedothorax gibbosus; assembly: GCA_019343175.1. Lineage (NCBI taxonomy): Eukaryota > Metazoa > Arthropoda > Arachnida > Araneae > Linyphiidae > Oedothorax > Oedothorax gibbosus. Next base: position 88,596 of record JAFNEN010000723.1, on the reverse strand, counting down.
ACACGAATCCCCAGTGACTCTATTTGAAATCATAACTTTTGAATAAATTATAACAATAATTTTTTCAAAACTATATTTTTTAAAAATAGCTTACATCAACGGAATAACTGGCTGTGGATATCTCCATGGGCCCGTTGTTTTTACCAGGATCAGTTCTTTTACTTTTACATGTTATATTGAGGATACTTCAACAGGCCACGTCTGCGTTATTTCAAAATAAAACTGAAATTTATGAAGAATTATAGTTAGTTGTATAAACAAAACATAGTATGACAATAACATTGAAACATAGTGTGTGATTACTATAATTAAATATTTTAGAATAATTTGAGTTTATTAAAAGTATTTTTAAAATTAAAAAATTGTGTACTCATTACCGCAAGCACCATTGTCTAGATATTAGCCCTAGCAACCCTACAAAAAATATTTCTGTGTCGGCTCGTCACCTGACTGTGGTTCTAAATTATGAAGCCCGTCGCCAATAGCCCTCGTGTAGCTCTAGTGCGACGATAATTCAAACTAAACTAAACTAAACTACGCAAAAAAATATTTCACCAGGTTAAATAAATTTATTTAATACTGCATTGAATAACGAATCCGTCAAGAAAATGCATGAATTTAAATCTTTTAGTTTTAGAAAAAGCTGAATATGAAGAAGAAATGTCAGCTCTTGGGTGTTCTGGTAAGTCAAAAGGGTTAAAAATGTGAGAACTTTTGCAAGAAACTAGATTGAAATCTAGATTTTCGGAAGTAGAGTAGAACTCAAATTATCCGAAGTAATTTTGACAGCCACAATCGGATAAATGAGGAATTCGGATAATTGCAGTTAATCGAAAAAAAAACCGGTGTATTCAATCAATTACTCAATGAATTGTTGGACAGTGAAATCATGTATTTCTAGTTTCGGTCGTTATCAACCCTACTAAAACCAAAGTGTAAAGTGCTGCTTTGGCAGTTTGAGTTATAGCTTTTTTTTTAATATTTATTTGGGTAGGGTAGGGTTTGTAGTGTACATATATCTTCCGGTTTGTGTGCTTGATCAGAGACCCGCTTATAAACCTTCGCCAAGTAAGACACTGACAGAATTTTTACTGACACAGAAAGAGAAAGTACACCCAGGGCGAAGGCGGTAATCGAGCCCGCACTCGGTACAGTGCGCAGACTGCTAGCGTAATGGGCTGCGATCCAATCCGATAGGCCATCCGGGCCCCAATATTTATTTGGTAATTTGATAATTTAAACGTTTCTGGCTGTTTATTTCTAGCCTCCTTTAGGAGCTTAAACACAGCCAATTACGCCTCGTAATTTTAAACCCTGGAAAAGTGACGATTTTTTTTTTATTCAACTTATGTTAGAATCTTGGTATCACAAAAGTTTATATGTGACATATAAACTTTTATACTCAATCAATTTGTTTCTGTTAGCCCCTGTTGGATATCATGCCTCGAATTTTTTTTTTTTTTTGGTCGGTTAAAAAAAAAATTACTAGGCATGACATCCAACAAAAACAAACCGATGGCGGGGTGGAATTTTTTTCAGAAATTCGGAAAATCAGCAACGCTTCGGATAATTGGAGTTCTACTGTACACAGAAAAGCTCATAGCAAATAAGATACCAATATCCGAAATTTTGAAAGCCGAGGTAAATAAAATGTTTTAGCCCAATGGAATATTACGAGGAGATTACGATTATACTTCTCGATTTGCTTCGATTTTTACGATTATACTTCTTTCAGTTCTCAGACGATTTGTTTTGTATTTTGGAGGTTAACATCACCCAAAATTCTTTTCGTTCCGAATGCGCGAAACCGGTACACGATGCTTCATTTTCGTAACATTCCAGAATCCAGGGGTGCCTACAAGGGGTGCCTACATCGACGCAGACTGCGTCGTTGAATTTTTTTTTTTTGGGGGGGGGGGTGGAATTTTTTTTATAAAAGTTATTAAGAAACTGCCAATCTTCATTAAAAAAACTCAGCTAACTCTTATTCTTACTAATTATCTGCCCCCCCCCCCCCCCCCGCAACCCCGGGGGGGGGGGGGGGGGGGCTTAGACCTTGTGCTCTGGCGAATTTTTATTTGGTTTAAAATAAAACACAAAGTGGCAAGAAAATCAAAAGTGGCTCCAATTTTTATATATTTTTTTGGCCTTCAAAGAATATGAATGGGTAACCATGATTCGAAGCAACACCAGGAAAAAAAGGAGTTATAAATTATGTTCGATGGCGTCTACCATACCATACCACACGAAGATTTTTGACAATTATTTCCAATAAACAATCCGATCACTGTAACTAAGTTTAAACACTCATAAATCTCACGCAGTTTATAAAACATTTCGGTGAATTGATGACGTTTGCCAATGGTATCAATGAGATATTCCCGCCATATTTTGCAGCTGGCTCATAAATCTTTTGAACTTTGTTTAACAGTTTTACGAATTAATGACCTTCAGATAATATTTTTGACTTTTTCCCGCCAAATTAGACTCGAAGCCAAAATAACTAAATGATTGCTTTAGAATCAGTAGGAAAATACTTGTCGTCTTGGGTCAAATGTGTGGGTCTGGGTGATTGAATATAATTAAATAGTTCAATTCCGAGTTTCACGGTAAGAATTTTGTTATATTTAACTTTAATTTTTTAAATTTTAGGGTTTTTTTAAAGTGAAACTACCTCTGTAAACATTATAAAATAATTCTGATTTGTTTGATAATGTCAAATGTGTTGTATTAGATAAAAAGCTATACCAAGATAAACTTTTTTATGAATTAAGAATGGGGAACTTGCATGTGTCGGGAAATAGCGATATACCATTTGTAAATGAAACTTCATGCGATTCTAAGAACATAGACATAAATTTTACCTCAATCCGACCATTAGTTTATTTTTAATTAATTTCCAAAGTTTGCGCTTAGCCCCGCCCCTTGAAAACGCTGCCTCTGGCCTTCCCTCCCCGCGTGACGTCAGTAGACCCAACTGGGAAAGCCAGAGATAGGCGGCCGCTGTGTTTTGCGAATGTCACTCTTCCTGATGCTTTTCTTATCGCGTCGAATCCATTAAAGTTATGTAAATTCTGGAAAATATTAGTGCATACGAATGTTGCAAAGTAACTTGTTGTTATAGTACCACGAAAAAATTACACCAGAAAATTTAGTTCAGCTCCCACAGAACGTTTATAAAGTAAAAGTGGAAGCTTTTAAAAATGCTATATGTCCTTTCGTCACCTAGGGCGCGACTAGAAAAGAAATTTTGGGGTTGGGGCAGTTGTCGTAAATTTTATTTATATATTTTTTAATTAATATTACTTTAATTTAAATTATTTTTTAATTAAAACTGTTTTTAATTGAAAAAATATTTTTCAATGTAAATAGAGTTATTCCAATGTTAATAGTTTTTTTGCTAATTTATTATTACTAATTATGGACATTAATTAGTTTTTGTTTTACATAACTAATGTTTGTATCATTTAATAAAAAATTAATGTTTTATTTTTTAAATTAAAATTAAGTGCGATAAATAGGGAAAAAATCATTTAATTACAGAATGTTTTTATTGAGCATTTAACTTATTAGATAATTTAAATTACTTAATTTGTAGTGCAGAAACTAAACGAATTAAATCAATAATGAAATTAAACAAAATTTCATCACAAAATTCCATTTAAAATTATATTTTAAATTTGAAAAACCAAAAAATTAATGGACATTTAAAAAGAAAATAGAGATAATTCCAGGTGTAACTGGCACTGTTAAAGGTCCACGGAGGCTGGAAATGATTATGTACATATACTGTATTAAAAAAAAGTTTTAGAGAGAGTGGGAGTTGGATAAATTATCTGGCCATTTTTAATTTTATTAAATTTACAAAAGAAGGTTAATGAAGATCGTCAATTTTGGAAACTAAAGTATAAATTAGAAGTAAATGCTGTGTTTTACGAATTTGTTTCTAAGTTTTATAACTCGCGCGTGTGTGACAGAGGTTCTAGGTGATAGTTACTGTTACACACCTACGTGTTGAAGTTTTCCTAGAGATGTAAAAAAAAATACGTGTTGATAGTTAGGTTCAAGAATGTTCAAAAAGGAAGCAGGTATTTTTATTCTTAATTGTACCATATAACATACTCATGTTTATATACTAAATTGCTTCTTTGAATTCAAATACAAAGTAAAACTAAATTTAAATTATGGAAATAACTGCTTTAAGAATGGGAAATATTTTTCATAGTTACAGGGATTGGATGAACTTGTTACGAGAATAATGTACAAAACTTGTATTCTGCGTTCCACATAATTACATAAGAGACAATATATCTGCTCGAACATGTTTGTCGTAACACGCGCGCGTTACAAGTCGTTAAATAAGCATTTTACTTATATCCAAGTAACTTATAAAATATGATTTAATTTAAAAATTGCAATGTGTGTACATTATTATGTCGAATCCCTGTAATAATGAGAAATATTTCCCAATCTTAAATACAGGTATTTCAATCAATTAAATTTAATTTTAATCTACATTTATATTATATAGTTAAATTATAAGTACAAATACATACAATTACATAATATAATTGCATAGAAATTTATTTTATAACATAAGTCTGTTACCATTAAGAATAAAAATAGCATTTTGCTTCAAATTCAAACGTTCTTGATACTATGTATCAACACACGCATTTCTTTTACAACTCAAGGAACATTAAAAAACTGCTTTTCTAAAGGGTTTTTCGTGGTACTAATACAACAAGGTACTATGCAACATTCGTATGCACTAATATTTTCCAGAATTTACATAACTTTAATGGATTCGACGCGATAAGAAAAGCATCAGGAAGAGTGACATTCGCAAAACATAGCGGCCGCCTATCTCTGGCTTTCCCAGTTAGGTCGACTGACGTTACGCGGGGAGGGAAGGCCAGAGGCAGCGTTTTCAAGGGGCGGGGCAAATCGCAAACTTTGAAAATTAATTAAAAATAAACTAATGGTCGGATTGAGGTAAAATTTATGTCGATTTTCTTAGAATCGCATAGAGATTATTTTAAAAGAATAAAAAAAGTACATGCAAGTTCCCGATTGAGGGAATGAATTGGAAGCCGATTTTGATTGGATCACGTGTCCGGCTATTTTTATTGATTTAAAAAATAATATAATTACAATTTACATAAATTTTGAGTGGAATTTTTACCAATTAGATTCCGATAGCTTTTGCTGTAAAAAAAACCTTTTTAAAGGAAAATTAAAAATAGCTTGTAAATCCGTATTATAAAAGATATTCCAACAAAAGGTGCTTCCCTTTTTCGATTAGGGGCAACTTTGCTTTGACCTATCAGTAGAAAAATATTTAAGAAGAAAGTCAGTACTAGGGTTTTATTTCTTGGGACAAAGTTACGGTCCGGATTTAAAGATTTGCCGCTTGTAGGCTATACGATTGATTTGCCGCCCCTGTCACAATATTCTCCCCCTTCGGGGAAAGGTAGCTGGTTAACTGCAAAATAGGGTGGTATGTGTTGTTTAAAATAGATACACATATTAGAATCATCTATGTACAGCTGTGGACAAAAAAAAGTAAACACTAGGATTATTTCGGACATTAGTCATCCTATGGTATTGGACCTTTTTGACTTTGTGAACAAATAACATTCTGAGTAAAATTCATGACACAAAATTTGAATAAGGGGCCGCCTTCATATTAAATATGTTACCAACTTCAAAATTTTGAATGGAAACACCCCTTTTTGAGTTCATATTTCAAATTTATGACATATTTTAACCTAGGAGGATGGAATGAACAGGAGTAGTCATGTGGCCTCAGCATGAAGCGAAAAAGCTTTCCCCTCTCCCTTTCAGACGCGCATGCGCAGTTCGTGGCAGCCATATTGATTAACGCAAAACATTGCGATTTCTGGCTTGTCAACTCTATGGGCTTGTATTATTTTGAGGTAAGCGAATTTATTTAAGTAGTTTTTTGTTATTCTCACATTACTTAAAATTAAATATAGTATTTGTTTTTGTAAATATGAGTTGTTAATAACTCCCAAATTAAAACAAACTAATTTTAAGATTTCCAGAGGAACCAATTTTAATATCGCCAAATTTTAAGTGTTTATTTGTTATTGTATTTTAAATAATGCATATATATCAGTGTTGGGCATTCAATTAATCAATTGTCAATTGTAAAAGCAATTGCAATAAAATTAATTGCACCTTGCAATTAAATAAATTGCAATGAAATTAATTGCAATTGAACTTTTAATTGCACCTCGCAATTAAATAAATTGCAATTGAACTTTTAATTGCACCTTGCAATTAAACCAAGACCGACACCCGACCAAAACCGACAACCCGACCAAGACCGACAACCCGACCAAGACCGACAACCCGACCAAGACCAACAAACCGACCAGACCGACAACCCGACCAAGACCGACAACCCGACCAAGACCGACAACCCGACCTGACCGAGAATCCGACCAAGACCGACAATCCGACCAAGACCGACATTCCGACCAAGACTGACAACCCGACCAAGACTGACAACCCGACCAAGACCGAAAGCCCGACCAAGACCGATACCCGACCAATACCGACAACCCGACCAAGACCGACAACCCAACCTGACCGACAATCCGACCAAGACCGACATTCCGACCAAGACTGACAACCCGACCAAGACTGACAACCCGACCAAGACCGACATTCCGACCAAGACCGACAACGTTTGTGCAATTAAAATTTGCCCAACACTGATATATATCTACTGTGAGCATATTAGAAATATACATATGTGTATTCGTTTTCCGTAATGTGATCAAATTTTTTTATTAAAAAGAAAAATCGTAAATTCTCCCATAGAAGACTATATGAACAATAGGTAGACAAAGATGGCTGCCTTCCCCCACCTCCCCTCCACCTCTCGCTTCACTCGGCTCCCGTACGTTTGAATCCACGCGACGACTCCTGTTCATTCTATCGTCCTAGATCCAATTAAATAAATTGCAATTGAACTTTTAATTGCACCTTGCAATTAAACCTAGACGACAACCCGACCAAGACCGACAACCCGACCAAGACCGACAACCCGACCAATACCAACAACCCGACCAAGACCGACAACCCGACCAAGACCGACAACCCGACCAAGACCGACAACCCGACCAAGACCGACAACCCGACCTGACCGACAATCCGACCAAGACCGACAATCCGACCAAGACCGACAATCCGACCAAGACCGACATTCCGACCAAGACTGACAACCCGACCAAGACTGACAACCCGACCAAGACCGACAGCCCGACCAAGACCGACAACCCGACCAAGACCGACAACCCGACCAAGACTGACAACCCGACCAAGACCGACAACCCGACCAAGACCGACAACGTTTGTGCAATTAAAATTTGCCCAACACTGATATATATCTACTGAGCATATTAGAGATATACATATGTGTATTCGTTTTCCGTAATGTGATCAAATTTTTTTATTAAAAAGAAAAATCGTAAATTCTCCCATAGAAGACTATATAAACAATAGGTAGACAAAGATGGCTGCCTTCCCCCACCTCCCCTCCACCTCTCGCTTCACTCGGTTCCCTTACGTTTGAATCCACGACTCCTGTTCATTCTATCGTCCTAGATCCAATTAAATAAATTGCAATTGAACTTTTAATTGCACCTTGCAATTAAACCAAGACCGACAACCCGACCAAGACCGACAACCCGACCAAGACCGACAACCCGACCAATAACAACAACCCGACCAAGACCGACAACCCGACCAAACCGACAACCCGACCAAGACTGACAACCCGACCAAGACCAACAAACCGACCAGACCGACAACCCGACCAGACCGACAACCCGACCAAGACCGACAACCCGACCAAGACCGACAATCCGACCAAGACCGACATTCCGACTAAGACTGACAACCCGACCAAGACTGACAACCCGACCAAGACCGACAACCCGACCAAGACCGACATTCCGACCAAGACCGACACCCGACCAAGACCGACAATCCGACCTGACCGACAATCCGACCAAGACCGACATTCCGACCAAGACTGACAACCCGACCAAGACTGACAACCCGACCAAGACTGACAACCCGACCAAGACTGACAACCCGACCAAGACTGACAACCCGACCAAGACCGACAACGTTTGTGCAATTAAAATTTGCCCAACACTGATATATATCTACTGAGCATATTAGAAATATACTATTAGAAATATGTGTATTTGTTTTCCGTAATGTGATCAAATTTTTTTATTAAAAAGAAAAATCGTAATTTCTCCCATAGAAGACTATATGAACAATAGGTAGACAAAGATGGCTGCCTTCCCCCACCTCCCCTCCACCTCTCGCTTCACTCGGTTCCCGTACGTTTGAATCCACGCGACGACTCCTGTTCATTCTATCCTCCTAGATTTTAACACGAAATACCAAGTTTTGTTAGTTTTTGAGAATTATTACTGGAGTTAGAGACGTGCAAAGTTTAGGGGCTGTAATGTTAAATGAGTTGCACATAAAAAAACTATTCCACTCCATAAATAATTAAGATAATGAAACGAATTTTTTACTGAATAATAATTATAATAACCCAAACAAATGCATACACTATTGTAGTATTTAAAATAAATTTTATATTTTTAAATAATTATTATATTATTTTTTTAAAAAATTATGAATAGAAACCCCTTAATATTTTTACAGAAATGAATTTAAGACATGAAGTTTAAGCGAAATCCCAATTTATTAATTTTTTTATCCACAATTTGCTGAATAAATCACAAAATACTTTTTAATTACCCTTTAGGGGACTGTATATAAGATTACATATGTGAACTTGATAAACAAATACGACCTTGCAAAAGGAAGAAAACATTAAACCAACGACCTTGAAAATTCTGATGTATCACACAACAGGCGCCTTTAAGGTTGATTAATGATAGTTCATTTGGTTTTGGCTTAAATAACGTCACTAGAGCTACACGAGGGCTATTAAATATTGATATATACAACTGCCGAAGTGCCGGAAAAGCTCTGAGTGAACATAAGTTAAATCTGTATTTGGAATAAGTAACGTTAACCAAAGTATTTATTATATTTTAAGAAAAATATAAACTATCGAATTATAAGCTTAATGTCTATCATTTTCATAGTCATCTGTAGAATAACTACGTTTAAATTGATTACTTTTTAATAGTAGTAGGCCTTCTAATATTTCATCTATTATTATTATTATTATTCGCTCTTATTTATTCTTTTTACTCTTTACTCCTAAATATTGTTTTAAAATCGATGTTCAATAAAAAAAATTTGTTCATGTAGCTCTGCTTTATTCATCTTTTATTTAAACATAGAAGCGATGCGCGGTATTTTTAAGAAAAAATCTACTGGACAACTTTTAGGAAATTGAATCTAAGTTTTACGAAATTAAATATTAAAATTTTTCGTCGTGTATTTACAATACCTTTTTGCTTCAGGCAAATTATATACACCCATGAACTATGTATTTGAGCCTGTATCCGAAAAAAAAAGATATTCTATTCATCTTTTAAAATGTTTTTATTAAATTTCAATGCATGCATCTCCAATTAATTTTTTTTCCAATGGGGCTGCAATATTGGCGGTCAAGCCTTTGCAGACTCGGCATGTTCCACAGAACAGAGAGCCATTTTTTAAAAATATTTTTGTTCAGTGTCTTGTGTTAAAGTCAATTTATTTCATATATTTAAACAAATAATATTTATAATTTTTTTTTATTTTTTAGTAAGAAAGTATATTAGTTATTTAACGTCCCATAGGATTGCTTAAAAATGAACTCACAATAATTTTAATATTTTCTAAATAGCGCGTGTATGTGCACGCGCTATTTTTTTTCTTCTTTAAATCACTGATATATTTTTAAACTTCATCACCGAACATTTTTTAATGGATGATTACGGTAAGAATCTTTGTAATTAACCCAACTTTAAGAGGCGAACTCTTGAATATAATTATACGGATGCGATGCTTTTTTTTTAAATAATAATCAACTATGGTAAGTGCTCAGAATATTTTTAAAAACATAACTATAGGCTTGTGTTGCATTTCCATGCTTTATTTTTTTTTAAGATAAAAAATGAAATTTTTTATTTTACAGTAACAAACGATTTTTCGCATTTCAAACTATTATCGTCTGCTCGTCTATTTTCAACGCGCTGAAAGTGTTTAAAAATATTTAATCGTCATGAAAATATTATAAAATAATATGCAGTTAGATATAAAAATCTTTGAATCCTATTCATAAAATAAAATCTGTTAAACTAGTAAAATAATTAAAAAATACGTACCAATAATAATTTATTTATTTTTTTAAAGATAATTTATAGTTTATTCTGTCATTCTTAATTCAAAAGTTCAAATTAATATTTTTATTTTTGATTAGAATTAAATTAATTTAATTTTTTAATAAATTATGGATCAGAAAACATTCTTTAAAAAAACTAAATCACACGTCCGTCTCTCTCAAATATGTAAACTAAAACTTAACTACAACTTTCAGCATGCCAACGAATGATTAATATTCAATAATAAATAATAAAAAAAATTAAAAAATTGTATCTTTTTAAACAAGTTTACCAACAAAACATATACCTAAACTTAAAACATATCGTGGCTCTCATAAAAAAGAAATATTGTCTCGTTACTCAATGGCGCCCAGTATAGAAATCCTTGACATACACAAAAAATTTTAAATTTAAACTTTAATAAATAAAATTAAAATGTTAACTATACAGTTGAAATAAACTTGCAAAAAGGTGGAAAAAATTAGACTTCATCACCATTAACTTTTGATCCCTTGCAGGGCTCCTCAACATATTCTACCTTATATTTCAATATTTCGCTTTTCCCCTCGGACGAACCTATAGACTACGCTTGTTATTTTAGAGATGGTCCCCCAAAGGACATCAAGTGATTCGATTAAATAACTCGTCAAATATTCATCCAAATGTAACAAAAACTTAGATTTAGGGGTTTTCGAGGGTGCTTAACATTTCTAAGTTATTAAAATTGGGTGTTGCTATTGGAAATTTTAAAGTACGTAACATTTTTAATATGAAGACGGCCCCTTATGCAAATTTTGTGTCATGCAATTAACTCAAAATGTTATTTATTCACAAAGTCAAAAAGGTCCGATGCCTTATGATGACTAACAGTCGAAATAATTTTAGTGTTTACTTTTTTTTGTCCACAGCTGTACCTTTACACGCTAAATCGAAAGCGAAATAGGCGATTTTTTTAAAAAAAACTGTTCGACTATTTTTCTTTCAACTTCGAAATCCGGGAGGAGAGGTGCAATTGCCCTCGATGTTTGCTACGAAATATTAGTATTATATATACATTTACGGTTTACGCATTAATGTAAATTATTTGTTTTCTTTCTTAAAAATATTCGTATCTTTATAATAATTTGTATTTGCCGAATGCTGTTTTAATTGGTCGTGAAATTTGCCGCCCAAAAAAATTCGCCGCTCTAGGCTACAGCCTACTTAGCTTATTTAGAAATCCGGCCCTGAGTTACCCCATTCGATGGTACTTAAAATATCATTTTACTATAAGGTTTTCTATATACACCGTAAAGATGTAGTTAGAGGCTACTTTGGTTAGGTACTCCATTAGCCCATATAAATACCTCACCATTTTTTTTTGGGGGGGGGGGGGTAATAATTTTCTAGGGGGGGGGGTGCGTCGTTAGCTCTGGGGGGGATCGGCACCTCTGCCAGAATCTGCCTCCCCCTCTCTCTTTATTGGTTCATGACTCAAGTATATAAACATTACTGTGTTATATTAGTTATATTATATGTGTAAATTTTTCTAATTGAACACAATTAGAATAATGTCGTGATTAAACTAAAATTTTTACTCTAGTAAGTTTTGGAAATTGTATATAAACAACTTCGATCGACACCATACGCCAGTTTTCCCATGACTTTTGACAATTGGCGTTGGTCCTTTCCTTATCGTAATAAAGAAGCGTCTCTCTCATCGTCTATCCATACTCCATACATTCGTGTTTATACTTGAGTTTTCCTTAGACATTTGCGCCACCCACAGAAAACGTGGACAACTTCAAGGAAAAAAAACCAGCAGACTGAAAAACGTCCGATGCAAAAATGATAGCGCCATCTGTGAATAATTTGCAAAACTACAATTTTACGGGATTTAAACTAATTATTGTCGTGGCAAAATAGGCAGTGGTTCTTAAAATTTTTCAGCTAACTTTTTCCTTTCCTTAGTATCGCAATGCCTCAACGGTCCACCGTGAAGTAAAAAACCTTATTTGTATCGTATTCCTTCTTTATGTGGGGTATTTTTTTGTGGAGATTATTGATAGACAAGTGTTTTGATTTGAAAATAGTTGGTAAAATACAAGCACTTTGAAGCAAAAACAGTTGGGCAGCAATTGGGAAATTGCAAATGATTGTATAATTTTTGGTTTTAATAAGTTTGAGTAGGATAGTTTAACTTAACCTTTTCAGTTCTGGAAAAAAAATATATAGGTCCGTTCTTAAAATTTTGCTAGCCCTCGTGTAGCTCTAGTAGTCCAGTGGGACGATAATTCAAACTAAACTAAACTAAAAATTTGCAGAAAAGAAAGGAAGGAAAATTATTATGTTATGCTTACCTACCGTATAAATACGACGGAAACTGCGGTTACTTTAGTCTGCTTCTAATCTCCAACTAGTGACCTCTCGAAACAAATGGTTTTATGCTAAAAATTATATACTTTCCACGCTCGTTAATCCGAATTCGTAAGAACTGTAGATTGCCGAAAGATTCGGTTTGCCAAAAGAAATTGGTTGGTTGTGAATTTCGTCGAACTACAGCATTATGCTTAGTAACAGAGGATTGACAATCTACAGGGTGGCGCAAATAAAAATGGCCCCATCTTAGAGGTACAGCTGTGGACAAAAAAAAGTAAACACTAAGATTATTTCGGAAGGAATCGGACCTTTTTGACTTTGTGAGTAAATAACATTCTGAGTTAATTGCATGACACAAAATTTGCATAAGGGGCCGTATTCATATTAAAAATGTTACGAACTTTAAAATTTCCAACAGCAATACCCAATTTTAATAACTTAGAAATGCTAAGCACCCTCGAAAACCCCTAAATCTAAGTTTTTGTTACATTTGGATGAATATTTGACGAGTTAATTAATCGAATCACTTGATGTCCTTTGGGGGACCATCTCTAAAATAACAAGCGTAGTCTATAGGTTCGTCCGAGGGGAAAAAGCGAAATACTGAAATATAAGGTAGAATATGTTGAGGAGCCCTGCAAGGGATCAATGAAGGTGATGAAGTCTAATTTTCCCCTTTTTGCTAGTTTATTTCAACTGTATAGTTAACATTTTAAGTTTATTTATTAAAGTTTAAATTTTTTGTGTATGTCAAGGATTTCTATACTGGGCGCCATTGAGTAACAAGACAACAATATTTTTTTATGAGAGCCACGATATGTTTTAAGTTTAGGTATATGTTTTGTTGGTAAACTTGTTTACAAAGATACAATTTTTTAATTTTTTTTTATTATTTATTATTGAACATTAATCATTCGTTGGCATGCTGAGAGTTGTAGTTAAGTTTTAGTTTACATATTTGAGAGAGACGGACGTGTGATTTAGTGTTTTTAAAGAATGTTTTCTGATCCATAATTTATTAAAAATTCAAGCTTAGTTTAATTCTAATCAAAAATAAAAATATTAATTTGAATTTTTGAATTAAAAATGACAGAATAAACTATAAATTATCTTTAAAAAAGTAAATAAATTATTATTGGTACGTATTTTTCAATTATTTTACTAGTTATTAACAGATTTTTTTTTATGAATTGGATTCAAAGATGTTTATATCTAACTGCATAGTATTTTATAATATTTTCATGACGATGGAATATTTTTAAACACTTTATGCGCGTTCAAAATAGACGAGCAGACGATAATAGTTTGAAATGCGAAAAATCGTTTGTTACTGTAAAATAAAAATTTTCATTTTGTAATTTAAAAAAAAAATAAAGCATGGAAATGCAACACAACCCTATAGTTATGTTTTTAAAAATATTCTGAGCATTTACCATAGTTGATTATTATTTTTAAAAAAAGCGTTTCATCCGTATAATTATATTCAAGAGTTCGCCTCTTAAATTTGGGTTAATTACAAAGATTCTTACCATAATCCTCCATTAAAAAATGTTCGGTGATGAAGTTTGAAATCTATAAGTGATTTAAAAAATAAAAAAAAATAATGCTATTTAGAAAATATTAAATTTATTGTGAGTTCATTTTTAAGTAGTCCTATGTGACGTTAAATAACTAATATTCTTTCTTACTAAAAAAATAAATAAAACTTATAAACATTTGTTTAAATATACGAAATAAATTGACTTTAACACAAGACACTGAACAAATATTTTAAAAAATGACTCTCAGTTCTGTGGAACATGCCGATTCTGCAAAGGCTTGACCGCTAATATTACAGCCCCATTAGAAAAAAATTATCTGGAGATGCATGCATTGAAATTTAATAAAAACATTTTAAAAGATGAATAGAATATCTTTTTTCTCGGATACAGGCTCAAATACATTAGTTCATGTGTGTATATGATTTGCCTGAAGCAAAAATCTAATGTAAATACAAAACGAAAAATTTTAATATTTAATTTCGTAAAACTTAGATTCAATTTCCTAAAAAGTTGTCCAGTAGATTTTTCTTAAAAATACCGCGCATCGCTTCCATGTTTAAATAAAAGATGAATAAACAGAGCTATATGAACAAATATTTTATTGAACATCGATTTTAAAACAATATTTACGAGTAAAGAGTAAAAAGATTAAATAAAAGCGAATAATAATAATAGATGAAATATTAGAAAGCCTACTACTATTAAAAATTAATTTAAACGTAGCTATAGTATAGATGACTATGAAAGTGATAGACATTAAGCTTATAATTCAATAGTTTATATTTTGCTTAAAATATAATAAATACTTTGGTTAACGTTACTTATTCCAAATACAGATTTAACTTATGTTCACTCGGAGCTTTTCCGGCACTTCGGCAGTTGTATATATATCAATATTTAATAGCCCTCGTGTAGCTCTAGTGGGACGTTATTTAAGCAAAAACTAAATGAACTATCATTAATCAACCTTAAAGGCGCCTGTTGTGTGATACAACAGAATTTTCAAGGTCGTTGGTTTAATATTTTCTTCCTTTTGCAAGGCCGTATTTGTTTATCATGTTCACATATGTATTCTTATATACAGTCCCATAAAGGGTAATTAATAAGTATTTTGTGATTTACTCAGCAAATTATGGATAAAAAATTTTCAAAATTGGGATTTCGCTTAAACTTCATGTCTTAAATTCCTTTCTGTAAAAATATTAAGGGGTTTCTATTCATAATTTTTTTAAAAATTAATATAATAATTATTAAAAAATATAAATTTGTTTTAAATACCCCAATAGTGTATGCATTTTGTTTGGGTTATTATAATTATTATTCAGTGAGAAATTCGTTTCATTATCTTAATTATTTATAGAGTGGGATAGTTTTTTATGTGCAACTCATTTAACATTACGGCCCCAAAACTTTGCACGTCTCTAACTCCACTAATAATGCTTAAAAACCAACAAAACTTGGTATTTCGTTTTAAAATATGTCATAAATTTGAAATATGGACTCAAAAAGGGGTGTTTCTATTAAAAATTTTGAAGTTGGTAACATTTTTAATATGAAGACGGCCCCTTATGCAAATTTTGTGTCATGAATTTAACTCAAAATGTTATTTGTTTAGAATGTCAAAAAGGTCCGATTCCATAGGATGACTGACGTCCGAAATAATCCTAGTGTTTACTTTTTTTTTTGTCCACAGCTGTACAGCTGTGGACAAAAAAAAAGTAAACACTAGTGATTATTTCGGCCGTTATTCATCATAAGGAATCGGACCTTTTGACTTTGTGAATAAATAACATTCTGAGTTAATTGCATGACACAAAATTTGCATAAGGGGCCGTATTCATATTAAAAATGTTAATAACTTTAAAATTTCTAATAGCAACACCTAATTTTAATAACTTAGAAATGTTAAGCACCCTCGAAAACCCCTAAATTTAAGTTTTTGTTACATTTGGATGAATATTTGACGAGTTATTTAATCGAATCACTTGATGTCCTTTGGGGACCATCTCTAAATTGACAAGCGTAGTTTATAGATTCGTCCGAGGGGAAATATTGAAATATAAGGTAGACTATGTAGAGGAGCGCTGCAAGGGATCAAAAGTTAATGGTGATGAACTCTATTTTTTTCCTTTTAGCAAGTTTATTTCAACTGTATAGTTTATATTTTAAGTTTATTTATTAAAGTTTAAATTTTAAAATTGTGTTTGCCAAGGATTCCTATACTGGGCACCATTGAATAACGAGACAACAATATTTATTTTTATGGGAGCCACGATATGTTTTAAGTTTAGGTATATGTTTTACTTTAGTTGGTAAACTGTTTAGAAAGATACAATTTTTTTTATTTATTATAGAATATTAATCATTCGTTGTAGTTAAGTTTTAGTTTACATATTTGTGAGAGACGGACGTGTGATTTAGTATTTGTAAGAATGTTTTCTGATACGTAATTTATTAAAAATTCAAACTTAATTTAATTCTAATCAAAAATAACCTTTCAAATATTCGTTTAATTGTCCTCCCATATTTTTGTAACAATTTAAGAACACTTAACAATACAAAGTTCCTCACGACAAAAGTCAATTTCTACATTCTTCTTTTTTTTTTTGCAAACATGCAAACGATAATTTTACGCATTAATAACCATCCGTCTTTTTTCCGATGTAATATTTTTTTAAACACTTTCAGCGCGTTCAAAATAGACGAGCTGACGATAATAGTTTGAAATGCGAAATCGTTTTTTACTGTAAAATAATATTTTTTATTTTTTAATTTAAAATAAATAATGCATGGAAATGCAACACAAGCCTATAGTTATGTTTTTAAAAATATTCTGAGCACTTACCATAGTTGAAATATTATTATTAAAAATAAAAGCTTTGCATCCGTATAATTATATTCAAGAGTTCGCCTCCTAAAGTTGGGTTAATTACAAAGATTCTTACCATAATTCTCCATTAAAAAATGTTCGATGATAAAGTTTAAAAATATATAAGTGATTTTTTAAAAAAAATCTCGTGCCCATCAGGGCCGGATTTCTAAATAGGCTAAGTAGGCTGTAGCCTAGAGCGGCGAATTTTTTGGGGCGGCAAATTTTACGACCAATTAAAGCAGCATTCGGCACAAAAAATGAACCGAATTCTGATACCGAAGATTTAAATTTTGTATCTTATTAAAAATTATATACCAATATATATATTCTCCTGAGAAATATTTACTTTTTCTCCTTTCCTGGATGTTTCTTGCACTTTGTTTTCCCAAAACCTGTATGAACCCTTTTACACTTTATGAAGAAATTAACAATTTAGAAAAAGACCACACAAATACAAGAATAGGAATTGTCGACATGGCTTATAGTTACATTTTATGGTTAATTGGCTGATATTTGAATATTTTTTTTGTTTTAGTGCAAAGTTACTCATTTTTGTGATTTGTATTTTAGTGTATGAATGTGTTAATAAAATTGTGTGTTTAAAACTGTTAAAATATGTCATTTTAATAAAGAGTTGCTAAAGTAAATATATGTATTTCTTTTTTTCCCATCAAAAATTAATGTACTTACAATAATTATCTTACTCTTTATTTACAAATTGCTTAAAACGAATGTTATGGAATTATGATTCAAAAAATAAATTAAAATTTTTTGATTTTATTTCTAATTAATTTTAATCTAATTTGAATATAAGATACTAAAAAAAGTTAAAGTAAGTCTGAAAAAGTGCTTTACAATCCTTTAGTCTCGTGAAAAGCCTAAAACCTGAGGCTCCTTAAAATCTAAAATATGGTGAAACTAAACACCCAGAAAATGGTGAAACCAAAAACCATAAATATGGTAAAATCAAAACCAGAAAAATGGTTCAGCCAAAAACCAGAAAAATGGTTCAGCCAAAAACCAGAATAATGGTTCAGCCAAAAACCAGAAAAATGGTTCAGCCAAAAACCGAGAATATGGTGAAACCAAAACGTGAAAAATGGTTCAACCTAGTACCGAAATTATGGTGAAACATTTCACCATTCAGCCGTTGCAGCTACAAGGAACCATTTTTTTGGTGAAACCTAGCACCGAATTTTTAACATTGTAAAGATACAAATATTATTAAGAAAGAAAACAAATAATTTACATTAATGCTTAAACCGTAAATGTCTATATAATACTAATATTTCGCAGCAAACATGGTAGCTGCGAGGGCAATTGCACCCCTCCTCCCGAATTTCGAAGTTGAAAGAAAAATAGTCGAACAGGTTTTTTTTTAAAAAATCGTCTATTTCGCTTTCGATTTAGCGTGTAAATTTACAGCTGTGGACAAAAAAAAAGTAAACACTAATATTATTTCGGCCGTTAGTCATCATAAGGAATCGGACCTTTTTGACTTTGTGAATAAATAACATTCTGAGTTAATTGCATGACACAAAATTTTCATAAGGGTCCGTCTTTATATTAAAAATGTTATGAACTTTAAAATTTCCAATAGCAACACCCAGTTTTAATAACTTAGAAATGTTAAGCACCCTCGAAAACCCCTAAATCTAAGTTTTTGTTACATTTAGATGAATATTTGACGAGTTATTTAATCGAATCACTTGATGTCCTTTGGGGGACCATCTCTAAAATAACAAGCGTAGTCTATAGGTTCGTCCGAGGGGAAAAGCGAAATATTGAAATATAAGGTAGAATATGTTGAGGAGCCCTGCAAGGGATCAAAAGTTAATGGTGATGAAGTCTAATTTTTTTCCCCTTTTTGCAAGTTTATTTCAACTGTATAGTTAACATTTTAAGTTTATTTATTAGTTTAAATTTTCAATTTTTTTGTGTATGTCAAGGATTTCTATACTGGGCGCCATTGAGTAACGAGACAACAATATTTATTTTTTATGAGAGCCACGATATGTTTTAAGTTTAGGTATATGTTTTGTTGGTAAACTTGTTTATAAAGATACAATTTTTTTTAATTTTTATTTATTATTGAATATTAATCATTCGTTGGCATGCTGAAAGTTGCAGTTAAGTTTTAGTTTACATATTTGAAAGAGACGGACGTGTGATTTAGTTTTTTTTAAAGAATGTTTTCTGATCCATAATTTATTAAAAATTCAAAATTTCATTGCAGAAATTCATACATTTTTATTGAAATTTATCTGTATTAAAAATTCTAAAATTGTTCATATCAAGTAATTTTTTTATTTATGTTAAATATATTTTATTCAGTTTGTACACACATTAAATAAGATATAACTGATTTAGTTTGAATTTTTATATTTTATTTTAACGGCAAAAACTAGGAAAAAACAAAATATAAGTATATTTGTAATCTGTCCCCCTTCTCTCCCCCCCCTTCCCCCCAAAAAACACATAATACATTTTATATAATCTAGAGTATTATTATACTTGAATTAATAACTTAGTTTTTGCAGAAAAAGTTTGATATTTGATCATAACTGACAAGTTAGTACACAAATATTGATAATCAATCTATTACCTTCATAAAGTTATTGTCATTCGTAATTATAAACTATGTATTAAATAAACATTATTTATAGATTTTCATAACTAGTTAACTAAGGAAGCCTTGGTAAAGTGACCAACCCTCCCTTACATAGAGTGGGCCAAGTCTCCCCACCTAGCCATTTTGTAAAGAATGGCACATAATGATTTAAAGCCTACTTCATTGCACAAACTTTATAACTTAAATAAAACTTTAATATAACAGTATTTATAAAATACCACATATTTAAACTTTCTCCTCACTGGTAAGAAGTAGCTCAGTGAAACTAAGGTGGCTGTCTGCTGACAACAGTAGCTTTGAGTACAGCAGTGGAAAAAAAAGTACCCCCTAGTGATTATTTCGGCCGTTAGTCATCCTATGGAATCGGACCTTTTTGACTTTTTGAACAAATAACATTCTGAGCTAATTGCATGACACAAAATTTGCATAAGGGGCCGTCTACATATTTAAAATGTTCCTAACTTTAAAATTTCCAAAGGCAACACCCAATTTTAATAATTTATAAATATTAAGCATCCTCGAAAACCCTTAAATCTTAGTTTTTGTTACATTTGGCTGAATATTTGACGAGTTATTCAATCGAATCACTTGATGACCTTTGGGGGACTATCTCCAAAATGACGGGCATAGTCTGTAGGTTTATTGAAGGGGGGAAAAGAAACATTTGTTTAAAGATCTTGAGGAAGGGGTCCTACAAGGGATGTATAGTCATAGTTTTTAAATTCGAAATATTTTTTTTAAAAAAATAGAAAAGTAGGTATTGACATGGTAGTCTGCCCAAGGTGTTTGTCTGTCTGTCCGTACTTCGGTGCCAAAATCGTTTCTATCCATCGGATCTTAAGAATTATTTTTATCATTGAAAGGTGTGGCGGTTCACCACACACGCAACCTCAATATGCCATCAACAACTAGGTGGCGCTGATTTACCATCTCGTTCCTACCACTATTCTTAATTACAAAGTTAATATTAGTATATAAGCCGAGGTAACTCATCTCCACCTTGAGGATCCTTTTGGTAGACTGTGGGTTACTGAGGCCGCTACAAAGGTATGAGAGCAGAGACCTAACTTTCATACTTTTGTTCTTCTGTATGTACGTCCGGACGGACATCTGTCCTCTTGTCAGTCGACGAATGACCCATTAAATTAGCATTGAAATTTAATTTTTAGTAATTTAAATTGCTGTTGCCACATCAACAATATCACGAGAAACCTTAATTAAAATTAAAATTTTAAGGATTATTAATTTTTACCATATAAATCGGTTTGGAATGACGTCTTAAATTATAGCACAATGTGATTTTTTGAATGTTCATTATATTTGTTCAATAAGAAAGCGGTTCACAGTATTACTTTTTTTTTTGCTTAAATAGCTAATTGGTATTAATTTACATTTCTTCAATTATCAATGCAAATTGCAAAGTTTTTTTCATGTTTTATTACTAAATGTTTTGGAAATATCAGGTTTTTACAAATATTTGTGTTGTTGATAATTATTTAAATATCAGAATCTTACGTAATTTAAGGTGAAATTTCCCAAACATTGCCAAATGTCAAGGAAAGGATGCTATAGGATTTGACTCATTCAATTTTACATAATTATTCTTCAAACTGCAAATAAATTTAGCAAACGATAAAGATTATCTATTTAATTTGCGAAAGAAAATTAATAAAAGTAGCCGATTTTTAGCTTTTAAAAGTTCAAACTGCAACTGAATGCTTGGTTTGTCTATATTTGTTCTAAGGTTATAAATCTTGTACAGAAGTGGTTATAAGTGGCAGTTAATTAATGTTACTAATATACTTGTGTTTCGACGATAATTTCATTCAAGTATTTAAGTAACGGCACGTGGAGGCTTAATAATTCTTTTAGAACTTCTCGTTCCAATAACAAGTTCATTTCTGCAATGTAATTCGAATATTTTAAGTTTATTAAGAAACAAACCGCAGAAAAAAAAAAACGTTGAATATCATGAATCAACATTAAAGACATATGTTATGTCATACAATAGAATTTTCAAGGTCTTTATTTAAATTTTTCCTTTTTTACAAGGCGGTGTTTGTTTATCAAGTTCATATTTAATCTCGTATACAACCCCTAAGGGGTAATTAAAAAGTATTTTGTGATTTACTCAGCAAATTATGGAAGAACAGTTTTAAAAATTAGGATTTCGCTTAAACTTCATGTCTTAAATTCATTTCTGTAAAAATATTTATGGGTTTCTATTAATAATTTTTCAAAAATTAAAATAATAATTATTTAAAAATATAAAAATTGTCTTAAATACCCCAATAGTGTATGAATTTTGTTTGGGTTATTATAATTACTATTCAGGAGAAATTTCGTTTCATTATCTTAATTATTTATAGATTGGGATAGCGTTTTTATGTACAACTCATTTAACATTACGGTCCCTAAACTTTGCACGTCTCTAACTCCACTAATAATGTTTAAAAACTAACAAAACTTGGTATTTTGTGTTAAAATACGTCATAGATTTGAAATATGGACTCAAAAAGGGGTGTTGAAAGTTTTAAAGTTGGTAACATTTTTAATATGAAGACGGCCCCTTATGCAAATTTTGTGTCATGCAATTTACTCAGAATGTTATTTGTTCACAAAGTCAATAAGGTTCGATTCTATAGGGTGACTAACGGCCGAAATAATCACTGGTGGGTACTTTTTTTCCACAGCTGTACCATCCATTGAGAAAATGCTAAAATATTTTTAAATACTAAAATTAAAAGGTGGGCGAATTAATTACAGGTGTTTAGTGACACCTGTAACTAATTCGCGATGCACTAGAGCTAGACTAGTGTGTTGTGATCCAACCCCCGCTGGGACCTCACAGATTTAACGAGAACATCTAATCCAGTGTATTCGGGAACCACAGTCTTTTGCAGAATTTTTTTTTACCAGGTTTAACAATACAATTTTACGTTGAAGGTTTATTGAAAAATTAAGCTGATATCAACGACTAAGAAAATTAATAAATCCCACTTTGAAGTTGGCAAAATTCAATCTAGTATCATTATTGAATTCTGTCCAGCACATTTTCAAAAGTAACCAAAGTTAAATAAATTCACATATAAAACTCCTAAGGATTTAATAAGGTTGTAACCAATGAAAACTTTTCCCTCACATAATACTTAGGCTCAAGTTTATATGAACCAGCCTATTTCTACATTGGTTACTTTTTTTTGTGTTTTATTTTGCACAGAACCACCATCAATAGAAGACTATTTTAAAAACCGCATCTCCTTGTGAACGCAAGAACCCCATTGGGTAACATATTAATGGTAAGGTAAAAACAGATACATTTTTCTGAATAGATTGAAGGGTAGTTTGAATTTTACTACAGCTTGATGTTTATGGATAATGAACATATTTAAAAGATCTTTAAATTTGAATAGCATTTCTTTTCACAATATTTAAACTTTTCCAAAAAATGTGAAAATGTGCAGGGCAGTTTCTGGATTTGACTGATATCTAAGCTACTATTATATAGATATTAAACGTTAGCCTATAACTGTATAGATAATAGAATCATGTTAAATTCCTTTGGCAGCTGTAAACATGTGTACAGTAAAATTAGTTACAACTGGCACTTTACATAACCAAAGCCACTTTTGTTAAGTAGGTTGAGAAGCTTGTACAATATTGTAAATTGTGTTAAATGCTTTACAATTGCAGTATAAATTCAAAAGTAAACGTCTTTTAAAAAATTCAAACAAATTAAATAAAAATTTGGTTTATTCTTACTGAGTACATTAAAGGTGATAAATAACTTAAAAAAGACAATTTATAGCATGATTTTTTATCACAAAATTTAAGTTGATAATGTGAACTATAAGGTTTTTTCTGAAAATAAATAGGGAGTCAAGCCAGTTAGGTTCAGCTTCATCAAAATGTTTAACAATTTGAAAATATCCATTAAAATATTATACTTAATGAGTACTAATGCAAGCTCATAAAACATATCTGCATTTTACCACTGTACATAACAAAAAATATATAATGAAAAACTTTGACGAATAGGCTAACATAAATATAACATGTTTAACATACAATAGCATTCTTATTTCACATAGCCTCACATTTCAATATTCGGAAGTTTGAAAGCATTAGGAAAGCAAACAGAATGACTTAGAAGCCTTTAATGAAATAAAATTTTAATTTTACAAGCATTTTGTACTTGGCACAATACTGAAGAAAATGCATATTAAGAAAATTATAAGATAAACTACCAAACGTTAAAGTCTAAGATTCAAAAGGAGTTTTAAAAAAAATTGGGGGATAATGACTAAGATTTATATATGGTGACAATAAATAGTTATTATATCATATTTTTAACTGAAATCTACAATTACTAAACAATATTATAATATTGATAGCTAACTGAATGAAAAAACTATAATAAATGGAAAAACTAAATATTAAATTAAAACTATTTTTAAAATAAGACACTAACATGGATGTTAAAATATAATAACATCCTACAAAGTTCAGTGGCACATTAAATGCATGTTTTTAAATAAATTAACCGAGTATATTTTTTTATAAAAATTGCACAATGCACAAAAAATATGATTAATAGAAAATTTCAGATCACATTTTACTTTAACTAATAAATCAATGTTTAATACTATAGTTTTTAAATATTCTTTACAACTGTATTGGATGCATGAAATACTTTACCATTATCTCTAACAATTTTTGCAGGAAAATGCTTAAACTAAATAATCTTACATTTTGAGTAGTTGCAAATTAGTGTTTTTAACTTCAATGCGAGTGATCTTTATATTTAGACATTTAACTATCTACAACAATTTAGACAATATGCACCACTCTATAAGGCTTACAAGCATTAACCATTTTGCAGGACAAATGTAATCAAGACATGTATAAATTTTGAAATATTTCATGACATCTTTTACATACAAGACATCTATAGCTAGATACCTATAACAGAGATGCCAATAATTAAATGTACTTATCTCATCAACAGGCTAGTAATTTCTGTACCCTAGTAAAAAAATCTCGTTCCACAGTCTGACATTGAACAACAGCATTTTTCTACTAAAGTACAGAGTTTCACATAAATAATACAAGAACAGAAACATTATTAAGTATATTTAAATAACAAACATGATTGAGTATAATATTTAAATAACACAAACTTATTTAAATAAATATGAATAAGCAAATAATTGATAATGTCTCAAGTTTTAGGAAATATTTTCAAAAAGGTTCAGAATACGGAAATACATCAATGGTCAATTTTACTATTAGATTAAAACCCTTCAAATATTTTAAATATTAAAATTATATTTATTTTAAATAATCATAACCTATGGAACTTAGTTTTTGGGAATGTAAAAAGTATGCCAAATAATTAAAATCAAAGGAAGATCTTCAAATCCTTCCCATTCATAACACATCTAACGGTTTGTAATTTGGAATGCTTATGGATAAGCGAGATAAACAATTAATCCTAAAACCATTTTTAACAAGTCCACAAAAAATAAACAGTCTTTCAAGACTGGCATCTCTGTCAACAAAACAGGTTACTTTTAAGTTTCTTTCAAAGTGAAAGGTGACCTTTTAATCCCTACATAAAAATGTACACCACAGCTGAGGAACAAAATACTATAATATGACAACTGGCTCTTAAAAACTGAGAACACAGTACTTGTGCCATTGGCCAGTTTTACACAATTCTAAATGTTCTTTTCAATTCCAGAAAGTACAATGTAAATAAAGTTCAATAGTTGCCTGACCAGTTTTCCCAAATACAATTTCAGACAATGAGATATTAAGAGATTAAAACTGATCATGAAGCAATTCACAGAGCTCCTTGGAAACAGAATCCTTACTGGTACGAACAGTTAACCGGTACATCTAAAAAAAGTAATTTTAAATTTATAAACTAAAAAGTTACACAAACTATATTTTGGATAGACTAATAAATGTGAATTTGAATTGTATAGTTTAAAATTTAAGTGTAGTTTCTAAAGGATACATATACACTTAAATCTGTAATTAAAGTAACAAAACCTTATCTATTTACACTACTCATCCATAAATATTTAACGAAAAACAGGATCAAGTTATACAAGTAAAATATTTTACAGAACAAACTTATAAATCAGACCTTGCTAAAAGTTTGCTTGTTGTTCAATAAAAATTGAATGTCGAAATAAAAAAATTTCTTTTTGCTTTCAAAATTGATTTCTAGAAGATGATATTGAGACATCAGTCTATTTTTAAATCACTATATTAAGGCTATAGCTGTAACAGTCTGGGTCAGGTCCTATCTCCTACAATCCTACTATCAAAATCCTCAGTGATCCTAAAACCGCCAAATTATGTCGATCCGAAAATCAAAGCTCCAGTTATCCTAAAGGCCCTTATCATTCAGTTTTAATGTTTCAAATAAAAAAACTTATAATGATATTTATAAAATAATTATAAAATAAAAAAGTGGAAAATGTAAAAATTTGGAAAAAGCGGAAAT
Source organism: Oedothorax gibbosus (assembly GCA_019343175.1). Classification (NCBI taxonomy): domain Eukaryota; kingdom Metazoa; phylum Arthropoda; class Arachnida; order Araneae; family Linyphiidae; genus Oedothorax; species Oedothorax gibbosus. Next base: position 62,336 of record JAFNEN010000723.1, on the reverse strand, counting down.
CAACCTTACAAAATTAAAATATCATGGTAGGATTAAATACAAATCTATCAAATTTAATACATAGATCTCCAAAATGAACAACTATTATAAAAATAAACTTGCCTGAGCCTGTCTATTTGGCTCCAATCTCAAAAGGCATCCGACTTGCACAGAAGAAGTATGAATAATCCCAGCACAGACAAAATTTTCTGGGTTGGGATCAATACCTTCCAGCAGCATGATGCCAAAACCATTCAGCTGAAATAAATATTTTCATTTTAACTTAGAAAATGGGTTATGTACTGTAAATTCTTCAAATTACAAGAAAAAGTGTAGCACTATTTTCTCCTATAGGGGAAAAAATTTAGATGAGAAACCCTTGTAATAAAAATGAAATAGAGGTCAAATAGGTTCCTTTTATTTTATTTTTTAAAAAATCTAAATTTCCTACTTTTGTTTTTGTAGCTTCTGTATCCATTGGGTATTTGGCTTTGAATATTTTTTGAGCTTCTTGAGATGGGCTACAATAAAAATAGATAATCTTATTTTATTAACACAAAATTGACAATTCTTTTACAAATACTTTTAGTCCATAAAACACATTTAAAAACCTCCAAAATTTAAGTAATTTTAGTTTCTAAGTAGTATTTAGTTTTAAATTAATTTTTAAATAGAGATATCACTTATTTAACACACTTTGCTTGGCATAGCAAATATCTTCATGGTTAGCTTTTTATATTAGCGTTTATTTCCCATCACTTTGAAATTGAAATATGCTTTCACCTTATCTAAGTTTTGAAAAGTGATGCTAACCTCAGAAAAGTACATTCTAGTTAATTTCATCAATTGTTCATCGATTACAACCAAATATTCCGATCAGATCAAATAGACTAGTTCTGAAATAGCTTACATGCTCTAGTAGGAATTTTGACTAAACAATCAAACCAAGAATTGGCTATTCAAATCATTAACGAGACTGGTTAAAAAATACTTTTTGGTTCTTTTAATGATGTTTCACAGCTGCCGAATGTTTTATTTTATAAAGTACTATCTGTATGATCCGGCCTTACTGAGTGCTTGTTAACTCAATAAGAAATGTTTCTTTTTAGGAGGCATGCCTACTTAACATTTTCAAAACAAATTGAATTCATATTGGCATATGCACAATACAAAAGCAAAAAATAGGGAAAAATTTTAATTAATATTTGAAGAATGAATTAAAAAAAAAGATAACATTTATTTAGTAATTTTTTTAACGGATCTTTTTACTGGATTTTTCTTGTATTTATCGACAGATGACATCAAGCCAATGTTTCTGCCCCACCCATGTGTTTTTCAAGCCCCTGTTTCGGTCCCTCACTCTTAGATGTAAGACACCAAGCCCTAGTATCGGCCTAGCACATGTTTTTTGAAAATATTAATTAAAAAATCCAAATCAAATATGAAAAAATAAGCCTCGGGTGCACACATAGGTTAAAGGGAATCAATATTAGTTTTTTTTTAATTTCTGATTGCAGTATAAATAGGTCTTCCGTGATGTAGACAGGACACACAGAGTCTTTAATTCTAGGTTCAAACTTAAAGGCTAATTTTGGAAAATTCCAGAATTCATTAGACACAAATAGTTATTGTTGACTTAAATTTCGATCAATTTTAAATGTTTATTGGTGAAATTAAACACTTTTTAAAAATTTTAAGCCTATTCGGAATCTAGCTTCTAATCTACCAGAAAAGCATAAGTTTTACACTTTGTTTCATGCAACTTATCCATTGGCGAAATAAGTGAAAAAAAACACAAAGTATAAATTTGTACCATGTTAAGCAATTTTATAAGCTAGAATATTGCCTTAAATGTTTTTTTACATATCCCTGGGTCAAAATTAGACCAGTTCCATGATGTGTGTGACCCTGAGAAGTCAAAAAGAAAAGTGGGTCGTCGTTGACGTCCTTCCACGTCAAACCGAGGCAATGAAGTATGTGCTCGGGACAGGCTTGAGCACCTCCACGACAGTTGGGGCAGTCAGGGAACAGCTTGGTTCCGGCCTCAAAGTTCATACTCTTTGTGTGTCCCGTCCTGAATCTGGCGAGAGCAGTTTGGTCTTGCCTGCATAGTTGCAATTTAGAAATCTGGATTTTTAGGAAAAAAAATGTCTGGAAATTTAGAACCTGGTTTCTTAGCGCCACACCAAGAGTGCTGAGGGGGACTCCAGTCTATTGCTGTCTTTTTTGTAAATGGAGCCAATTACTGAATAAGTCAACAGATTGTCCCTCTCCAAGATCTGGCCACAGCCTGCCCTTGCAAGTCCGTCAGCCAGTTAATTCCCAGCCAAACCGACATGAGATGATATCCATACTAAATGCACTGGAAAAAAACGCGAGTGTCTATCGAGCTCCTCGACGATCGCCACAACTGTAGAACCTTTGACCTCGTAGAAATTCTTTAAATAAGGCACTGAGGCTATCTGTCATTAACCACACACCCCCCCTTTCATTGTTTCCTATTACAATGAGGGAATCAAGAATAGCGATTAGTTCAGCTCTATAGCTTGAACTGTGGTTTGGTGTCCTTCTGCTAATATTAATGGGTTCTTAGTTTGGTCGAAAAATCACGGATCCTCTACCGCAGGAACCGTTTTCTAGTTTGGTTCCATCTGTAAAAATACGTGTAGCTTCAGGGGAAATACTAGATAGCAACTCATCATCCTCATAAGGATCCCTAACATCCTCATAAGAGTTGGGTTGTCATTACTCTTGCTGATCTTATAGGCAAGGTGAAGGTTCCCTTAAATGTGAAATTGTTTAAGGAAAAAATTTATCTAATGATTAAAAATCATAAAATATTACCATTTAGCATTATCAGGGGAAACATTTAATTTAATGATAAGTACTTATGAATTTCCAGATTTTTATATTCAGTTATAATCAACAATTTAGATAATTGATTATATATTGTATATTAAAATCAGTTAAAAATGCTTACTTGTTCAAATTCTTCCATCTTGTAAAAAAAGCCTCAGAATTCATCACTGTAGGTTCAAAGAATTTATTTATTGTCATAGGAAGTTTCATTGTCAATTTCTGGAGTACATTTGAATACCTAAAAATATTAAATCCATCTTACAAAACTCAAACAACCTAAGTAGCATACAACATACCAGCCTGATATCTTCCCGATAGCATTTTGACATCTATAATTAAATCTACAGGCAGTCATACAATATTCTGTGATACTAGGAAAGTCAATACATACTAAAACATTTGAATTCTATAAATTTATCTTAATTCTTGAACAAAAATGTTTGACATTTATCTTTGCAAGATAAGTTTAACCTTTCTTCTCTTAAGTGGGTTGATAAAATTAGGAAAAAGCATGCTTGGATACTAAATACTGGGGGTTCTGTGCGAGATTGACCACCCAATCAGTACACGTGACCAAGGGCTCTGAGATGCTAGGCATGAGTTGTAATGGGCATAGTAGGCAATGGAATACTAAAGGGTTGCAGCACCAAGGAGTTTAGTTTTAGATCCAAAGTACAATATGTATTTGTTATAAACTTAACCTTGACAGACATTTTTTGTTATGGAAACGTATTTGTTATAAACTTAACCTTGACAGACATTTTTTGTTATGGAAACTCCTATTTATTTGAAATGCTAAGGAGAGACTGTCCTGGATATTTGAATTTCCTCAGTTAATCAAACATTTATTTACTATTGCTTTTTCCCCTTGTCAACAAAGATACAGTAAAAGCCCGTTTATCCGGCTCCCGATTAACCGTAAAGCTCAAATATCCGGAAAATTTCAAATTCCGATTTGGGGACGGAATTAAGCGATAAAATTGAATATTTTTTGCCAAATTTGCGATTTCTCGCCAAATATAATAAAATCTTTTGATTTTTTTCCAAGAAAAATTTTTATTTGGTGACAATATTTGGTGCAAAAAATGTTTTTGGTTTACATTTTAAAATATCCTACTGGTTTTAGACCATGGGTTGGATGATTTATGTGTTTAGATTTTTAGCATTTGAAAGTAACAATCTATTTTTTTCATTTATTTATTTATTATTAAATTACAACTACCATACAGATCTAGTCCAATTACAGGTAGAGGATAAAGCAAGGCAAGCACAAATATAAAAACTAAAATGGAACACTAAAGAAAACAAAAAATAAACTATTAAAATACAAAAGGTCAGTAAAATCAATAAAAGATCATCGTTAAAATTGCAATCAGCTCCAGATCAGATTGCAATCAAAGATCCATAATATATAACAGGACAACAAAATATCAGTACAAAATACAGACACAAAGACAAAAATAAACCAAAAAAGACAAAGCATCAGCACACAGAACAACAAATTACACAAAAAGTGAGAATATCATTTTAAATTGAAAAAATCATCAAAAAAAATATCCTTTTGACTGGTAGATTATAGCAATATTATAATGCAGTATCGGTTGTTTTTAGATAATTTTAGTTAATAAGGTTGCTTAAATTAATTATCGAGTATTATGGAGAATATATAAATAATTCTTAAGTAAAAGGACAATCAATTTGTTATGAAATAAACTATGAAAAATTTAAATAATGATACATTCTTCTGATTCTAATGAATTTATTTTGTTGTTTGATCTAATTGAGGAGTTCGATGATATTGCTCATAGCTATTAGATTAAAATGAATATATCGTAAGATTTATCTGTATTCTTTCAATGGTATAGATGAGTGCTGCAAGAAGATTCCAATGACACAGCAGTATTCTTAATAAATATATTATTTTTTAATACAAATATTGTAGTATCAATTATATATATTATAAATGCAACTCGCCTATTTGCATATAAGAGCAGCCATTATCCTTTATTCCGGAAATGGGCATTTTTGGACCTATTTGGCGACTTCGATCACCGGAAATTCGATTATCCGGAAGAGTATTTCCCGAGCATTACGGATAAGCGGGAGTTAACTGTACATAATTTACCAAATAAATAAAAAAGGAAAAGAAATAATACTATAGTAAATATTTTTTGTTACACCTTTCTGAATGTTTTAACTCAAAAATAGAATTGTTATCATAAATCACAATTTAGATACTGGGCAATTCCATAAAAATGTCAACTTTGATAAATAAATTTTTTTAATTTTTTTGTAATTTTTACAAATTAAGTTTAAAAATATATTAAAAGTTTTCAAATTATGGTTTAAGAAAGCAGGGCGATAAAGGACATGTATTCACATTGCCCGAAAAAGATCGATGCCTAGTGGACAAAAAAGATTTGGCTCTGCAAATTCAGCCAGCATTTCAACTAGTTGGAAATCGTCCTCGATACGCGTTTGAAAAACCTTTCACATGTGAATAAATATATATAATGTAATATTTCATATCTTACGAGTATTCTAGATAATAAAAAAATATTAAATTTATTACGTTACACACTTTTAATTTAATATATGTTTATGAAACTTTTGGTCATTCCGTCACGTCAAATGACAGTTAATAACTTAAACCATGTTACAGGTAGGTTGCTCTAAATTATAATTTTACATAGCTTATATATCATATTTAAGATATGCATTAGTTTAAAAACTCAATTGTTAATTCACAGAAGTTTCCATTTTTAAGCACCAGGATGTAGTCGTGGTTACAAAAATGTCATTCCGTCACACAAAAAGAAGTTAGTCAAAAATGAAATAATTAAATACTTTAAAAGATTAAAAATAGTTGAAATTTTTTAAATCATTAACAGTAATATATAAACCAAAAAACCAATTTTCCTTTGAAAATAGCTTCATGGTAATTGTTTTACTTTAATTCTACAATTCAAAATGTCATTCCGTCACATATGGAATTGCACTGCTACAGATAAGTTTTAGTTTTTAACAATAAATTAAATTTCAATCTTGTAGAAACAGTCTAATTTGACCCCTCTCCACAATTCATATAAAGAACATTCTTATTCAAGAAAGGCTTTAGCATTGTGAAAACATTTGGAACTAGTCAAATTAAGGAATAAATCTTGCAATTTTCAGTTTAAAATTAAATACTTACATGAATTGAACAGTCAAAACAGGCTTTTCATTGAAATCATCTAAGCACTCAATGTTTAGTTGTTGCTGAACTTGAGCACCAGCTTCGATCGTTGGTTCAACAGGCTTGAATTGAATATTAATTTCTAATATGATTTAAAGAACATTCTAGAAGGTTTTATTTAATCATACAAGCAACATAAAAAAGAATGGGAATTGTGCAATTCACAAGGAAAGGTATGGCTCTCACGATCTAGCAGGAAAACCTAAATAGAAGAATGAACTTGAAAAGGTGGTTTGCTCAAGGAGAGACTGGTTATAAATTAGATAGCTTTTGAAGACTAGCGTGTATTCTAACCGTTTTCCTAATGACTGATCTACAATACAAGTTTTCAGCTGTTACAATAACAAAGCCTAGACAAACAGATTTCTAGCCATTCTTATCTGACACTCGTAACTAGTTGGATAAAGACAAAGTTTTAGGGTGTGGCTCTCAATTGGATAAAATGGTTTGAAAGAGATTACTTTAAAACTGATATAACATGCAATAGAATCTTCTTAGTTTAGTATAAATAGAATTTTGAGAGGAAAGTTTAAAGGTAAATGAGTTTATTATAGTAATATAAGTCTTCAAAGGTGTTGAATATGATTAGGTTAGTTTGAATTATCGTCGCACTTGAGCTACACGAGGGCTATTGGCGAAGGGCATCGTAATTTAGAACCACACGAACATGATTAGGAACTTTGCCACCTTTTAATAGGTGTAGAACAGAAGTTATTTACTAACAACTACAAAAAAATGTGATATGGTCACGGTTTTTCATTTGTACACAAAAAAGGCTAAGAAAGCAATCAGCATATTAAATGAAAGAGTAAATAAAATTTCCTACAATTTGATGTGCGTCTTCTTAACTACTGTCTCATAAAAGGAAATTGAAAGTGGAAAGAATTCCATCATTTTCCACCTACTAAACCTACTTTCCTTAGTGGCAAAACTAATTTTACTTTTATATTTAATGAAACATTTTGAGTTGCTGAATATGATAACGAAACTTCTCATGATGTTAAGCTAATTACTAAAAACCTAGAAGCAAACAAGAAAAAAAACCTTGTTTTTTCGTTTTTCCTTTATATTGAATATAAAGGAATACGCGTGGCGTGGTTCCGATTCATCGATAACAGCACATTCTGATGAAATTCATAGTACCATTTCGCCAACCATTCTTATGAGTTCAGGTTCGTTTGAAAACTTGATACACATGATGGTCTAGTGGTTACACAAATTACACGATCTAGCTCTTTCATCTACCCTTTTGTATGATATTTAATTGACACCTAGTAATCCCAGATGTGACTGATGAATTTCCATACATAGATTTTAAAGCTTTTGCAGTTTTTGTGTTATTGCGACGTGTATCTTTCGCCTATTGACGACAAATATAATACTATACAGCCATAATTATGTAGGGATGTTAACACCTATATTTGAATTATGGTAACACCGCAATCAAATTTAAGATTATTTGGTGATCAATTTGAGGATATAGAACGTAGAATATTAGATTTTACACTTTTGCAACCGATCCCACTGGGCTTGGAATAATACTTGATGATTTGAAAGAATAAATTATATTTAACATTACGAGGAAGTTAAATCTTTCGTCTCAAGTGTAGGGCGACAAGACACCAGACATAATGCATTTCGCGGTGCGGTTTAGTTTGTTAATCAACTATCTAGCTATTAAAAAATTGCAAATAGTCCGTTTTATTTTTTTGTAGTTTTTTTTTAAAAAAACAAAAAAATACGACTTATGAAAATTTAATGATGATTTCATAGTCGAAAAGTTTATCACTGAAACAAATCTGGTTATTGGCTTTCAATTCAATAATTAGTGACAGATAAAGAGTTAATAGGTCGGAAAAGCCCAGGAACATTTATTCGTATTTTTTACGACTGTCGTGTAGCTTTAGTTAGCGACGTTAATTCAACCTAACCTTGTAATTTTACGACCTCGAACTAAGATTTTAACTTTTTTCCAAAATGAAGAAGAGAGTTAGTTCACTTCCATTGTAACGAACTGGTTTAAAGAACAGGATGTTCTACTTAACATCAGCCTCTATCGATGAAAATTTTCTATCGCTATTGTCGCAGTCAACGTGTTAAATCTGTGGCAAAAGGTTTTGCACGCAAAATGAAGTAGAGAAACTGTCTTGTACTGTGATACAGTACAACATCCAAAATATGATTATCATCTGAAAACACCACAAATCAGAGATATTATGGAATTTTTAAAAAATAAGTTATTAAACTTATGTTTAAAAGTTATATGGGTAAAAGTTCTGCGAGCCGAAACTTCCGATTCCAATTCCTTCAAAATTTTGAAACCAATTCAACTTTTATCGTCCATAATATCATCTAGTAGTTCATGAATTTTTTTTTTAAGTTTATGAAAATTTTAAAATAACCTATATTTTTTTTTCATAATACAGTGGAATAGGATATAATCACAAGCTGAAGGGTTGCATAGAATCCCGCATATTTCTGAATATTTATCTGATGTTGAATTTTATCCAATATCTAAATGTTGGAATTAATTTATGCTAATTAGTCCATGGTTATGTAATTTTTAACAAAGGAACTGATAATTTCATGTGTTTTTGAGCTTCCACGAGTCAGAAATTTTGGTTTGAACTTGTTAAAGAATGGATATTGAATTTTAGAGAATATTTTGTATTTATGGTGAGTGATGTTTCATTTTGAAAGGATGAACTACTGCATAAGACTTTTACAGCGAGTTTTGTTTGTATTATTTACGAGTACTGCAGAAGGTTAAGGGGTTCCGATGATTTGCAGATCTCAATATTAGAATGTGTATGTCAATAACTCTGCATCCAATAGACATATTAATATTCCCCCCTAAAACATTTTAATGTTATGCCTATCATTCTAGAAACCGAAATTTAATATCTTATTAATTGCATTATGAAAAGAAAATATTCAATTTCAAATATATAACTTAACAAAAAAAATCAGAAAATCCTTAAATGAAAAAACGCAAAGGCTATGTTCTGCCAAACGTGTTGCAAGATGCGACCGGCATTGTGTTCTTTGTGCTCCCAAAGAAAACTAGCTAAAAAACTGGCATCAATTATTACTAGGCGTCATCGGTGGATACTGTGAATCGCTAACAACTAGAGAAAAAACAAAGCTAACAGATACCAAAATAAACTAATTTTTGGAATTTAGAAACTTTTGTGTCTTTATTTTAAATCTTTAACAACTCTACAGCTTAGTGCAGGCCAAGGCTTTCATTCACATTTTGCTTTTTCCCCAGACAGGACGATTTGCATCCAGACTTCATCTTCGCTCTCCTAACTTTATAATCCTTCTCTACGCTGTCCAACTACCTTGTTAGAGGTCATCCATCAAACACATGACGCATTTTTGACCATTATTGGACGGACTGAAAGGGTTAACTACAAGGCCCATACCTTTAGCAGCATTTTCCAAGGCGTTAAGAATCTAGCACATCCCGTTTTGTTCGTACAACTCAATCAATGTCATCCGCATAAGCCAGAAGTTTAATAGATCTTTGTAGAATGGTTTTTCTAGTATCAACTCTTGCATCTCATCACTTTTTCAAGCGCAATATTGAATAGGATGCAAAATAAAGTCTCCTTGCTCTCTCCTCACTCATTTGCTCGAGATGTCCGAGCCATTGAAGCCTTTTGATTTTTATCATGTCTACTATATCTTTCTTTGTATAACTTTCTCAACTCCAGATTACTTCGAATTCTCCACACCTTTCCCTCTGACCGGTCCAAATATTTTTCTTACTTTCTTTCAAATGTAATAAGCATCTTTTCCTCCTTCTGAGTAATAGTCCTTGTCTTTGCTGCATATGTGACAACAGGTCTGATTAATGTTTTATAGAGTTTTAGTTTAAGAGTTCTTGACAGTAACGATGATTTAGCCAGGTCAGGTTCCAGTACCTTGTTTGTTGGTCCAGAGCCAGCGCTTGGCATTTCCAGCGACATTATCAGAGGTACTGTATTATCCATTTTTAGAGATCAACAGTACACCGATTGGCGTAGATCGACTAATCAAAGACAACTAGGGAACTTAACTCAGGTTGCCCTAGCTCTCGTCATAAAGAGCTTCTCGGTATTAGCCGTAATGGTATACGCAGGGCTGTAGGTCTACTTACTGGCCACTGCACCCTTAAAAGGCACCTTACCATTATGAGGATCCTCGACGATCCCACTTGTAGGGGCTGTAGGGACAAAGACGAATCGGTCACTCACATTCTCTGTGAATGCGAGAATTTTGCAGCTCACAGATTTGAGCATCTAGGGCATCACTTACTTGAGTCCTGGGAACTCCAGGATATACCCATCAGATCCTTGCTGAATTTTGCTTCGGCAACGGGGCTCTTCTTATAAGAGAGAGGGATTTATTTCTTGGGAATGGTACAATAGACCCACCGGTCGCAGTGCTTGGCTCGCACAGAGTCCCCCTCCAAAGTCAAGTCAACGATGATTTAAATAGTTTAGGAAGGGAAAAGTAAGCTCTCTTCCCGGCAGCCAGTCTAGCCTTTATCTCTGAGTTTAACTCATTGTTTTCAGTAATAACTGAACCAAGATACTTAAATTCTGTTACTTTTTCAAAACCGAAATCCATATTTAAGGTATTCACTGTTGGTCCATTTCTTTTATCCATTACTATATATTTCGTTTTGTCTCTGTTAACAACTAAACCTATGTCCTTTGCCTCTCTTTCTAAATCCTTATAACAATCAATAAGGCATTTTTCTGATTTCAACATCGGATCCACATCATCGGCAAAAGCCAAAATTTGCATTGATCAGATAATTATTGTACCTCCTCGATTAGCATAAATTTTCTTTATTATGTGCTCTAAACAAAAGTTGAACAGTATTATAGACAGCACAGATAGGCTTTCCACTTCTGTATCCTGCTTCGCTCAAAGGCCCACGTTTTGCGACGGAATACTTTTGCGATCTCTTTTCTTTATAAAGTCTAGCATTTTACCTTGTTCCACAAAAAAGCATTTTTTCCCTGGCTAGATATTTCTCTCTTATGAGCTCCCTGCATTCGTCATCAAACCATTCATTTCGTGGTGCTTTTCCTTCTTTTCCCAGCACATCTATTGCTGTGTTCTGTAAGATATTACTGCATTTTTGAAATTTTAATTCAGGTATATCCCTCCTGATCAATTCCCCAATATTCTTTATCCATTGCGTCTGTTAGTTTATTCTGGAATTCCTTTTTTATATTATAGTCGTCTAAAGCTTTTATATTTATTTTTTCGGGCCTCTCACCCTTTTTCAGTCTGAATCTGCTAATTCTTTGCTTGTATTTTGTTTCTGTTACCACAAGATAATGGTCCGAATCTGCATCTGAGCCTCTATAATTCCTTACCTACATGACTTCCGATGTATGTCTTTTTTCAATCATGACATGATCAATCTGGTGTTTCTTTTGGCCATCTGATGATATCTATGTATGCTTGTGTATCTGTGCTCAAAACAGGTTGACATAATTATCATATTATTACTTTCAAAATCTACAGCTCTAAGACTATTTTTATTACACAAGTCATGCAGACTAAAGTTTCCAATTGTAGGTTTGTGTCTTTTTTCCAATTTTTGAATTCAGATCACCCAAAACAATTTTTATGTCATTTCTTTATATTTATGAAAGAAAGTTAACACCTCTAACAAAAGATGAGTTACGAAACAAATTTAAGAAAAATATATTTTAATATTTAATACATTATCAGAATAATAAGGCAATTAATAATTAATTTTTTAAAAATATATATAGTAAATTTTTTTTAATAACCCTATAAAAAGTAGTTGTTTGGTCACCAAATAAGGATGCATCCCTATTTAATTTTGGCAGAAGACATTTCTGTTTTCTAAAATTTGATTGCCACTATTTAAAAAATTTAAACAAATTTAAGAAAAATATATTTTAATATTTAATACATTATCAGAATAATAAGGCAATTAATAATTAATTCTTTAAAAATATATATAGTAAATTTTTTTTTAATAACCCTATAAAAAGTAGTTGTTTGGTCACCAAATAAGGATGCATCCCTATTTAATTTTGGCAGAAGGCATTTCTGTTTTCTAAAATTTGATTGCCATTATTTAAAAAATTTAATAAAATATTAAAAAATGGTTGGGAAAAATGCTTATCTATAATAATCATGTGGGTCATCCAGTGGGACGTCCACAAGGCAATGAAAACGAAAGGATTAAGAAACGGTAACTCAAGCATTCAGGCAAAAGTCGGGGCAGGATTTAAGTTGATTAAATCAGATTAAACTATTTTTTCTTCATTAACAGGTTGCTATGGTGATTGTTGACTTGGCGGCAGTGGACTTTGAATTAGCGTAAGAATAGTGTGAAATTGGCGATTAAGCGCATGTTTAGCACAAAATGGTAAGACCCTTTAGAGATTTTCATATTTTTTTTAAATCATGAATTCCACGACTTTTCTCTGTTCTGTTGCCACCCTTTAATACTTTCATAATACTAAAAAAAGACTGATAACTAACTATTAAAAGAGAATGTCATTCCTTCGCCGTCATGGATGTTGCCGTTAAAATTGACCTGAATGTTCTTTTCGCTTTGGTTGTTATTAGAATGAATCCATTATGATGGTACTAATTCCATTTAAATTCACAATTAAACACACCAAGTAAAAACATATAAAAATTAGATTTCTGCAACACCAATGCTACAATGCTGTGGAAAAGAATTTAACTTTCAGTTAAAGTAAACCAAGTAAAATTTCAATTAGTACAGAAACATTAAATTTTAAAAGGATACTTTTACTCAAGGTGTCTGAACAAGTGACATTTGGAGTAAAACTGTTGAATTGAAGCGGGGTCTTGTTTCCATAAAACAATCCTAGGCGTCCTAAACTTTGTCTAAATTCACTTTTAACTCCTATTTGCAACAAATCATTTTCAAACAAAATCCCATTACTCTTGCAGACTAGCCTAAAAAAAATATGTGTTTAAAATCTTAACATTTAGGTAACTTTTGTAGAATTTTGTTAACACATCTTATACATACTTGTATAAACCTTCATCATTGGATATAACTACGGCTCCAGGAGCCAATGTACTTGGAGATTTAGTATCACTTGCTGTATCTGTTCCTAATGCTACATCACCAAATACATCAACCAAGAGATTCGTAGAAGAAGGAACAGGTACTTGAGTACTGGGAGGAGATCCTGCTATACCCAAAAGGTCTCCAGTAGTTGCAGACGACTATGAAAAAAAATTACAAGTTATGGGTAAAGAAGATAGACCCAAGCTAATTTTTGCTTAGAACTGTTAACATAGGAAAAAACAATTAAAAAAAATTAACACAGTGAAACCCTGCTATTTGGCTTCTACGATATAACTATCCCTGGTTGTTGCAAACCTTTGCTATAGCACCAAAACCCTGTATTAAGGCATTTTAAAACCATTTTAGCAATCAACAAATACCAAAGAAACGGATATGCAATCCAAAAATATTCTTTTTTTACCATTTTTGCAAGAGGTTAAAAATTACATGAAGTTTCAGTGCACGTTTATTCAACGCAGACCTCTTGCCTGAGTGACATTCCTTTATCTTTAACCCTTTCAGTCCCAGTAATGCCATTTCGTGTCATCATTTTAATCGTGTCATCATTTATAAAAAATTATTCTTTAAACTTTAAATTGAACATGACTCAAGTATCTTTTCTTTATAACTCAGACTTGCTATATTGCTTACTTATATTACTCAGACATATAAATTATATCAAATTCAATTTGTTTGCAAAATCTAAAGTAATTACAACTTACAGTATTGTTTGCTGGAATATTGCTAGTAATATTGTTAGCAAATAATGCAGAGTGTTCTTTGGTTACAGCATTTGGAGGTAAGCCTTCAGCAACACCTGGTTTCTTTTTCTTTAAAATCGCTAAAATAGAAGATTCTCTTTCTGGAAAAGGAGGCATTTCTTCTAAAACTGTAGCCTAAAAGTGTAATACATGAAAATTTAATTTATTCTAACCAAAATATAAACACTGAATTTGTTATTAAAAAAAACAGTTTTTAAATGCTTTTGCTATATAAAAAATAAATAGCTTCATTTTCCTATCGATTACTTGTAATCAAGCCAGTTATTTTATAAGTTCTTCCTAACTTATTATATAATAACAAATTCTATATTGTTTTAAATTGGGCCAATTTTGGCTTTAAACTTCTCAAAGTGTTGAATTTTTAAAATAAATATAACATTTAAAGGAGCATTCAATAAGAAACCTATAGTCTTTACCAACGGTAGATGATCCACCAAAATGAGTAAAAAGGCAGAGAAAAAAGCACAATGAATCTGATCGGGCAATAAATAAAAATACCCTTTAGTTTTACACCAATTCAAACAAAGCTTTTTCAGTCATATGGTTTGGTGCCAAATAATCTTTAGTTGGCTTACAATGGTAACAAATTCACGTTATTACAAATATTATCCTTATGCGTAATAGAGAACTATTTAAAAGCAAAGTAGAAAATAAATAAGTTTAAAAAAACTGTTCTAAACGTCAAAAATCTTAATTCCAATAAGGTTTGATTTTTACTTATTTGTTCAAGTAAAGTAAAAATATTTTTTGCTAATTAGATTTATCTATACTATATTTAGGTGATAATTTTTAGATAAATTGATTTTATTAATAATATTACACAATTCCATTGTTGTTACTACGTAAATAAAAAAATATAGTGAATAGGGAAGGCTAAATTTACTAAGCTACGCAGATTTAAAAAATTTAGTTTTTTTTAAAACCAAACTGACTTTTTCTGTGAATAATTAAACCACTTAAGGTTCAATAATTTTTTGCTGAACCTTGACATTAAAGGTCATTTGAACTTGAAATTTTTTAATATAAAATCTGTACAGATAGTATTGTTTTACTGTTCATCTGTTAATTACCTTACCAAAACTTAACATTTTTACAAAAACTAAATAAAATACTATATTTTGTGTGCAGTGGGCTGGAAGGAACACAAAAACTTTGTACCGAGGTCTTAGGGTGTCCGCCTTATCACTAGACAGCGGTTTTAGAGGAAGGTCGTCTCCAAGGGAATTTTGTGCAACAATTTTGTTACACAATAAAAAGATCAACATTCAAAGTTACGATAAACTTACTGAGCCTGTGATAAATAATTACTTATAATTTATACTTTCCATTCAAGCAAATAATTGAAAATTGCATGCTTTGTAGAACAGAAAGTTAGTTAATCACCAAACACACACTTTTAAAAACAGAATGAGTTGCCAATCAGAAGGCAACCATGGAAGGTGAAAAAGAATCTAAATATAAGTTATAATATATTATTTCCTAATAAAAAATAACCCAACTTTGACAAATATTCAAATATGGAAACTAAAATAAACTAATGTTTGAAGCATATTTTCTGGATAGATTCGAAAATATTTTATAGAATTCTTTACATCTGCGAAAGGGTCGTCTCTGTAGCATATTTCTATTTTATCATCTTTTGTTGGCACTGAGTATAGCAAATAATTTTGATTTGTGTATCGAATTACAAGTAGCACAAAAGTTTCATTACAAATTATGCCAATACACCATGTCCAAATTATGAAATCTTAAAGATATCCCAATACATTTAAACTCAATAGAAATCTATTTCAAGTAATAACTTTGTGTTAAATACATTTCTCTTAATGATTCTATCTAACATATAAAGAAAAAAAATTGTTTAATTATCTTTATTCTTGTCTTAATAGTATTAACTTTAATATCTTTCACTTAAACATAACTAATCTAGTAGTAGAGTTGAACTATAGGAATATTCTTCTAAACATATAATTGTATGATACTTACTAAAACATCCGATGTTGCTATACTGCTTAATTGTAAATATTCAACTGTCCGTTGTTGAAGCTCAGCATCAGCACTTCTAATGTTGTTATCACTTTTTAAGATCTAAGTTTTACAGATAAAGAAGGTTTATCAAATGAAGGATGCAGTTGCTCACATTCTGCGTAGTATAACTAAAATATAGGGTCCAGCCCATTTTTTTGCAACTTTGCTATTTGAACTTACGATTGTAAAAAAGTGGTCGATGAACCGACCACCTTTCATATGGTGCACAAAAAAATGCAGAAATTAAATTTTAAAAAATTAAGAGCAGGGCTAAAAATCTAAATGTAGCCAACGAATTAATAGTACAAAACTATTCTCTTTTAAACTAAAAGTAGGTTTAACCTGCATAACTTATTATACATTGTTAAAAAAAGTATCGAACTCAAAAAACAAAACAAAAATATTACCAATTGAATTTCATGCTTAATTTCAGGAAACAGATTTATAAACTTGATGTATGTTGTCAGTAACAATGCTCTTGTTGGTGCTGGACATAGATGGTACTTCGAATGCAATAGTTGGAATTGAATCAATGGACTGAAAGGAATATTTGAAACTTAAGATTAATTCAGTAGAAATATTTAACATTTAAAGTATACAAGTATTTTTAAAAGTTTTACACTTACCTAGACCTTTGATCTCCAGCAATAAGATTTCCAAATTCACCCAAAATGTAGCCAGCAACTTTCACCATATTTTCATGACAGGCTGGTGCCTGCAGAGCCTAGATAAAAGAAATTATACCAACTCACTATAATTAAAATTCAGAAGGGATGAAATTAACAACTAAAACAAGGTTCTAGCACCATTTAATGATAAAGGTAGAAGAGCAAAAAAAAGTGCTGAAAATAGCTGCATAGAGCTACAGAACATTGATGGCTGCTTTAGATCTGTGGAGAAGATCAAAACATTACCCCTAACCTCTTGATTTAACTTAAAAGATGATAGCTAGCAATCCTGAGTAGGTCACAGGACCAAATCAATTTTAATTAGAAACAAACCTTTATAAAAAAAATTATGCTTAATCATAGGAACTGAGCTCTAAATCTTTTAATACTTTAAAAAAAGTTAATTTGTAAAAAGCAAACTAATTCAACTTCAGATAAATCCATATAAAATTACCAATTGTATTTTTTATAGTATCATGTATGTATATTTCTTTAGTTAAATAGCAAATTGCTTCGATAAATTTGAGAATTTTTTAGAGATGATTCAATAACATAATCTTACCTCAAAAACAGTCTTTGCTGCATAGCCTTGAACATCATCTCTGTTAATCACAATTTGAATTACTCTGTACCAAACCTTCAAATAAAAGACATAGGTATTATATATTAAACTTATTTTATAAAAACATTTGAATAAAAACACTTTATGATACCTATGGAGTACATTGTCTCAAATCCGGAATAGCCGGACTTTGGCTATTTCAGATTTGACTTTTCTTGATTTTGAATCTTTTTCCAATTTTTAGCAGAATAAGAGGGGTGGAGACTGAGAACTGATTTTCGTTCAAGAGACTGTCCTTTTTCAATGAATAGTCATTTTTATTTTTTTTTTAAATTAATCATCGCTTACATACAAATGGCCAGACTTTGATGTGACAAGTTTTTAGACACCTCCGACTTATGCAATAGTTTTTGAATCTCTTAAATTAGTTTTCTCGCAACAGAAACTGATGTAGTCCAAGAATGGCTTGGTTCAAAAACCGACAAACTGGACTTAATTTTTCAAGAGAGTCGCTGAGAGTAACCGGAGAGGAAAACTGAACCCGATAATGATAACGAGTCCGAGTCTAGCATTTCATATATGGAAGTCACTGCTTGGGACATTCTTGTTTAAAAGGTAAAAGGAGGCTGCTCTGAACCAAACCAAAATTGAGCAGCAAAAAACATTTTACCAAATAAGTTTAACTTTGTAAATATTTATTTATGGGTAAATTTCAAATGTTAGCAAAAAACCTTTCAAAGTCTTTCGGCTGAGCCTAATTTTGCATAACCGGGATTTTAATAATTGGGACTACTGTGATTCATTTAAATTCAGCCCGTGTCTGACATTCAACAGTCAGAATTTTGCTATGTTGGTGTTTTGGAAAAAAAACAAAAGAAAAACTTAGTTTTTCTACTTTTAAAATTTTGGAGAAAACTTGAATAATAACATCCAGGTTTAAGGTCATTCCGGATTTCTGACGTCAGGATTTGAGAGACGCTCTACTGTATATCATATTAGTATGGTCTTACCTCTTCACTGACGTAATCTCCTGCTATGCGTATCAGATTCAGTATAACATCCACGTACCAGGTATAATCAGAGGCATATTTCTCTGCTAAAATAGCAACTTTCAGAACCTATAATAATTTCATATCCAAATTAGCAAATTTCAATAAAAAATACAGCATTCAAGTACTGAATAATATAAAATTAGGTTACCATTTCTTCTCTTATTGAATAATCTGCAGTTTCGAGATAAGCCAGCATTTCTCCTACTATTTCTTCAGCGTTACTTTTGTCACACATTGCGTACAACAAATCAACAGCTCTTTGACGAACACTGACATCTCTTTCAGTCTAAACATATAAAATACAATATAATATAATAACAAATTATTGTATTTATGAAACATTACACTAACATTTACATCAACACTAAACCCACCTTTAATGCATTAATGATTGTTTCTTGATGCTTTTTTACAGCTTCATGAGAGAATTCTGAGGTTGCTAATAAACACATACTCTCTAAAGCCAAATATCTGGTAAAAAACGAAATTTGTTAGCATACATAATTATTTTATTTCTCAAATTATACAATTTTATATGTCAATTACCTTAAATTTGTTTCTCTATGTTGAAGAAACTGTCCAAGTTGATTGCAAGCTCTCACCAGAAGATTTGGCTCGCTAAAATATTACAATTAACGATTAAAATAGCCTTAAAAACCGAGTATTTAATTTATAATTTTTTTTAATTCAGTGGTTCTTAAAATTTATAAGTAGAAATTAAAATGAAAGTGAATTATCACATTAATATAAAATCTAGTACCTATCCATGTGGATTATCAAACTAATGGCTTCAAAAAGAACAGCATTTTTAGCATTAGAATGCTGAACTTTTTTAGATTTCGGTGGCTCTTGAGCTTTGTTTAAAATGGTCTCTAGACACTCAGTAAGACGGCCTCGTACACCAGCATCCTCTAAAATCAAAATATTTGCAAAAGAAAAACATGTTTATTAATAAATATTAAAACACAGCATGCACATTAGTTGGTCAGTGCTTTTTATAGCACTAACCATCCAGATTTAAGCCGAGCTAGACCAAAAATATTTGGGAAGATTTGGCCAGGCAATTATATCAAAAACAAAAAGAATTAAAATGTTTAAAAATATATTATATAAGAGAACTGTCCTTAAAATTTTCCTTAATTATACTTAACACTATTATATTTACAGTTACTACTATTTAATCTGTTATTTGAAAAAATCCTAAACAGATAGAGCTCCACATTAACTGTTAGCCTTTTAATACCCATTAAATAAAAAGCTAAAAAAAAATATAACCAGACTTAACTGAACAGCAGACTGATTTTAAAAAAAATAAATTAAATCTTTACACTAAGTTGTTAGCATGAATGATTGTATTTGTCCTTAAAAATGAATGACAAATTCAATCATTTAAATACCAGCACTCAAACTTGATTTTAAAATATATAGAAGCAAAGAATAGTAAAAACAAACATTAGATCTTACAAATCTAACAAACATGTTAAAGTATTAGATTGTACCTGGTGGCGGGTAATTCTGCAGCAGGCGTAATAATTTGACAGATAACCAGGGAGCAGGAACAAAATAATAAGTATAATCTTGCAAATCTGTATATGAAGCAGTCACAATCTAAAATGAGATTAGCCATGGTTGATGAATTCAAATAATTTTTATTAAAAAGGTTTTGATAAATTAACAATAATTTAACAATATTTTACCCATATAGTAGTCTAGTTAAATTAGACCTAAAAAGCATTTGCCTGGAAATTTTTTTTAAAGAAACAAGTTTGGTATCTGTTTCCTAGGATGCTAAATAGGATTCTGAACTTTACCAACTTTTTAAAATAGTGGGAAAAGGTTATTCTCCATTAACCATAAAAAAATTGATATGGTTATGGTTTTATTTGCACTGGCTAATAATTTATTTGGCAAACAGAATATCAAAGTGCATAAAATCCCCTACCATTTGACGTATTATACCCCTTTTAAGTTGTATAATAAAAGGGAATTGAATGTGAAATTTTGCCTTTTTGAACACCAAACCTATTTTTTTCAATGAAGGTGGGTAAAACTTAGTTTTCTTAAATTTTTATAAAGCATTTTGAGTTGCTTAAAACAATAAAAAAATTTATAAGGTAGACATTTTTAAAATTATAAAGTGCGAGTAATTTTCCTTGTTATTCCTATTTTTATTAAATTTTTTAATCATTTACAAAAGTTTTTATAACAAAATAAAGCAGAGAAATTATTCCCTTTGAAAAATAATTTTTTTCTTGGGTATTTTTATAGAACTTAAATTGCGAGCCAACAAAAAACCTACAAAAAGCGTCCTTTCCTAATTTTTGAAAACATTTGTCCAAAACTAGCAAATGTACAGCTATATTTGGGTTGAAATTAACCATACACAGCCTTGACAGGAGAAACAGAGTATTAGAATAAAATAAGTTTGGCAAGTAAATTTATGAATTTGGGTAAAGTTGATGGTTTAGCTGTTTATTTAGCCGAATTTGAATCACTTGGCGTAGCTTTCTATAAGGTGTTCTTGAATTACAAAAAATTTCATTAAAATACAACTTTGCATAGTTCCCACCTAATTGACTTATAAAAAAAATTATATCACAATGTTGGACAATTTCTCTATTTTTCTGTAAAACCCGTTACTAAGGATTTAAAAATCAAATATAAAGAAATAACCATAAGACATGTTTTTGTATTTCGTTTGCTTCATTTTTTATTAAATGTGTACCTCGCAAAAAAATTCGTTGTCTTCAGCAACTCAAATGCTTTATAAAATGTTGAAAAAAATTAAGTTGTGCCTCTATTATTAAAAAAAAGATTTTGTGGATAAAAAAAAGACCAAGGCAATTCCACATTCAAAACCCTTGTTGTGTGCCTCCAGGGAACAGCCCGGAATGCAGGAGAGGTGCAGTAGCTTCCGTAGACACAAGGCTTTGAGCCCCCCCGTGAGGGTAGAAGTCCGACTCCTTCTCTGAGAGGGGCGCCACCACTTTAATTTAGGCATATTTCTGGAGGAGGGTTTTTTCTCTCCCGACAACCTGACCCATAGTAACTGCTCGATGACCAACAATAGAACTTTCGTACCCAGATTTAACGAGTATGTTCTCTGAATTACTCGGGACAACACAAATATTCATGCCTTTTCTGGGGTTCAAACCCATTCCCACTCCTTAACAAGCGAGAATCGAAACCACCATATTGGCTAGGGTTCAAATCCCTTTTTATTATACAAGTTAGGAAGATGTATAATGTGTCAAAAGATAAGGAATTTTTATACAATTTCTTTTCATTTGCTGTTTGCTACTTATGTACCATAAACATATAAAGTTTTTCTGTGATTATTCAAGAATAACTTGTTTTTGATACCTTTAAAAAGATGGCAAAGTTCAGAAGAGGGTTCAACATCCTTGAAAACAAATATAAAGCTACCAAACTCATTTCCCTAAAAACTTTCCACACCTTAAATACTATTTTTTCTGGACTAATACATTATTTGTACTGCTAATTTGATTATATTTTACAGAAAAATACAAGTTAAATTTAAAATTATACTTACTCTGCTTAAACGAGAAACTGCAAGCGATACACAGCCCTTATACTCCTCAGGGTTTTTCTTTACAAAAGCATGAATTAAGCTTACTGCAGAAGTTACCACACCCTTTAAAACAATGATATTTTACAGATGTTTAATATGCAATATAAAATCAATTTTTTAAGAATCAAATGCATAATTAAACCATTAAAAATTAATGATACATTTTAAAGGTTTTAAGAATTTATTAATCTGTTAATAGATAGCTAAATAGCATTAGTTTTGAATGGTGGATTTACCTAAGTAGTACATTTTAATAAAAGAAATTTCAACTCAGTATTTTTAAAAACAAAAGCTGAGAAATCTAAATTAAGGACTGCCCAACTTAAAATTGTTCGGAACTTTTCAAAGCATGTATATATTGCAAGGTGAACGTCTAATATGGTTAAGTGAGCAGAAGGTCAGATAGAACTAAGCAGCAATAGCCAATGTAGAGTTTTGATAATTTACTAGAGAGAAGGGACGGAAGGAGCAATACAAGCTAAGGCCTATACAAGTTTGTGGTTTGCATTCACTCACAATACAGTATTGCATAAAAGTTTAGGCACAACACAAAGTGTTAGTTTTACACAAATGTATTGAAACACAAGATAAAATCTTCATACGGTTTATTCATCAAGTCACATTAAATCATAATTGACATTAAATAGGAATAGAAACAAATGTGTGGCAAGTTTTGCACTAAAAGGGTAAGAATGACAAAAATCTGCTGCACATAAGTTTAGGCACACTTAATAAAAATAATAATTTAATAATCAAATAAATCAGTTTTGTATTTTCTGTAGCTTCCATGTTGTTTCATTAGTTCAAAAACTCTTGTTTTAATAGAAACTACCAGCTTTTGTAAGGTATTAGGCTCGATTTCATACCACGCCTTTTCAAAAGCTTCCTTTAGCTCTGGAACGGTGGAATACTGTTTGCCATTGGCATAAACTACTCTAACAAATTTTCCCTAAACGTTTTTGATGGAATTAAGGTACTGACTGTAAGCAGGCCAATCAAGAACAGTATATTACTGGTTCTAAACCACTCTTTAGTTGACCTTGATGTATGTATGGATTCTGTATCTTGTTGGAATTTCCAATTTGGGCAGCATAAAATTTCCCCATAAGGCAGTAAGTGGTTGTTGAGAGTTGCTTGGTAGTCCCCCCGAGTTTTGCTTTTCTTTGGTAAAGACTAAGGAAGTCTGGCCGTTAAATCCAAAACCTCCCCACACCATTACCGAACTACCACCTTCACGTCGGCTAAATTGGATCCAAAAATCTTTACGCGGATCACAGTGGCGGCCCGTGTTAAAAAATTTTGGTGCAGCCAACTAAAGCAACGCCCCCCCCACCCCCCAACTTTTCTTAGCTAAACATATCATAAAAAAAGTATATAAAATTATTTTTAAAACTTTTACTTTATCATTTTACTTTAAACATACTTTATTATAGCGGAGCTCCATTTTATAAAAAAAACGTTTAATGAGATATTGAAATTAAGAATTAAAAGTATTCCGTTAACAGTTTAACACAGAAAAAGTATAATCGTTTTACGATAAAGAGTTAAAATTCTTGAAACCCAAACCCACCGCCACACGCACACATGGCCTAACACGTGTTTGGCAGCAGCCAATCATATCTACGAATTCCACAACCACAGCCGAAAGACACAATTCCTTCATGGGCAAATCCCGCTGAAATAGTGGGATTGGCGTTAGATACTATTTGCGTATCCAATGAGTTGCTGGCTTATAATCCAATCCTACTCACACTACAGCCAGAGAAGAAAATCGACAGATGGGCTGCGACGCGAGCATGATTGCCATGACAATGGGGACAAAGCATTTCCCGCCGTCATGGCAACCATGCTCGCGTAGTAACCCGTATCTCGATACTCATCTCTGGCTGTAGTCAGAGTAGGATTGGATTATAAGCCAGCAACTTATTGGATACGCAAATGGTATCTAACACCAATCCCACTATTTGAGAGGGATTTTTTTTTCGTCTGGCGTGAAACTGAAAGCGTTGAATTACAAATTATGCTTCTATGGCAAAATACAGAAATGAATAAAAAATTTATTATTGTATTTGGGATTTTGCTTTTTCTGAATATTTAGGTACAGCCCGGCTGTACTTGCTGTATGCGACGAGCCACCACTGGCAGATCATGCTAGTAGTAGCCATACTCATCGGGACCATCTAGGTTCAATTTTTTTTTCGCCGCTGCAGATCACTTGCAGTAATTTGTTGCAATACATGCGTTGTTGAGCCCATTGCAGTCTTGCATCTTTATGATGAGATAGCAAGTGGGGCTTATGCTTCAGCTTGGATTTTATCAAGTATAAAGATTACTTGATTCTCCTCCCGATAGTTTCACTTGAAACTTTAGCCGCAATCATTCTTTTAATTTGATTTGAAGAGCAATGTTTGCTTGAAGACAATTTTCTTATTTGTCTGTCCTTCGTTTGCTGGTGGTTCGAGGTCTTCTAGACCTCAATTTTGGTTGATATTGATCGCCACGTGCTAACACTCTATAAACACCTCGTTTGGATCGCTTTAATTCAGTAGAAATATGTGAAGCAGATTTACCTCTGGATTTTACTGTCCATATTCTTATAATATCTTCCTACGAAAATTCATTTGGCTTCGGTATGGTTCTAACCATTGAAAATTGCCTTCAACCTTTTAAAGAAACTTAAAAACGCTCCCCTTTGATGACACAAGCACTTTTTCTAGAGAATTTGCATGAAACTGAAACGTGTGCCTATACTTTAGTGGCAAGGAAAGTTTTGACATTTTTAATTTTTTTTTTTATGGAAGTCAAATTTATTTATATTTTTTGGAAAAAATTTTTACCCTATTATTTTTCATGCTTCCAAAGAATATATATTTTTTTTTAAATCTACTAGAAAATAGTAAACATTGGGTATTTTTCATGAATCGCGTCTGTGCCTAAACTTTTGTGCAGCACTGTATATTAACAAGCAAGAAGGACTGGTTAAAAGTTTAAATACAAATATAGACATAAGAAGAATTATTTAAGTTTGAGCTTTGTGTTTAAATATAGAGGAGTTAAAGTTAAAGATGCTAATAACTATAATGCAATAACTACTTTAAATTTTGAAACATAATTTTTAAAATTTGTATGATTAAATCAAAAAAATTTGAAGCATAAATATTTAACATACCATGTGTTGGTCATTTAGAAGATGAATTATGCGTGTAGTCCATTCTCCACTGGGTATAATTTCTGGCATAGTGCGCAATAGACGAAGCAAACATAGAGCAGCACTCTGCTTTACTAAATCTATAGTTTCACTGTAAAAAAAGTCATAATGCTCTAGTTAGAAAAACCTCAACTTTTAAACTATTGAGTTTCTACAAGGGTCATTCCATGTCAAATCAACCAATTAAATAACAATTTTGGACTTGACCTCTTGGATTTCAATAATTTTTGGTATATAGTTTGTACTAATGGAGTATATGAAAAATCCAAAATTTTAAATTTTTTGTCTCAGCCGTTTTTTTTAAACAGAATTTAGAAAATCGTAAAAACTGCAAAATTTGCCTTGACTGCCATGCACAAATTTGTTGATAATGGACAAACTAATCATGCTAGAAAGTTCTCATAAGTGTCATTTTAAAGCTGTTGTTAAGGGCTTTAATATGATATGTAACATGAATATATATACAACATTGTTAAATTTTCACAAAACAATTTATTTTTTAAATTTTAAAATTTCAAAATCGGAATTTTTAATTTTTTTTGAAAAAAATATATGTTATTCCTACATAATTTGTTAACATATGTACCAAATTTCAAGATGGTATTCCTATGGGATCATATTAAAAAAAATTTCCATTGTTCTGTTAAGTACAACATTCATCACATAGTCAATAAACATTAAACCTAGGTATTACAATGTGTAATGGAAACTTGGGGGAAAAAACTGTAAAACCAAGATGGTCTTACTTTAGGACAAATGTATATTACTTTAATTTTACATTTCAGTTAAAAAAAATTGCTTTTCTATATTAACAATGTAAATATTATTATGTATTTAAACCATATATAGCCTGAAGGAAAACTAAAGTAATGTACTTAATCTTACCTTCACATTATAAATCCATTATTTTTCTTTTGAAAAGCATGGAATTGCCATTATCCAGTATAATAAAGTTATTTATGGAGGTAGTCCATTTATAAAACAAATAAAAAAATACTCTAATCTGCTTTTTTTTCCGAAAAAAAAAAAAACATTCACTATTGCCGAATGAAGCCATCATAGTATGTGATTTTGCAGAAAATTACTCTTTTGTAATTCAGGACGAGGCTCAAGGATTTCATTGGAACAATTCCATGGTCACAGTACATCCCAGTGTTGTATATTACAAGAACAAAACTCAAAGTGATGGAAAGGAGTTATTCGATTATAAAAGTTTTGTTTTTGTCTCTGACAGTTTAACACATAATACAGTTCTAGTCCATGTGTTTCAAAAAAGGCTGTTAGAATTTCTGAAACACAATTTAGTTCTTGATCTGAAAAAGATTTATTATTTCAGTGATGGCTCAGCAGACAATACAAAAACCGAAAGAATTTTTCAAATTTGTGCCATCATCTTGAAGATTTTGATGGAATTGAGCCGAGTGGCATTTTTATGTTACCTCACATGGAAAAGGAGTGTGTGACGGTATTGGTGGCACAGTAAAAAGGCTGACAGCCAAAGCTAGTTTACAAAATCCTATGACCAATCAAATTCTAACTCCTTTCCAATTGTTTGAGTGGGGTAAAGAAAATATTGTATCAATTACTTTTTTTTATGTGACAATGTGTCTTCAATATGTTCTCCAATACGTCTTTTTATGTGTCTTCAATATGTTCTTGTTGTGTCACATAAAAAAAAGTAATTGATACAATATTTTCTTTACCCCACTCAAACAATTGGATGCCACTCGGCGTTGATTCCATCAAAATCCTCAAGATGATGGCACAAGTTTGAAAAATTCTTTCGGTTCTTGTATTGTGCTGCAGAGCTATCACTGAAATAATAAATCTTTTTCGGATCAAGAACTAAATTGTGTTTCAGAAACTCTAACAGCGTTTTTTGAAACACATGGACTAGAATTGTATTATTAACTGGGTTAAACTGTCGGAGACAAAAAAAAAACTTTTATAATCGAGAAACTCCTTTCCATCACTGTGAGTTTTGTTCTTGTAATATACAACACACTGGGATG
Organism: Oedothorax gibbosus; assembly: GCA_019343175.1. NCBI lineage: Eukaryota > Metazoa > Arthropoda > Arachnida > Araneae > Linyphiidae > Oedothorax > Oedothorax gibbosus. Next base: position 35,269 of record JAFNEN010000723.1, on the reverse strand, counting down.
TACTGTGGCCATGGAATTGTTCCAATGAAATCCTTGAGCCTCGTCCTGAATTACAAAAGAGTAATTTTCTGCAAAATCAAATACTATGATGCCTTCATTCGGCAATAGTGAATTTTTTTTCGAAAAAAAAAAAGCAGATTAGAGTATTTTTTTTATTTGTTTTTAAATGGACTACCTCCATAAATAACTTTATTATACTGGATAATGGCAATTCCATGCTTTTCAAAAGAAAAATAATGGATTTATAATGTGAAGGTAAGATTAAGTATATTACTTTAGTTTTCTTTCAGGCTATATATGGTTTAAATACGTAATAATATTTACATTGGTAATATGGAAAAGAAATTTTTTAAAACTGAAATGTAAAATTAAAGTAATATACATTTGTCCTAAAGTAAGACCATCTTGGTTTTACAGTTTTTCCCCCAAGTTTCCATTACACATTGTAATACCTAGGTTTAATGTTTATTGATTATGTGATGAATGTTGTACTTAACAGAACAATGGAATTTATTTTTATATGATCCCATAGGAATACCATCTTGAAATTTGGTACACATGTTAACAAATTATGTAGGAATAACATATATTTTTTTCAAAAAAATTAAAAATTCCGATTTTGAAATTTTAAAATTTAAAAAATAAATTGTTTTGGGAAAATTTAACAATGTTATATATATATTCATGTTACATATCATATTAAAGCCCTTAACAACAGCTTTAAAATGACACATATGAGAACTTTCTAGCATGACTAGTTTGTCCATTATCAACAAATTTGTGCATGGCAGTCAAGGCAAATTTTGCAGTTTTTACGATTTTCTAAATTCTGTTTAAAAAAAACGGCTGAGACAAAAAACTAAAAATTTTGGATTTTTCATATACTCCATTAGTACAAACTATATACCAAAAATTATTGAAATCCAAGAGGTCAAGGTCCAGACCATTGGTTGATTTCACATGGAATGACCCACAAGTTTCTCTTAAGTTTGTGTATCTGGCTTTAACAAAAATAAATCACTAATATTTAAGCTTATATTTTAATATACTAGTAGTATTTAAAATATAGCCCGGCTAGACTTTCCAATATGAAACTATAAAATGAAATGGTATTTACCCAGAAACAAGAAGCTTTGGAATCTCAGATCCAAATGTCTCTGCCATTTCTCGGCTGCCAATGTTTGCAATGCACTGCAAAGCCAAATTCACGTGAATTGGGTTTCGTGAGGATAGATCATTTTTAATGGACTGGATGATCAAGCGCATCAGCTCATTATTGGCATTCATCAAGACAGAAATAAACAAATAACCCTGAAAATAAGAAATGCAATTAGATAATAGTCAATAACTTAAACATAAATTAAACAAATAAATAAGAACTAACTATATAAATAGGTTAAAGACTTACAATTTGTTTCTCTGAATATTTATTTGAGCTTAAAAGATTGACAGCCTCCATATGCCCGAAATCAATGTCATGTCCTAATAAGAAAATGAATAGAAGCTTGCATACATATTTCTTCTTTTGGTATCCATCCAATGCTCGATCCCCTAAAATAGTTTAAATAAGTTCAAATTTTGCATTGAAAAAGTTAGTGATTTTTTGATACAAGTCACAATTGTTTCAAATAAGAAAATGGTATCAAAGCAAGACGAACCTTTAAACTTTGATCTAATATTTGCCAACTCTTTATTGATTCGTTTAATTTCTGCTTCTTTGCTTTTACCTGGAATAAAATTCATAAGTGGAATTAAGGTTTTGCAAAAATAAAGTCTCTTTACAAGACAGTACAATAACCCATTAGAATGAAATTGACTGATTACTCAAAGTAAATGTTCAATCGGTAAAGGACAAACTTAGATGCATTAGATTGATTAACTTGAACATTTTTTTTATTTAATACTGGTATCAGACATATCGTCAGTAAAATGACAAAACCACGAATGTGCAAAAGCACAAATGTGCAAAGGGATTGAAAACCGGAAACAGTTAAACCGATTTTTGGCTTCAGTTAAATGGGCTAAAACAGTTCTTTAGCTGAACCGGTTAAAACTGAAGAACCGGTTTGAATAAACATTTTAACAGGCTCAACTGAAGGTTATTGTTAGTTTGCATTATCACACCAGAGCTACACAACAGCAGTTGGCAACGGGCGTCGTAATTAAGAACCACAGTCAAGTGACTAGCCGACACCCCTAAACTGAAGGGAAAATTTAATGCAATCAATGATAAATCAATGGATTATGGCGTCATAAAATATATCACAATGGATTTGTATGATATGGGCTCATTATTAACACTCTCGCTGCAGGTAATGACCTAAGGCATCAAGATCTATGCTACCGGTAATGCTATTCCTATGACACATTACGCAGCAACAAAAATGTTCAGAAAGGGGCACAGGAAGTGCTATTTCCTAATTAAAAAAACGGAGTAACTTTTCATATAAATATCACTGTTTATAAATGTAAAATTGCGTATTACTCAAAATTATTCCTTCTGATAAAGCGTTTTTTGTGATTTTTATGTTTTTCAGGAAGTATTCCTAAATCATACCTTCGAGATATTTTAAGTAGATAAATTGTTATCGGTTCATTACATGATTAGCGTTCTAAATTACGACGCCATTGATACGATTTTGCCATTAAAAGCTGTGTTGGGTGACGCCTGCACTCGGGTGTCAACTCATGACACGATTGTGGTTCTAAAATATGACGCATGTTGCCAATAGCCCTCTTGTAGCTCTAGTGCGACGATAATTCAAACCTAACCTAAATAGACAGTTGGAATCATTTAACCAACCAAGCCACTGGAACCAGTTTCTCAAAAGACCGGTTTTAAGTTACTTTTAACTGGTCCCGGTTAAAACCGGAGAAAAAACAACCAATTGAACCAAGAACAGTTTTGTTTTTAAAAAACGCAAATCCCTAGAATCTGCACATTCGTGGTTTTGTTATTTGACCGACAATATCATATACATAAAACTGAATTTTTCAAAATTAAATATTTTTGCGGTTTGAATACAATTAAACTTATTTGTATGAATAAGTATGTGAACATGCTGTTCAGTATTTATAAACAATTTACAATGCCATTTATTTTAATTATCATTTAAAACTTTGCATTCTACTGGATAATTAAAAGTAATAAAAGATTGACATTAAAATACTTACAGTTTCTGATATCCGAAATGAAAACTGCAAGACCACGCATTCCTTCTCCTCGAACAGCAGGCATGATTAGGCTGGGAAGGCTGATTCAAAAATCTAAAAAATTAAATTCAACTTTATGCCATCCAAGTTACCAACTAATGTATAAAAAACTATATGTCCACTTCCTGAAGAGATTTTAACAATGTAACAAAAAAAAAATTTGTTATTTTTTTCACACAAATGACAATAGTGACAAAACAGAAAGTATATTTAATTATGTGTAAATAAACTTTATAAATTGTTAACTATGCTGAATCCCTAAAAACAATCTTTGTCAATAGTTAACACTTATTCTGTTTACAATTAAAATCTGAAAATCATTTATTTCTAAACTTAATAAAATTCCGCTATCTTGAACCCTTAAGTAAATTTAAACGGAACAATACATATCGGTCTAGCGGTAAAAATTATAAAAAACACTGAAGAATTCAAGTTGTTTATTTTTTAAAAGAAATTATGCATTAAATAAGCGCAAGGAAGAAGTTTAGAGAAACTACCTAATGAAACGGCCAATCGTAATTTTAAACAGATGTTTGAAGGCGACAAAAGTTGCATCCATAACAAAGAATCGGAAAAATCTGCAACTGCAATTGCAACATTAAAATAGTGTTGGAAATATCTCCAACGCCAGGTGTTTTGGCAACCATATCACAGGAAAACACAGAAGGATTTGGCGAAAATATGACTGGTTAGTAAGCATCGTTTTGTAGAATGCCGAAGTGCTATGCGTGCCCCCTTGGCACTGTTTTAAGAAATGACTTCTTGAAATTTGAATGTCAGGAACGAACTAAATCGAGGACTTTTCAACGATTATTTGTCAAAATTAAGGAGTACTAAGGGATACTTGAAATCGAAAAACAAAAATCAAGGACTTTTTAACGATTTTTGGTAAAAATCAAGGAGTATAAAAGGGTCCTCGAAATTGAAAATAAAATCAAGGACTTCTTAAAGACTTTCAAAGACCCGTGGGAACCATGTTAAACCAAAATTATTTTTGAGCTGTTTGGCTGAGTCATTTTGTTGCTAAGTGGGATAAAATATAAAAGTAAAGTCTCATTACAATGTTCATTTGGTTATTCAAAATAAAAATGGCCACAGAGTTATATTTGTGCTGGAATAACTTCAAGATAACAAGTCACGGACGGATGAATTGCTAGCGGAACGTGTTAGTATGATTTGTTAACATGTAAACAAAATATGCCATTATAAGCATTTGTCATGCTGCCCTATCACTTACAAATTGGGTTATTAGCTCTACAAGATTATTAACAATTTTACTGCATGAGACACCTTGCTGCATAACATGTCATAAAAATAGCATTTTCAAATCCTTTTAGTTAGAACAAATAGAACAAACATAATCCCATCCCCGAGTTTAGTTTTATTGATTACATCACCAATGCTCAGGTGTTTTTAGAGTCGCCATCCGTTTTTATTGAAAATGAGATTGAAATGACAAAGTTTCAGCAATTCTTTGGTACTGTCAAGTAATAATTGCAGTGTAACATTCTTTAACCCAACCAAAATTGTTTTTAGTTTCATCTTACTATAATACCCTTTGACTTTATTTCTACTTTTGCAGAAACATTGTTACAATATTTTTTATTGCGGTTTCATTATAACGTGTTAACTGTAGTGAACTTAAATCTTTATAATCATTAAATTCAAGTATTTCAATACTTAATATTAATTAGAAGCAACATTTCTTTAAAAAATTAATACAGCAGAAAGTTTTTAAAGTTTAATTTAGTTAAAATCAACTTTACCTCAATAGTTTTTTTAAGTGAAATAATTTTGTATGTGTCTCAAAATAAGACACGATATAAAGTTGCTTTATAAATTATTTATGCCATATTTTTATGAAATTGAACAAGTGGTTCCTAAATTTTTTAGGTTCACCACCCCTATTTTAAGGCAAAATTTTACTTTCAAAAGTTCAAAATATTTTTTTAAAAAATCTCAATACACTGTAGAGCCCTCACTATTATCTTGGGAAAAAAAACTATCAACCAGGAAAAAAAATCATAGAAAGAATTATACTTAACACAATATCTAATTTTCAATTTTAGAAAATGTGAAAATAATTAAAGGTATAGAAATACTTATTTAAAAATTAAGCAATCATAGTATAAATAAAAAAAACATAACTTAGAAGTAACTCAGAGGTTTATCAAAATTATAAACATTTAAGAATCATAATAACCCTCCTTGATAAACATGATTGTGTATTCTAGTTCAGTTTTAAGTTTAGCAATTCGCTTTTCACAAATGCCTTTCACTAATAATTTGAGATGACTAAAATCAGCAGTTTGTTTCTGCACTAAACTCAAATATAATAGGACGAAAGGCATACCATTCGATTTTACAGCCAGAATTTTGATAACTGAATTTAAATACACATTCTTCTTTTTTTATAATAGATTGGCAGTTTTTATTTTAGAGATTTTCCTCTTACCTAGAACACAGTAAAATGAGTTAATTTATTGTAAAAATATATCCCTTAAAATGCTAAAATATAATACTTATGAATAACTGCAAACTTCTTTTAATATTTTTTTAAAAAACTGCTTATACTAAAAATGTTCTTTCATGCATTAACAGGATGTTAGCACAAGTTTTCTTTTTTACAAACTTGGTCTATTCATACAATCAAAGGTTAAATTAACAATACAGGGTACACATCAGATCCTGATATTTTTCTTTGTAAACTCAACAACCCTAAAATTCAACTAAATTAGCATAATAATCATGTGACGATCCAATTTTGCAAGATTTAGGTTAAGTTTTTATCCCATCCATGTTAATTTTATCCCAACCATGTTAATTTGGAAAGCATTTATAAATGTAAATGTTCTGTATATAGAGCAGGGTTTCCAGATATGGTGATAAAACTCCACCCATTAACTGTAAATTAGCCCATTGCTTAGCCCCAAATGCTCAGGCAGTCAGGACCACCAATACGTGTACGAGGTTTGTCAAACTTTTTAAGATTTGATTCATATGAAATTCATATGACACTCATCATTATGGCATAATTAAAGAAAAAATTTGATATTATTTCTTTACTATTAGTTAATCATAATTTGTTTTTTTCTTAAAAGCCCGAGTAGAAAATTTTGTAAATTGAGCATCATATAAAGAGGGTTTTTTTGTAGTAAATATTGATTTAGATGGGTTATTCTTCGACTAACTGGTTTTAGCACAAGTTATTAATCTTAAGGAATTTAAGCCCAAAAAAATTAAACAAGTCGAAATAAAAGCAATAATTAACTAACAAAAAAGCCTTGTTTAGGACTTATCTCACTTTCTGTGATAATTATATTACTGTTTAAAAGAGTTTGAACAAAATATGCAAATAAATTTAGAGAAAATTAAAAAATATATATTCTATTTAAGAAACTTTTTTGCTTAAGAACAAATTAAGTCTAATTCACAAAGCATTGGTAATTATGTAGTTCAATCATGTGCCGTACTTTTGTTCCCCTGTCAGCTTATTGTTGTAAAACCAGAACATAAGCATATTGAAGCCGTACATAAAATTTGTAGCGAATCCATCATTGCGCCACAAACACATTTTTAACTACCAACTTCAATAAATTAAAAATGTCATTTGATAGATAGCAAGTGTCAATGGACGTTCTATTATTATCAAAGGATTGTAGAGTATTATAATATAGAAGAGATACTTACAAAATATATATATTCACAAAAGTATTTGAAAAGCTGAATGAAATTATGAAAAAATGCTGAAGTTAAAATTATCAATAGTATTAAACCGTCATTTGAAAACCGAAATGTTTTTCCAACTTAGGTTAAAGATCCACCCACTGCCAAACACACACACATCTGATTCCGGTGAAGAAAAACTAGAAAGCGCCACTATCGGTTTTGAAATATAAAGAGTATAAGTTTGATTTGTTTGAAAAAACCGTCGCACTATCGGTGCACTTGCACTTGGCGTTCCGTCTACTTGGAACAGTTTTAAATAGGGATATCACACAAGTTTAACACTTTTGGAGAACGCTGACAAGGCGTCAATCTCTCCGGTTTTTCAATTTTTAACTTTTTGTTTGGTTTTTTTTGTCACTTTTATAATTTTTATTTGGTTTTCAATTTATAAAATTTTTATTTGGTTTTCAATTTATAAAATTTTTATTTGGTTTTCAATTTATAAAATTTTTATTTGGTTTTGATTTTCAAGTTTTTATTTGGTTTTGATTTTCAAGTTTTTATTTGGTTTTCTAAAGAAGTTTTAGCTGGACTTCAGGTAAACAAGTCAAGGAGAATTGGCCCTCATGAAAATGCAAACATCAGGAAAATAAGACGCAAGTAAAACCACGCAGGATTATTATGAAATTGAAGTGTGAGAGAGATACAGGTCCCTTAACGAAGGTTAAGTGGCCGCCAAAATTAGAGAGGCTCTGGGCCTCCGCTTGTTGTGAGAGTCAGTGTGCTCGTAGGGTTGGATAGCTATTATTTCTGGGTTGTAATGATTATCAACAGAGCGTAGAATTTCGTTGAGATTTTGATTGGCCTCAGGAGAGTCTTGTAGAGAAGCTTGATGATTGCCGTGCTTAATTGCTTATAAAAAATGTCTGAAAAAAAGCTTAATGTTTTTGGTTCGAAGACGCTACCAGTAGTGCATGTTCCATTTATATTAAAAAGATACAGTTAGGGCCAAAAACATTTTGCGGATTTATACCTTTCATTTCAAATGATTGCATTCATTGAAATATGTTCCTTTTTGATAAATGAAAAGTTGGAGTCGGATTTCGCAGAATAATGTATAAAATTTAACTGTTATTTAGTTGCGTTATACATGCTTGTATAATATCAGTTTTTAGTTATTTTAAACAAACCACCAAAAAATATTTTTCATAGATTTGACATAATTATTAAAATAGTAGCAAATACGGTGAGTCAAATTTCAAAAAAAATTATCTATTATTTTTACCTGAAAAGAATTTTTAAAAAATATTTTTTATATTTTTAAATTTGGCAAAAAAATAATATATTGTTGAAGTTTAAACACTTTTTGTTAATTTTTTTTAAATAAACATACTTAATTAAAAGTAAGAAATTAATTTAGCCTTAAATGTTTCTGTATGTATTGAAACGTTCTAAATTCATACCCTGAAAAGGGAACCTTATACAACTTTTGCAGTTAAAAAAAATTGTATTTTTAGTTTAAATGTTTATATTAAACCGTACTTGAGCAGGTATGTAAGTAAATAGCACAGAAGTTACTTGGTATTTTTTTTATTTGTTTATTTATTTTTGAACACTTATGGTAGACTATTCTTATTCTGTCTCTTAACTAAACTGTAACTCTCTTAACTTACTGTCTTAGAAGTCTCTTAACTAAATTCCTTTCAATAACGTTTTTTTCCCATTTGCATTATATTATGAATTATTTTGCCATAAAAACACTATCCTGAGGAGGGCAATCTGGTATTAGTTTAAAGGTTAATTTCAAATTATATTCTGCAAATTTGAAATGGTGTTGCTGGAAAAATTAAGTAAACTGTAGCTACATTGTTAAATATACTTAGCACTTAGTAAAGCTTAATCTTATAAGAAATGCACTGGCATAACATGCATTTGAGCAAAAAGCTTATTAACTTGTTTCAGAGCCCACGTTTATTTTAAGATCTAAGGTTTTGCTATTCTGTTTTACAAAATATCATTTTTTGCTATTCAATTCATAACCCCAATAATTCCTTTATCTATATTCATTTTGGAAATTATTTTTAAAAAAAAAGCTGTCCGAAATATTATTAAAATAAACTTTTAATTAACGATATTTAATTTTAACTGAATTCTTTGACGTAATTAAAGTTTATATAGTGTGATATTTTTCCATCATATTTTTAAACGTCGTTTTTCTCTAATTTGACAGAATATTGTTGCATAATAACTTGCGATTACATTCGTTTACATACATCGTCACCCTGCACCCACAATAAGCTTATTCTTAATTTATGGATACTTTTATATCTGCAGATAATACAAGACTTATTATTTCAATATTATTACTTTGCACAAATTTGAAATGTTGAAAAACACCTTGTAAAAGAACAAACGAGTGGGCACTTCCAGTGTTTTTCTCTACGGCCACACGGTAGCCGTTTTCTCCAAAGGATGTTAGTACGTCATGACACGAGACTTCCGTTTTATCACGAAACCGAAACTGCGCCCTTTTTAACGTCAAATAAAAGCTAAACTAAACATCTGAAAATTTTAAAAATTCACTTTTTGTAGGTTTTAAGACATCCTTTATTGATTTAGACTAAGAAAAAACATGTGCAAATTCTCTTGTGTGATCCTCCAAAATTGCATGACCAAAAGGTTGTCTCAAATTGATCGCTGCTTTTAATGCCAGAAGCACCATAGCCCTTTCCATGTCCATGTTGGATTAAAAGAAAATGAGAGCGTTGAGCATGCGAATCGTAAGTAAACAAAAACCCAAAAGTGTAGTTGTCAAGAAATGTCAGATGTCCCGCGCAGCTACGTCACGTCATACGTCATGAAAACCCGGGTTCGCATTTAAACGCGCCTTGTCACACGAGCGTTTTTCCCCAACGCAACTTTCTCCCCTCAAATTTCGGCCCCCCAAAAGTTGTTTAAGGGTTGCCAGAGGAGGGAAAGATTTCTCTTTTCCGACTGTCATAACTAAAACGGTATCTCTTCATCAGTAGGCTTCAATTTATTAAAAATCGGACCTTCGGATCGATCTGAGTTTTATTTAATCGCATGCGTAGGATTTCTCTTATAATTATTATTTTTTTCTTTCACACACTTTTGTTTAGTGATGGAAATGATCACTTGATGTATATGTTATAAAAAAATATTTTTATTCTTGGGGTTTGGTTGTGGAGGCTATTTCTTTTTCTTTACATATCCTTCAGTGGTGACATTAAAAGAAAAAGTTGTGAAGAGTATGCAAAAAACAATGTTACAATTTGATAAAGATTGCTCACTTTTAAAAAGAATTTTTCAAGTCAAACTGAAATTGTCATTAATATATATCTGAATTCATTGATGATTTCATATATACTATTAAAATCCTTATTCTGTAATAAAACAAATAAACTCTGAGAGATATAAGTTGAAAATTTTAATTTTCCCAACTAGATTGTTAAATTAACACACTTGCGTTGAGAGATATTTTGTAGGCTATAAATTGTTGGAATTTTGCTTAAAATTGCAAATATTTTTTTTACAAATTTGAAATTAAAGCTGATATACAGTTTAGCTTTCACATTTAGAACAAAAGAGGCAGTTTTACCCATCTACTTTACATATATTATAGCAAATGATATATAAAATTATTGAATTAACGAAAGAAAATCCATAAAAATAGCTTATTTCTTACACTTAAAGTTGAACTAAAAGCTGTGCTAAATGATTTTTTTCTAAGATATATAAATAAATCTTGTGTGGAATTGGCTCTAAGTAAAAAATTTCGTTAACCCCCCCCCCCCCTAACTTTTCAACATTTTTTTTATCGAAAAAATAAGAAGAAATGTCAAATCAAAGAGTTATATTTCCTCTTTGTGTCAAATAGCTTATTATACTTCAGATTGAAAATCAAAATATCGTGCTTGTAAAATAAATAAACAACAGCACAGCTTGGCAATTTGGCGCAATATGACCTGAAGATTTGGCTTCAACCAAAACAGAACCGTGACGTCAGTGTAGCGACAGTCACCGATTCACCTGATTGGTTGTTGGGGTCAAGTTGGCCAACTCCGTCGCGAGGCATCGACAGAGTTGGAGAAAATTTCTCCAACGCCTACGTCTTAGCACGTGGCAATTTCCGCCAATCATGGTCGGAACAGAGGTTGCGTTGGGAGTTGGGTTGGGGAAAAACCGCTCGTGTGATATACTTTTTATTTTACGAAGGAGGGTTGATTGCGGAGTTTGGGCTAGAAATCCTGCTCGACCACTTTTTCCGTTAATAGAAGGTTAAATCAGGGTCTTCTAGAAGTTCCCAATTCTAGAAGGCCATGGTTAAATATACTTAATTATGGGATTCTTGGGACATTGCGACAGGTGCTCGTTAAATCCGTGGAATTCAAAGTCCCGACGGCATTAGCGTACGATGGTTCTTGTATAGCGTACGAAAAAAATCTACGTGCCAGCTTCGGTTGTCTACGTCTATCTCGTCACTCGACTGCTTGGACAGCCGGAAAAGATTAAATTACAAAATTTTACAGCTTCCTTTCACGAACAAGACTGACCAGAATTAATATCAACGATTAAAAATGAAGAAGAAAAGAAGAAATTTTTAATGACAATAGTTACAAAATAACAAGACAAAATAACAATCGACAAAAAACTATTTTAGATCCAACTCAACTAGATCAACCATACTTAGTCATGAAAATTCGATTTGTATACATGATAAAAATTCAGAGCACACAGAATATATTTATTCATTTTTAAAGTGGTACTTTCCTAAATACTAAGAAGAAAAAAATACCAGCTCATTGTAACTTGAATCGAAATATGAAGCGATAAACAGCGCCAACCTGACACCAATTGAGACCCAAAGTCATCTCAAAGCACGGCATCAGAGCTGGGAATGAGGGAAAATGATCCATTCGATTCAGATCAGTGAATACAACTTGAGATGGCAATTGCAATTCTCGATGATGCGCATGCGCGTTCAAAATGATGGTTAGGAAAAATCAGAAAGCTATTTTTAACATAATCCAATAATTATTAATAGTAGTGCAGAACCAGTCTCCTAAAAAAAGGTGATTTACGTATTCTAGTCATTAACTGGTAAAATGAAACAGAAAGTTTGTTCTTTATCATCTGTAATTTAATATTAAAAATATCTGTTTAAACCACAACCTGAAAAATATCAGCGACACGTAATCGATGTTTCAAAAAATAAGGTAAAACTCAAAACGGAAACCACACTGTTATTTTCTCCTGTTATTGCACATATTCAGAGCAGATTACAGCTAGTTTTTCTATCGAACGTTTTTTTCTAAGCTGTATTTTGAATTTTCTGAGGGCTGCGTTTGTTTATTTACTATGTCTTATTGAATTCGAATTGAGACTTCTGGTTTCTTCTATATTTTGCGTAATTTTTTTTCATATATATATTGCCCAAGCTCACCAATCAATTTTTTATCTTTCGTAAAGAGATATTTTATTCTGTATCTCTGATTTATTTTTTTATCAATCAGTTTTGCTGAATTGTAAACATTTCCTTCTTTCATAATACGTATTTCCTTCCTTCTCTCGAGTTAAGGAAATTACTAATTGTTAAAAATATTTATGTAAAGGTAAGTTTTCATTCCAAAATAATTGTTTTTACTAACTGTTGGACGCTGTGTATTGAATTATTTTTATAGAACTCTTGGATGATTGATTAAAAATATAAATATGTTTTGACCTGAATAATTCTGCCTCATATCTGTAAACCATTGGGAAATCAATGTTTTTCTGTTTTGACCCTTTACTGCCCGATTTTTTCTTCTGCACAGAAACCAGATCTTCAGATTACTTAGAAATTGTCTTAAGAAAAACCTTACCCTTTGTGGTTAATTCCTAGTTTCGGTATACGGCGACTTTTTATTTCTCGCCAAACTTGTTGGCGAGAAAATATCGCGTAGCGACGCGTGATTAGACGATGCTACTGGAAACCGCGAAATCAAACAACTGCGTTGATAGATTGGAATTATTTATCGCCTTTTTTTTATTTTCAACGTTCCGAAAAAGTCGCCGTATACTGAAACTAGGATTTAACCCTTTATCAGTGTAAGAAGAAAGGCTGAAATAGAATGGATGGATGCTTTTTGAAGTTTTCAGTTTACCCCCTCCCATTTTAACCAATATTGACAACTGAAATAATTTAGTTATTCTTCATTAAGATTTCATTGATTAAACGAAACAAAGATCAAATACAACCAGAATTTGCCATTACAAGAAATTGTGTTTTATATTAAGTAATTGATAAGTTGAAATTCTTAACAATGAACTAATTGACTATTTATGTCACTGGGACAGTTGTATATTTCTTGTCTGACTTTAAATATTTAGTTTCTTAAATGTATCTTTGAGTTAAGTATCTTTCTTGTCTGTGTGAATTTGGGAAGTTAAGATTTTGTGTATAACTGTTCAGATTAATTAAAAAACTAACTAATAAGACTACACAAATGTTTTGTCTCATGACTTGTGTTTTTTAAAAATTTGTATTAAATTTTTTATTTTTTTGTATTTAGATCGATGAAAAAAATGGCCGATCGTATCAGAACTATTTATCGGCACCTGAATCCTGAAGTGGTTTCCCCAAATTTGTATGCAGTTGGCATGCAAAATCCAATGAAGGTACCTAAACTATTTTTCTCAAAATTGAATAGGAGCAACTAGGGAACCTTGACCCAATTTTTTGGGTATCATTTCTTTTTTAAACTGTTGAAGCTGAATAAAAAAAATATGAAAAATCAGCCTATTATTTTTACATTAATTGTGGTTACAGATAATAGCACAGTTCTTTCTAGAAATAGGTAAAAAAATATACAATCATCAAGTTTGCACATGGGTGAAGTCTCCATTAGGGATTGGAATACTGGTAAACTGCCAATTATGGTGGCACATTTTACTGGGATTTTTTTTACTATTTTACTGGTATTAATATATTTGTAGCAATTATATATTATTATATTTCTAGGGAAATGTATTTATTATACTTGTATTCTGTTACGATAATTGAACTAAACATTCTATGCACTTATTAACTACTTAATTTGATATGAGAAGCACAGTATGACTAATACTATAAATACAAAAAGGGTAGTTTTATCCTTGAAGTAAATGCTTGAAATTCACGCAAAAAGTTATTACAAAATACTCCCCCACCCTATAACTTAATTTTTAATAATAAATTCATTAGAGAATTGATTTAAGCATTGGCTTGTTGCATTAATTTTGTTATACAGTAACTCTGTTACAACAACAACTTTTTTTAAAAGCCTTAAATGTTCGGTCCCTTGAATTGCCCATAGATCTTAATGTTATAATATATTGCCACGTCCATTTTTAATTAACTTCTCTCTTATAACACAAAAAATATACGTTTGTATAATATCCGAAATGCGTTCTTAAATTTTTTTATAAAAGACGTCGTTTTTACTAATCAAATTCTATTTTATTCGCCAAATGATGCAGAAAGTTGTTAAATTTTAAAGGAGAAATTAGGAAGTAGGGCAAAAATTTATTCAATAGATGTCATTTTATAAATTTAATATTTTGAGTATATAATACGTATTTCACATGAATTTTTACACATAATATTCAACCTTGTTTATAACGTCATAAACATCCCGGTCCCATAAATGATGCTATAACACGGTTATACTGTTCTTATTCTGTAAATTCTTTTATTGTTGTTCTAAAGTATAGATATTTGTTAGACCTCTTAATATTTAATTAAATACTTTTAATGATTTTTTGCACAGGCTATTGCTTACAAAAGTAATTACTCTCAAACAAGAAAGCCAGCTGCACTAAAGAGGTTTCGATACACTAATAGCTGTGATGCTTTGTCTCGAGAACAAAAACTTTTTTACGAAGAAAATGGCTTCATTGTCATACCTCGACTAGTATCTGAAGACTGTCTTGAAATATACAAGTAAATTATTAGATTTATTTATATTTCTTTACCTCTTGCATTAACCTATACTTGTAACTATTGAGGGTAATCGAAAAAAAACAAACAATACTGGTGACTTGGAAACTTGACTTTCCTTTGAAAATTTTTTCCTTCTTAAAATTATTTTTATTTTAAAGGTATTTGATTTCTTCTAGGAACCGTTTTCGAGATATTTGTGACAATAAAGTTCAAGTTAATGGCCTTACAGTGATGAAAGATGTTTCTTATCACAAAGATCGACCAGATGAACGAATTATTAATAAAATACAAGATTTTATGTTTGATGAAGTGCTATTTGATTATTGTCGACTTCCACAGGTATTACTTTTTAATATTATATTTAGATACAAATAATTTAAAATAAAGTAAGCTGCCTATAACTTGAGCTGACAGATTTCTCTATATCTCTAATTTCTTTTTTAGTTTAAAAAAAAATTTAATACTTCATAAGTGTTTGAGAAAAAGCCGACTAACAAAATGTATTTTAGTTAAATTTGAAAGCCACTCAATTCTGGTTTACATAATTTAATAGTAGGATTAAAAAATTATATTTTTACTGTTTAAATAGTAATACTACCTACTTGTATAACTAGTATATGGGCAGTTCAACAACTTTTAATTTCAGATATAAATAAGAAACTTGTGAAAATGTAGCTTCAAATGTGTGTGTAAATGCTTGTTAGTGTTACAATATAACAAATGAATGTTTAGCAAAGATCATTTGTCAAAAATCAAAAATTTATTAGTGATTGGTGTTTTTTGAATGGAAAATATCTGTTTTCTTGGAAACAGATTATTTTATAGCTACGTTTAAACCAGGATTGTTTGACTGATATAATAAACACAATTTAAAAAATGATAAATGTTTTAAGTTGTATAAGTGTACCCTGATTTTCAAGTGAAGAATTTTAGATATTTACCATTTAATGATTTAGAAAGAGGTTCTTGGTCATTTTTATTCTAACATTTGTATTTTGTACGAAGAATTCCTATGCGTCCCATAACTTTTTCAGTATAAATTTTAATTCTGAAAAGTTACAGGTGTGAAATCTTAGGATATATTATAATATATAATATATGATATATATATATATATATATATATATATATAATATATATATATATATATATATATAATATATATATATATATGATTTTATTATTATAATAAATCTATATAGTTTCTATGTCTAACTTTAACTGAAATTTTTTAATGACATAGAATGAAATTGAAGGTATAAACATCAATAAAATATAAAGATAATATGTATAAATGATGTAAAATTGTACAAAAATGATTTGTACATACATTCAAGGTAGTTAAAGAATTATGATGATGATACAAATTAATATCTAATATAATACTAATATCATTTTGTAATCTATTGTGGATAAGTCAATTATCTTGTATTTTATAAAAATACCTCTAGTGTGTCGTCCCTTGTTCTGTTATTATTATAGTTACATTAAATTTATATATATTATATATAATATATATATATATATAATATTATATATAATATATATAATATATATATATAAATATTATATATATATATATATATATGATTTTATTATGTATAAATGAGAAAGTCTAAAGTATAGGTTGAGTCTAACCTTTCACTGAAATTTTTTTTAATCAGACAATAGAATGAAAGTTGCAAGGTAGTGACAGACAGCCGAATTAAAATATAAAAGATAGATGATGTATCAAATGATGAAAAAACCTTTTAAACAAAAAATGAACTTTGTACCATACATTCAAGCGGTAGTTGAAAAGAATTATGGATGGATGAACAAATTAAATCCTAATATAAATACCCTAATATCCATTTTGTAAATCCTATTGTTGGAATAAGTCAATCTCATCCCTTTAAACTTTTCATAAAAAAAGCCCGTCCTGCGTGTCGGTTGCGCCCTCTGTTCTGTGTGATGTGATGTGACATAAATGTATACATACTTTTATAATGATGAAGCTTCTCTTATGTTTCGTAACTGTTCAGTTTTCGTGTTAGATTTTAATTACATGATATCTAACTAAAAAAGCCATTTATTGGAGACTGGGGAGCCTTGGTCATAGTTTCAGAATTTTATTTTTATAAATTTTATTTTTACACTAAAAATTTCATATGATAGCACATGTTCAAGGAAATTTTATTGGCAACAAGGATATAGTAGTGATA
This sequence comes from Oedothorax gibbosus, assembly GCA_019343175.1. Lineage (NCBI taxonomy): Eukaryota > Metazoa > Arthropoda > Arachnida > Araneae > Linyphiidae > Oedothorax > Oedothorax gibbosus. The sequence goes on along the minus strand of JAFNEN010000723.1, from coordinate 18,202 downwards.
CTATAAATAATTTCTTTTTCTTTTCTAAATTTATTGTTTTTTAAAACTTAGAAACTTGGCCAAGTCTCCCTTATTAAGGGAGGCTTGGCCCATGGTAAGGGAGGCTTGGCCCATGCAAAAATACCTAATTTTAAAGGGCAAAATAATAAATATTTCAAATTAATTTTTTAAGCATTAAATGTAAAAAATATATATATATATATTATAATTCAACACTCTGGAACTCATTTAGAAATCATGATTACCGTAACCGTAATATTTAGAGTAATACATTTTTCTAGTATTGTATGAATTAAAAATTCTGGATTATTATCTGAGTATTAATTAATTCTGGAGTATTATTATACTTGTAATTAATAACTTATATAGTTTTTGTAGAAAAGGTTTTTTATATTTGGTCATAAATGATAAGTTTGATTTAGTTGAGGTTTTCGTTTTATTCTAAACAAGTACAAATACTAATAATCAATCTATTACCTTCATAAAGTTATAATCGTACGATATTATTAACCGTGTAGTTCATAAACATTATGTATAGATTTTCATAACTAGTTCACTTAGGGAGCCTTGGTCCAGTGGCCAACCCTCCCTTACATAGAGTGGCCAACCCTCCCCACCTAGATATTTCGTAAAGAATGGCACATGGTGCTTTGAAGCCTATTTCATTGCACAAACTTTATAGCTAAAATAAAACCTTAATATAACAGTATTTTAAAAATACCATATACTTAAACTGAATTGAATTGGTTTTTCTGAAAAAATCTTACAAATTATGTCTAAAATGTTTACTTTTTGGGGGTGAGAAACTTTCTTTTTTATTTTCTCCTCAATGCAAAAAAGTAGCTCAATAAAACTAAGGTGGCTATCTGCTGACAACAGTAGGTTTGAGTACCATCTATTGAGAAAATGCTAAAATATTTTTAAATACTAAAATTTAAAGGTGGGCCAAGTCTCCCTTATGGCCAAGGCTCTCCAGTCTCCAATACTATTGTCTGTCTTTGCTATAATTTATGGACCCGCAGTGCTACAGGTTATGGGCCCAGTCATGACTTCCAATGCGCAGACAGACTAGAACTTTGGAAAAGCAGAAACGAAACTAGCTGTAGAAGAAGAGCAGCTGGAGTTTGTACCTGGAAGAATGGCAACCAACACTATGTGAATTGAGATGCTGTAGAAAGGCAATTAAGAATCATGGAAAATTCAAATAAAGCTTTGCTGATCAAAAATCAGATTCATGGACTTATGTGAGCGGTAGAATAAGAAGGCCGGAGCTGAAATCAGAGGCGGTCTGCCAAGGAGTTCACCAAATGGACTGATCATAACAAAAAGGCAGAATCTAATATTATTTTGTGTATTGCTCTTTCCGAGTTGAAGCAAATAAAGCACTGTGAAACTTCATTCAATGTCTGGGAGAAGTTGGAAGGAATATACCAATCAAAAGGACCAGCTCGCAAAGCTTCATTATTGAAAAGATTGACTCAACTATAAATGACAGAAAGTGACAATGTACATGGACATTTGTTAATTTTTTTGACGTCGTAGATAAACTCTCTGAAATAGACAGAATGGGTAATGAAGTCCTGCTTGCAATAATACTTCGTTACAGTTTGCCGTCTAGTTTCGAAAACTTCCGTTGCACCATTAAATCATGTGATGAACTTTCGAAGGTGGAACAGCTACAAGTCAAGATTGTGGAAGAAGCAGATACCCGCCGTGGCACCAGCTATGAGAAACCTGAAGCATTTTTTGTCTCTCCACAACGAAAGCCACCTGCTCGCCGTAAATCATAGGTTCGAGTGGTAGCTGAAAGGAATTATGGACGGTCGAACAAATCCTGATGTCAATACCCTCATCTCCATTTCGTAAATCCTATAACATGCAAAAAAGTAGGCCAAAATGAATAATAATACAAAACCCAGTTTTTATGGTTGAAAAATCACTGTAGCTCCATCCAGTAAGATACTTTACTACTTTATAAATGAAGCCAGTGAAGAAATCAAAACTTGGTGTATGGATAGCCTAGTGGTTAAGGCCTCATTCTCGGAATCGGAAGGTCCTGCGATCGAGTCCCGATACCACTGAAGACCCACTGAATATATGCGGAGTGAGTACTCGTTAAAATCAGTGGGTCCGAAAGTCCTGTAGGCACAGTCCATGGTACAGTTTCCCATGGGTATAGGTCTCTGGAGACTACTTCCCTCCCCTTCAGGGACGTGTCTAAATTGCGGAGGTGGCGATAGATGGCAGCATCTGTCAGCACGATGCCAAGACGGATTCCTGCCGTGTAGCTCTACACGGGCATCTCTCCTCAGAAACCGACCCATTCGCCTTAATCCTTGCCCGCTCCGCAGGAAGAGCTTGGGTTTCCAAAGTGGCATTAGTAACAACAACAACAAACCCAGAGACATAGTTAAAGGATGAGAAATTCACATTATAAATGTTTAAAGCCGTAATTTTGTCGAATGCATTTGTTAAAAAATAGTATTAGTTCAATTTAAAATTGAAATGGATCTAATTTTTTGCAAATAAAGAAAAAATAAATGAGGAAAAAATAATAGAATCATGGAGGGAAGAAGAGTATGGCGATATTTAGGAGGAAAAAAATCTGAAGTATAAATTAATGAATTCTAAATTCTGAAAATTTTGAAATCTAAGTTAATAAATTGCTAATCATACAATTCATTGGTAGGATTGTAGTTGTCATTTGAGTATATGACTATATCCCTAATAGCAATAAGATCTTAAATCTCTTTTTCTCATTAGATTCTGAAATATGTGGAAGGCTTTTGTGGTCCCAATATTAAAGCAATGCATACCATGTTAATCAACAAACCACCTGATAAAGGTAAAATGTTTTGTAGGTTACATTAAGTTTTACACCTTTAATTTTTCTTAATACTTATTTAAGTTTGCCTTGTTTAGGGAATTTTGAACTGTTGTTCAATGTAGTTCAGAATGTTACCTTTGTAGTTTAATATTATGTTAAAAAAATACTTGGTTGATTATACATGATAAATTCTCCCAACATCTTTCAGTGTTCAACTGCTTTCTTTTTAATATTTTTGAAATTAAAGTTCTAATATTGCGAGTAGTAATAATATTATTAATTAGTAAAAGCTGTAAAATTCAAATTTTACTTTAAAATTTTCACTTTAGAGATTATTATTTTAGAAAGGTACTCTAGACATTTGAACATTTATATAAAAATGTACAAGTTCTTAAATACATTTAAACATTAATGTGTTTATAATTCAAATTTAAAACTCTACACTTTGACCTATTTGTTTATCCTTAGAGGATAATAGTTTCTGATAATTATTTTCAAATTTGTGTATTTACATTGTTAAGCCTTTGTTACCTTTAAATATATTTTATCCAAAAGTCTTGCCTGATTTTATTAGGAACCTTGTCTTCTCGTCATCCACTTCATCAAGATTTGCATTATTTTCCCTTTCGACCAGCAGATAAAATAGTGTGTTCATGGACTGCTTTGGAGAGAGTGAACCGAGATAATGGATGCTTAGTTGCTATTCCTGGAACTCATAGAGGGGAATTGTTACAACATGATTATCCAGATTGGGAAGTAAGTTCTTTTAATTTTGCAATATACTTTAAACTCAGTGGAGCGACAGCCTAATGAGGCCAAAAATTCCAATGCCTGCTATGCTCCAGCTTTATTACTGTGCAGACAATGGAGTGCATTGCAGCAAATCTTCGGGTGAGTTGGTCAAACTGAGGCTACACCCTAAGTGTTTAATTGCCTAGTAAACTTGGTTGTGTTATTTTCAACCCACTGAAGGGAATAGAGGTTGAGTGAACCTTTTTCCAATCCAGAGTTTGAACCCTAGCCTTGTATGATGTTAACGCATAGTATTAATAATTTTTAATTATAGAAGTGTTCATTGATTTATTTATACAATTACTCATACAATATTTTGCATTTTAATGTGTTCTGTTTGTTATTTTCCTTTTTGTTTTTCTTGACCCATACAAAATGTAAAGACAAAAATTATTTTTAGTTCAAATTCCTTGTTACCTTTTTTATAACATGTTACGTACTTATTTACTAAGCATTTATTTTCTTTATGCCTTCTGTGTTAAGTTTTCAATGGTATTAAAAAAAATTCTTTATCTTTTTATACTAACTATGTTTCTCTTCTAGGGTGGAGTTAACAAAATGTATCATGGTGTATCAGATGTAGATGAACAGTGTCTTAGTAGAAGAGTTCATCTAGAAATGGAAGCTGGTGATACTGTGTTTTTCCACCCAATACTTATTCATGGGTCTGGTGCAAATAGAACAAATGGTTTCAGAAAAGTAAACACTTTATTATTTTTTTACAACAAAAAATTTCAACAGACATATAAATTTTATTTCACATTGTGTATATTTAAATATTTTATACTTTACATTTTTGTAAAAATGGTTTACTTTTAATAATTGATTGTAAGAGAGTTTATAGATTCCAAGGACACATTTTCACACTGATTTGTGCAATATATAACTAAATTGAAGATTTTTGTTTTGAATGGTTTTTGTACTAGAGCTATATGAGGGCTATTGGACATCATTTTAAACCTTGGTTAAATGATAACCATAATTCTGTATTTTAATATTTTATGTTGACAAATTTTAACTATGAGCTAAATGTTTTTTTAATTAATTTATTTTAAAGTTAATAGAATAAGAACGTACATAAGAGCTGATAAGAAAATTGTATTGAAGAAAAAATGTATATATAAAGGAGATGTCAAATCCCAAAATCTATCTCTTCAGAGCTAGAGTTACCAAAAACTTCCACCGCTCCTCCTTGATGACTTTGTTGCATGCAGAAAAGTACAAGCCTTTCCTGATTTGTAGTTACACAAAAGCAATGCATGCTCTATTGCTCTCCCATAATATTCTCTTTGCAATAAAGTGTATGTGGATTACAATAGACAGATGATAATCCTACAAATTGGATTTTAAAGGTTTGAAGGCATACATTAGCTGTAATAATTCTTCTTGCTATCTAGTTCTTATTTTGTGTTTGTATATAAAAAATTGTCTTGTTGCATTAGTTATTTAGGGTATAACTATGAATTGACCTTGAATGAACAGATGGCACTGCACCCGGGTTAATAACAGTGTGGAATCGCCCTACTAGCATTTTGTCACACTACTTTTAACCTTTCACCTGGCAGGATTCATTAGTTACTGCTGTGTTTTTTTCATAGTCATTCTGGGCTTTGAAGATGTCGTGTTTCGTGCCAACAAAGGGTCATTTGCGGGAAATTTTAATCCCTTACTTCATTTTGTAAAAAAAACTGCTGCTGAAGTATTTCGAATGCATGAAAAAGCTTATGGAGACAATGGTCCCTCTGAATCAACTTGAAAATGATGGTTTGGTCGATTTTAAAATGTAGATTTTGATATGACAAAGATAAGGGAAAGCTACAAAAAAAATTGAAGATGAAGAATTGCGAACAATTAGGGATGAAAACCCAACAATGACCCGGGAACAGATTTCAGAAATATTAAATGTAACTCAGAAACGTATTAGTAAACGTTTGTATGCCTTGGGAAAAATTCGTAAGGCAAGAAAATGGGTACCACATGCTTTAACAGAAAGACAGATGGAAAACCAAAAAGTCACTTGCGAACAACTTTTGAATCGACATCAAAGAAAGAGTTTTCTGCATCGAATTGTCACAGGTGATGAAACATGGATATATTTTGACCATCCTGTATGAAAAAAATCGTGGGTTGATCCAAGCTAACCCTCAACATCTACTCCAAAGAGAAATCGCTTTGAAAAGAAGACAATGCTCTGCGTTTGGTGGGACCTTTGGGCATTCTTTAGTATGAGCTGCTTACACCTGGTGAAATATTTACTTTTGACCAATATCAATAACAATTAACCGATTTAAATCGGGAATTTATCAACAAACGGCCAGAATGGGTTCGCAGACAGGGAAAAGTTATTTTGCTTCATGACAATGCGCAGCCTCTTATCACAAATAATGTTAAAAACGCCTTAAAAAACCTGAAATGGGATGTTTTATTGCACCTGCTATATTCTCCAGACATTGCTCCTTCAGACTATCACTTGTTCAGATCCATGACTCATAGTCTGGCTAAGCAGCACTTCTCTACTTTTGATGAAGTTAAAAAATGGGCATGTTCCTTTTTTACCTCCCAAGACGCAAAGTTCTATCATGAAGGAATCCATAATTTACCAAAAAGATGGGCAAAAGTTACTGATTTTGATGGTGCATACTTCGATTGATTACCCTGATCCAGTGATGCAAAATTAACAGATAAGTTTTCTAAAAAAAAAGGTTCATTTCATAGGTATACCCCTAATATTTTATGTTACTGACAAACATTTTTATTTTTAAAATATCAAAGTATATTGTCCATTGCAGAGCTACTCTCAAAAATAATCTTTCTTTCATATGTTCAATACTTCACAGGCTATATCTTGCCATTATGCAGCAACAGAATGTGATTATATAGATGTTAAAGGAACAATTCAAGAGAATATGGCCAATGAAGTTCTTGCAATTGCAGAAAAAAAGGGTGCACAACTGGATGATGTTAAGGTAGAATTTATGATTATTTTATTAATGAAAAAAAATATTTGCAAATACTTAAATAAGTCAAAAAAATTGAAAGATACTACTGTTATATTTATCCTTATTATTTGCATTAATAAATTTAATGATTAATATTTTATGAACAATTGCTATTAAATGCTTATAATAAAAAAATAACAATTAGGGGTAATCTGCTTTATTTGATATACGTATATTGGATACACTGTAGCAGAAAGGGTTAAACACGGTGACATATAGTGCTTTTTTGATAAAAAGGTGTAGATCCAGAGTTCCTCAATGCGGGGGGGGGGGGGGGGGGGTTAAGTAATCCAGACTGTTGATAATAGGGAGTCAATGACCTCTGTGAATCAGAATAATTTTAATGATTAATATTTGTTATATTTTTTCAGTAAAATAAGTCAATTCATATTTTTAATGATTGCATTATTTAAAGCTAATTAATAATTTAAATGATTAATAAATGTTAGCAAATTTTTTAACTGTTTGAAACTAATAAATTTTAAAGATTTTTTTTAACTAGCCTTAAATGTAAAGAAAATAGAAAACAAATAACTGTACAATAAATTTGAGAATTTGGTATTAAAGACAGCGTAAAATCATATGTTTGAAAATGCAGAATACAAAGATTATTTAAAAAAAGATAAATCTGGAGGTTAAACAAGATCAATTTCTGCTTGAAGTGCATTTAAAGTTGGACGTAAAGAATGTATCAGTTAATATCCTATACAAATCAACAAAACACTATTTTCTTGTCAAACCAATCAAAACCTTTTCTTTAAAATACAGTCTACTCTTGCTTATCTGGTGCCAAAAACTACTCGATATTAGAATGTCAGATTGATATCAGAAAAATGTCAGAATGATACTGTACGATATTGTGATCCACTTGGAACATAAACAATGACATTTAGGGTAACTTGGTATACAAAAGAAAAAATTTAACAATTTGCGCTAACTGCAATGTTGAAAGACTATTATCACTGCCAACATTGTCTTTCGAATCTTGCTACCCTAATTATTCCCCCTCCCCCCCCTGAATCAGCCACTGTTTCCATAAATGAGGCAAATTTAGATGAACTATTTTTAATATTTTTAAACATTACCATGTGTCTATAATTTTTTGTCTGTCACATAGTTTTGCACGTCACATAGTTTTGCACAGAATTGCTCTGCATACTCCTATGCCATATCACAACATCCATTACTTTATTTTAAGAGTCTTCACTTTTAAGTAATACTTGGTTAACAATCCATCCTTTTTTAGGGGTAAATGTGTAACGAAACTAATTTTAAAGAAATAGAAGTTTGAACACACTGTAAATTTGAAACTTTTGCTTTTGAAATGTTATGTTTTAATATTTAATGAATCATCTTACATGTTTCAAAAATGAAAAAAAAATTACTTTTATTTTCAGTACATATGGCAATTTAAAGGAAGGTTAGTTCAAGGGGAAGAAAACACCTTATAAATTGCTCTATATGAATGTTTTAGTAATGGCAATTGAACTTGGAATGAAAGGGACTGGTTTTATACCTTTTATCATATTTTTTTTACAATAACAACAGATTAGTAGTTTTGCTTTTTTGTGTAATGATGTTGTAACTGAATATTCCTAATGTTTATGAGTCTGTTATATTTGTATTTTACAAAATATTATTAAGTTTTCTTTTAAAAAGAGCCATTCGTAAAATGATTAATTTGTTAATATTGTTAATTTCATTGTTAAGTTATTTTTAATTGTACTGTTTTCCTAAAAGATGCAAGGAAATGTGTTAAATATACTATTTATTAGTTTGTATTTTGTTGAAAATAAATATTACATTTTAGTTTTGATCATGTTTCATTTCATGCCTCATATTTTCTATTGGTACCTCAATCAATTTTATTAGGATGATATAATGGACTATGATATAAAATTTTAAATGTTTTTTATCTATCTTTCTTTAGCCAGTTTTTATGAGTTTAACAACAGAGTAAAAATAATGTGAAATGTATAAGTGTATGCAACAATTCCTTGTTCACCCTTCCTTACTTTTTATTTTTTTTCTTCCAGAAAGGGTTTTGGCTCTTAAGTTTTCATTTTATTCAACCAGGAAATGTAATTTTCTCCGTAATAATGTTCATTGGTTGATATAACATTCTGTTATGCTTTTTTTTTATATTGAAATAAGAGTTCTTCTTTATTCTTACAGTTTTAGTTATTCTAGAGCTATTAGTTTTTTAAAAATTCAACTTAAATATTTAACAACTTCATTTTTCTGTTTGCTTTGTATGGCTTTAAGTTCTTTACTCACTTTTACTTAAATCCAGTATTCTATTTTTACTATATGATTATTTTTCATTGTTTTACGGATTAGTAGTTTTTACTGTTTACTGGTAATTAACCCTTTGCACTGTGTTATTGCCGCATTTGCAACATTTTGTATGTTAGGAATAAATCGGTTGTCTCCGCATTTGCAACATGCTTGGTTATCTCAATATAGATCTGGAGTTATTGGTTCTTACTATTGCTTATTATGCTGGAGTGTAAAGGGTTTAATAGTTTTTAATTTTTTTTTAAATTTAGTTTTTTTTTAGATCATGTGAATTCATTTAGAGATATTAACACTTACCACTCCACAGTTAACAGTGGAGATTGAAATATGCCATTGTGGGGGAGGGGGTGGGGTTATGGAAGTTCAAACTTGCAGACTCAGTTTAGTCGAAACTTATTTCGAATTAATCAATATTAAAATTGTTAGTGAAAAGGCTAATTATTAATTAACAATTTTATTAAATTTTATTTATTAATCTTATATTAACTATTAATGAACACTTAAATCCCTCATTTGTAACTAAAGTTACTAATTTACTATTAACTAAAGACATTTTTTAATGTGTTTTGGGGAAATCTAAGGATGCCTTTTTAATAAGTTGTTAATTAACAAATATAAGCTTAACAATATCATATTAGCTACTGCAAATAACATTACAATATGATCATTATAAACAAATGGAGAGATTACATAAAAGCTAAATTATCACTTACATCTTATGCCATTAAAACTTTCACAATCTAGGTACGGAATTCTGTTTTGCAAAATTAAGCGATTTCGGTTATTTAATTAAAAATTAATTTTTGAATCCAAATATCACTTATTTGACAGAAAAAAGAGAAATGCCATTAAAACTTCTGGTGTTTTAAGCTTCAAGTACGAGAATATATGACTACAGCGCAAGGTGTGTTATTTTCCAAAATATCCTACGCTCTGTGTTGTCAACTCACACAAACATGTCTTTATTAATATTGTGATGTACGGTTGGCGAAGAAAGAAGATGCCAGGTGAACAGGAACATAACTATTTATTAGTGTGGAACATGGCTATAATGTAGGGGAGAGTACCCCAAAACGGGATAGGCGGGCAAAACAGGATAGTGAGCCTCGGATCTTTGCTGGTGGTGCTGTTTCGCGGGAGAAAGGCTAAACTAGTTCCAGACCTCCAAGACGCATTCTCAGTTGATCTCTCAACGCTAGTCCACGTGTTTCGAAGAAATAATTTTTCAAAAATTTCAAGTGAAATTTTTACTTTGTACTTTTTCGACTGCAGAACAACTATCCTTGTGCTTCTCTGTACTTCGGAATAATTCCGGTAAGTACTGTGTTTTGTTCATAGTTCTTTTACAAACAATTTCATCTATTTAAATACCGCTAGTGAGTGACGGTTCAAGCGTCAGCCATATAAGTTGTCAAAAGCATGGTCGGGCAAAACGGGACACTTTTGAGGTGCCCAAAACGGGATACAATTTTGATGTGTCCCGTTTGGTAATGGGACAAAATATCGCGGCCGAAATATCCGAAATATCGCGGCCGAAATATCGTGCGCCCAAAATATCGCGGACCCAAAATATCGCGGGCCAAAATATCGCGTGCCCAAAATATCGCGTAAAGTAAAAGTAGTGGATTTAATGGATTTTAAGGTGTTTGGCATTGGGAGGGAGTTCGATGGTAAAATGGTATTGCACTACTTACTTGTCTAGTAATTTGTGATGAAGTTCGGTTTTACCTATAATAGTCTGTATTTTTATAAAAATGTATTTAAAGTCATGCATTTTTTTGTTATGACCATTTAGTCACGAGGTAGGTTTAAAGGGTTAAGGTTTTATATTTGAACTTGATTTTTATAAATGCCATTAATTTATTTTAAGAATTCAGTTGGGGTAATTGTAGTCTAAAAAGTGTCTGAATTTTATAAATTAATAATTATTTAACGAAAATGTAAACATTGTTTGATGCGTTACCTTTCTGTACTGTTCTTTAAAAAAGACTTTTTTTTAAATAGGAGGATTAGTTTAGGGATATTTTCAATGTGATCACGGGAGTTGGAGGAAGTTGAAATAGACATATATTATTATTAAAAAAATATATTAATAGTTTACTTGCATTCATATAAACTTATGTAGCAACTGAATAATTTACTTATTTTACTGAACACTTACAGAACAAAAAATAAGTTGATTAATCAACTACAGTCGAACTCGTTTATAGCGAGTCCTGATTTTACGAGGACCCGGATTTACCGAGGAAAGCAAGAATATTAGGTTGGTCCAATGCTAAGTCTATGGAAGGGAAATCGCTTGCTACGAGCAAGCCTCGGATTTAACGAAGAATATTTTTTCTATCTTGTAAATTTTTTTCACTATACAGTCGGTTTAGAAGTTAACTCTTTTCTTGGAAAAGTTGTCCTCACCCCCTTTGTTTGGAGAAATTCCTTTCAAGCCATACTATAAATAGGAAGAATGGTCAAATATGCGGTTCAACGGTGGCTTATTTGCAGAAGCAGAGTGAGGAAAGGGTTCTTCAGGGTCATTGGGGGCGCTGGAAAGAGGTTTTCATTGATAACGTTTGCTAAATTTTATGGGGTTATGTCGAAGTGGATAGTTTTAACCGTTGACGAGGTGAAAATTTTCCGGGAGTTTAGAGAGGAGCTATAAAGATGTCGACCTCTGCAAAAAGCATTGATTGTCTTATTATACTGGTTCAAAGCTGCTAAAGAACACTCATGTTGATGAAAGCGTACAATTACAATAAAACTGACTGTCTTTTTACAAGCATTTAGATTTAACTAGTAAATGTTGCGGTCTTTTCTGGCTCGTTATAAACGAGTACAAGTGTATTTCGTTTATGATATAATTTATATAAAAGTAGTTACATATAGTTAGGACTAGTTTTATACAGTCACTTTTTACAAAACGTTTATGTGCCTCTTTATTTTTTTTGTTCGAAAGGTATGATATCAAAGATCTATTAGTGTAGTGGTAGCGAGATATTCAATGTGGTTACCATTCATTGTAGCGTAGGTCAAACTTTAAGGTGTAGATGACAAGAGCAATATTTGAGGAATGGCTGGCAAATTGAACAATCAAATGAAGAAAGACAGAATCGTTTCATTTATTTTATTTTAGTTAATGGAACCTGTCATAAAGACCTTTTGAGAAGCTAGATAGAACACGAGTTATCCTCAAGAATGTAAACTGTTGTTATATCCCTTAATGATATCTACAGGATAAATCAAATCATTCAATTTTTAAATAAACAATAAAGAATATTTGTTTATAATGTACAATACTCTATAGCAAATTTAAAAAATGCTATTTATCTTTTTATTTTATTATCATTATTGCATTCTATTTTCATTTATTAAAATTCCTGTTTATGAATTCTTCTATTCTCCCACACATGATTCCCATAGTAAGTTGTGTAAATATTCTATTTTAAATTCATTTTTAGGTCATATATGGTTTTCAAAGTTTTTTCGTTTTTTTTGTTCACTCGTTGATCCCTCGATGACCAGAGATCTCGATTGCGCTTGATAATTACCTCCTTTCGAATATTTAATGGTAAAAAATAATTACAAATATGTTTATTTTTTCCTTCAAGCCAAACATTCCCAAAATATATCTTTAGGACTTCAAAAACGTTCTAACTATTTAAAATAATTTCACACCCAATGTAGCAACGATAAAACCATCCTTCTGGCAATAGGGAAGTTGCGTGAATTTCAAATTTATTCGCAAACAACAGTCCTTTCAACTGCACATCGAATGGTATCAATCAGACTAGTAAGAATTTAATTAAATTAGTCAACAATTGACTTTGAAGAAAGCGATATGTCACCTGTCACCGCCTTTAAAACACTCACAATCCTCTTGTTATGGATTATGACATCAGGCTTGGCTTTCTTGTTCCATTGACGTGTACTTTCATTAAACTTCCATGTCAGGGCCTGTGACAGGTTGGGTCCAAGTCCGGGATACTTTTGTTGGACCATTTCGAGTTTCTGATCTTAACCAAAAAAAAATACATATAGTACCTGTAGGCACCCAATATGGACACCCTAAGATAAATTAAATTTTTCGCCATCTTATACACGTCACAGGACTTAAACAATTTGTGACCACAATCTCTGGATTGTGGAATACCATAAATAAAATTGACTTTGTAATTAATATGGTTTAATTTTATAATAAAAACAAAAAAGTACCAAGTGTCCATAAAAGGAACTACCTATCCCTATCATGGACATGCATGTCCATATTAGAAACAGGTGGCTCCTTATGGAACTACTACTGGATGAAAGAGCCACACTTGAGAGGGATTTTAGAAGTCGAGGGGATAAAAGAAATATCAGTATTGCGAGTGAGGGGGGCAGGGTAAATACCGTCAAAACGTACACTTTAGAAGGGAGAGGGGTCATTTTCGGTTGTGGCTCTTCAAAAACCTTCAAACAGCAGAAATATCACTAATTTGAACATTAATTTATTATTATTAGCTAAATAAAATCTCATTAAACAGATATGTTACAAATTTGTGAATCTGAAGACTCATTAGATGTCCGTATTGCACGTAAAATGTCCATATTGCGAATCAGGCTTAGTTTTACTAAATGTTATAATAAATAAACAAATAAAACGTCAAGCAATATATCAATATTGTCATGTATTGTCATAATTTATAATAATATATTTGTAACTGTTAACTTAACTGTATCTTAAATTGTATTCTTAACTTTAACTGCAACTGTTGTTGTTCCTGTGTTTGTCTACCATGCGGTGCTAACCTAGAATCCTGACATATTAAAGACATAAGTTATCTCAATCCATCTATCAATTATTTAAACGTCTGTTGAACAAACGCCTAGATATAACATGGTGTCAGAAGTGCTGAACTACTTGTCCATGTATTTTTGAAGATAAAAAGCATTCCAACAACAATCATCTGAATAGCATAGCATCAACGAACGGAACCTGTGATATGGCCCACAAATTCTTGAACATCGAACCCTTTATTCCTGGTGATAATCCTGCTGAATCATGGGCAGATTGGAGATCCAGTTATGAACTATTTGAAACTGCTGTAAAATACAACAAGGAAGACGACGAGACGAGAATCGCGCTGCTTCTGAGCGTGATCGGCAAAACATCATATAAGGACTACAAAACGTTCATATTTGCTGATGGACAAACAAGAACCATAAAGGATGTTCTTGACAAGTTTGATGATCACTATCGACCTTACAAAAACACCACGCTGTCAACGTTCGTGTTCAACAACATTGTGCAAAAACAAGGGCAAAACTTCGATGCATTCGTGACCGAGCTGAAGCTGCAAGCAGACCAGTGTGACTTCAAATCGGCATATGAGCGAAATGTAAAGGATCGTATCATACAAGGCATGCGTGACGACGTATTACGAGAAAGATTGCTTCGTGAGCCCCAGCTGACGCTCGCGAGAGCAATGGAAATCGGTAAAAGTGCAGAGCTTTCAAGAATGCATTCACTTGCTATGGCACAACCAACCTCATCGCAAGTGGACGCCATCTACCACAGCAATCGAAAGATGCCTAAATAATCAACATCCTAAAAGCAACCAGCCAACATCCCAGCATCAAGGCAACTATACTCAAAATCACTCATCCCAGCAGCGAGGCAACTATCAACAGAATCACACATCCCAGCAGCGAGGCAACTATCAACAGAATCAAAACAAACACATACAACATAACTCCCGCCGACTCTGTTCCAGATGTGGCCGCCAACATCAACCGCGTCAATGTCCAGCATATGGGAAAACCTGTAACAACTGCTCCATGATAAATCATTTCGCCAGTGTGTGCAGACAACCAAGGCAGCAACATCGAGTCTCAGCTATCAACACACAGGACGTTTCAAATATTGCCTATATTGGAGCGTTGTCAACATCTAATGAAAGAGACTGGCTACAACAAGTCCAAGTAAATGACTATCCTGTTGTCTTCAAACTTGACACTGGTGCGCAAGTTAATGTTCTTACAAAAACTTTATTTGAGTGTTTACCCAGCAAACCTATACTTCAGCCAACTACGATCACAGTGTGCACGTACTCGGGAGATGTGTTGCCGGTAACGGGAGAATGCATCCTGAGCTGCGATGTTAATGATCAACATAATCAGCTGAAGTTCGTTATTGTTGATTTAGATGTGCATCCTGTCTTGAGTGCTTCTGCATGTGTCGACCTACAACTTGTGCAACGTATCAATCCTAAAAATTGTTCTGTAAATGCTATTGCCTCATCTAAGCTGCAAGAAGTAATCGAAGAATACAAAGATGTTTTCGAGGGAGTTGGTCGACTTCCAGGGACACATAAAATCATTATTCATGACGATGCAACACCTGTGATTGCCGCACCAAGGAAAATTCCTTTAGCACTCGAGCAACAGGTCCAAGATGAACTCTTACGAATGGAACAGAATGGTATCATCGAAAAAGTCACCAAGCCAACAGATTGGGTGAATCCTGTAGTCATTGTTCCAAGAAAGATAATTCCCTAAGAATTTGTCTTGATCCTCGACATCTAAACAAGGTCATCAAGCGCCAGCATTACCAGATCCCATCTCAAGATCAGCTACTAGCAAAGCTAAAAGGCTCAAGGGTATTCTCTCTTCTTGATGCCAAGAACGCATTCTACCACATTCAACTAGATGATCAGAGCTCAGACCTTTGTACCTTCATCACACCATTCGGAAGGTATCGGTTTTTGGTCATGCCATTTGGCCTGAGCTGTGCCCCAGAAGTATTTCAGATGGCTATGGACACACTCTTTGAAAATCATGCAGACATCAACCCATACTTTGATGACATAATCATTCATAGCGAAACCCTCAATGACCACTATGAGAAGCTAAAAACAGTGCTTGAAGTAGCCCGACAAAATGGGTTGAAAATCAACAAGGACAAACTACAAATCGCTGTTCCTGAATTGCAGTATTTGGGTCACATAGTCTCTTCCTCTGGACTTTCGCCTGATCCAAAGAAAGTACGAGCAATAGCTGACTTTCCTGCTCCAACCAACAAACAAGAGCTGATGAGATTTCTGGGTATGGCAACATACCTGATGAAATTTGTTCCCCAATTCTCTCAAGAAACATCTACCTTGAGGAATCTCTTGAAAAATGATGCCTCTTGGATTTGGGATGCTCAGGCTGAGAAATCTTTTGATCGTGTGAAACAGCTCCTGCAATCAACACCCGTGTTGAAATTCTTCGACAAGGACAAACCTATTGTGCTTTCAGTAGATGCCAGCTCATTTGGACTGGGTGGTGTGCTACTACAAAACGATCAACCAGTCGCCTATACCTCAGCTACTCTGTCAGATGCTCAAACACGATATTCACAGATTGAGAAAGAACTCCTTGCAATAGTTCATGCCTGTGAACATTTTCACTACTATGTTTTCGCACAGGATATTGTCATTCAAACTGATCATAAACCTCTGCTAGGCTTAATACACAAGCCTTTTGAAACTATCTCGCCTAGACTCCAGCGACTACTTCTTCGTCTTCAAAGATACAGCTTTACACTAGTGCATGTTCCTGGAAAACAACTTGCTGTAGCTGATGCTTTGTCAAGAGCCCCCTTAACAGCAAATCCTGTCATCACCAATGATATCGACAACACTCAACTGATGGTCTCGGTTGTTGTTCAAGCATCTCAATCAAAAATAGCTGAACTTAAACAAGCAACACAGAATGATCCTGAGATGAAAGCTGTGCAACAGTACATTCAAGAAGGGTGGCCTAAAGACAGGCAGAGTGTTAGTGTGCTCGCAAAACCCTACTGGAATTTGCAATCCGAACTGCATATTGAAGATGGTCTCATCTGTCGTGGTCAACGTTTAGTTATACCAAGAGCTTGTCGCAAAGAAATTCTGCAGCGAATTCATGTGGGTCACAGAGGTATAGTGACTTGTAAAAATCTTGCTCGACAATCACTCTATTGGCCGGGTTTAGGCTCTGAAGTTGAAATGATGGTAACTAATTGCCAAATTTGTCAGCTACACCAGAAACAAAATATCAAGGAACCACTCTTAGACAGACCCATACCTGACCGACCATGGCAAAGAGTTGCTATTGACTTTTTTCATCTTTCATCTGTAACTTACATGTTAGTAATTGATTATTTTTCCAAATACATTGAAGTGCAACATTTTCATAGCACAACTTCACAGTCAGTCATAAACGCACTAAAAATTTGTTTTGCACGATTTGGCATACCGGAAGAAATTGTCGCTGACAATGGACCACCTTTTGACTCATCAGAATTCAACAAATTCTGTAAAGATTGGGACACGGTGCTAACCTAGAATCCTGACATATTAAAGACATAAGTTATCTCAATCCATCTATCAATTATTTAAACATCTGTTGAACAAACGCCTAGATATAACAAATATCAATCAAAAATATGTTTTATCAGCTTTCTAAAACACTCCACTTTTCAATTTTTTAAAAACAATTATCCAATATATCATATGAATATAAACTTTCCTATAATTAAGATCAGCACACCACAAAAATACTAATTACCTTCGAAAGGGTGAACAATGCTCTTTGTTCCACTTAGCCTAAAATATTTTTATATTTTTTTAACTGCTTTTCTTCACGGACATGTAGCACTATCTCTCGATTAAAAATTTAACTTTTAAAGATATAAGTTTTGTTCATATTGATAACACTGTCCATAATGGGTACAAGTAGTATATTTGGGGGGGGGGGGGGGGAAAGACCTTTTAAAGTAAGGTCAATCCTCAAATTTAATATCAATCTATCATAGTGCTTAATTTTTTAGAAAAGCAAAAATACTTTTAATTATTTTGGCCATAAAATGATACGAAAATTGTTAGATGTGAAGCCAAATTTTTAGGTTTAAAGCCAATTTTGAAATGCACATGGAAACGAACCTTCAATAAAAGAAGCCCGCTTTTAAATATGTCCATGTGTCAAAGAGGGAAAGGAAACCTATAATTATCTCCAGGCGCTACGAAATTTCGAATGCTCAACACAAAGAAGCAGAAATCCATTCATCAGGTCCATTCATGGTCTCAGAGCTTTGGGCAAGAAGGGGAAAAGAGAAGTTCTTTTGTCAAAACGACAGAGGGGTTGACCCTTCTACCTAAGCCCCTCCCCCCCCCCCCTGGTTCCTTGCCTGTGTATCTATATTTTTCTTCCATAGTATTACTGAGGCACATAAGTTGCGAGGACCTATCTGTTAGAAAATATTTAAAACATATTAAAAATTACTTAACTT
>JAFNEN010000720.1:0-269559 GCA_019343175.1 Oedothorax gibbosus | reverse complement strand
GACTAAAAATTACCCGCGTAAACGCATTTTGTATTAATTATGCAATTAAAAAGATTTATTGCGCAAACGACATGTATACGTTTGTTATTCGAGTTTGAACAATAACATTGGAAATTATTTAAGCGGTACAGCCAAGTACCCTATCACGCGCTATCAAACAAATGTTTTACTTTAGGGGGTGTTCAAAAATATTGAAAAGGCAAGTACTGCTCTACAAACTTACCGGAGTGAAAAGTGACAATTGAAGGCATTCAACAGATGTAGTTGCCACTAAAGCTGTACGAAACGAAGGGACGTGGTACAGTTCATAAAGCGGCGAAATTTCACTACGGGTACACATTTGGTTGTTAACGTTGTGGAAGCAAGGCGACTAATCTGCAATACAAAATGCAACATTAAAGTAATAATTAGTTACTACTAGTAATAAATAGTACTAAATAGTTACCAAGATCTATGGTCGATAAAACTAACTCAATTTAGTAGATCAAGAATAGTTTTTAGTAGTAAATCGTTCATCTTGCATAGAAACTTGTAATTGCAACAGTTGTTTGAATAGGAGAAATAACATTGAGTTTAGTCTTATAATCAAGCAAAATATCCGATTATAATTTAAACTTTAAAAGAACATAACCCTTTTCCAGCTATTAAATTTAAAAAAACAGTTTATGTTCTTACATAGTTAGTCTGAAAAATATTTAAGAAACAACGAAGGACAAACAATATTCGGAATTGAAAACTTACCGAAATTGGACCCTTGACAGGCAGCTCTATGACTTTCAAACAAAGTCAAGTCACTTAACGTCGCTGCGGTAGGAGTTACGAAAATCGTTTCAAACCTGTAATAAATGAAAAACCTTCTGAATATTGTGAAGCAGTTCTCTAGATATATTAAGGGGACACGGTACCACTTTTTAAAAAAAAATAATTTTGGCATATTCACTATAAAATTGATGTTTTATTAGTTCAATCTATATTTAAAAACAATATACGACAAAAAAAAAATATTCAAATTTTTTTAAGTTATAAAATTTAACTTTTTTTTAACATTTTTAAAATGCTAAGGCTTTTTTAAATAAAAAAATTTTAACCCAATTTTTTTTCTCATGTACTTTAAACAGTTTTACATAATTGGCATCAAATTTAATTTATTTCCAGCAGTTGTTTTATAAAAAATATTTATCTAGAAAATTCCAAATTTTAGCATATTTGAAAAATTTCGAATAATATTTTTTTTATGAAAAAGTATTGCTTCTGAAAACAATTTTAATGCCAATTCTTAATGTTAACATATTTGACAGACTGCATACAAAATTCCTTAGACTTTTATAAATAATTAAAAAAAGCCTTAGCATTTTGAAAATCTTGTCATCAAGAAAAAATGAACACCCAAAAAAACACATTTAAAGTTTTCATTCATTCGCATTTTTATCCTACATTTCCGCATAAAAAGTGGAATAACTTTTTTAAAAATTTAGCTACACAAATTAAAAACAAACAAATTACAAATTAAAAAAATTCGCAATATTTGCCATTTTTGAGGTACTGTAGTCCCTACGTGGTATATCCACAAAGTACCGTTTGGTTATATAAAAAACGTGTACAGATACAGAAACAAATTTACGCTTGGTATAGTTACTCCGACTCAAGAAGAAATCGTACGCAATTTTCAGATCCGTGATCTCCTTTTCTTATTATTATTTAAATTTCTATGAAAAAAACTCGTTACCGCATGGTTGAAAACACAGGCGACAACCTTCTATAAGGAAGGGATACAAAAACTTGTGCTAACGCTATATGACAAGTGCCTACACAATTTCGGAAGCTAAGTAAAAGTAGTATGAAAGTTGTGGATTTCAGCACAATTTGTTTCTGTAGACTGGTTTTTTTATGTAACCAAACGGAACGCACTTTGTGGCTATACCCCGTATTAGGTACTCGAGATGAAGAGATCTCTCATTAAAAGGCAGGGCAGCGACTTTTATGGTTGAACTAATCAATTTTTTAATTTGCGCTTAAATTTGAATAAAGTTTATAGAAGTTGCAAGCATGTCAAACGTTCGCGTTAAATTTTTAGTTAGATGATAGTCTGACACGAGTACTTTTCAAATAAGGCGCGTTTTCATGCACGCGAATTGGGAGATATATACTGGGATTTAGGAACAAAAATCCCTCCGTTAGGGAAAATTGGGGGTTCGAAATCGTACCCGCATTCTTCCTAGTCATTTTACCGGCATTTATCCGTGATGCATTGCGGTTTTGATAATCAAACAAAACATGGCGGACAGGTGGAGAGAGGAGGAAAGTCAGAAATTTAACCTGTTTAACCTCCCTCTAATTTTTAATAGAAGGATAGTTTTAAGGATTTGCCGCGAAGCCACGGCGGCTTAAAAAATAAACGAACTCTACAACGTGACTGAAAGTAAACAGGATGTGACGTTAACATACGTCACTTACGAAGTCCCGGTAAATAGGGTATTTGACTAAAAAAAATTTATTGGCTTAAAATATTCCTAGGCAAAAAATATTAGACCCGTATTTTTTCTTTTTTCCAAATACCGCCTAGAAACGGAGAAAAACGCAATTAAAATTTAACTATAAGCCACGCCCCCAAAACGAACCCCGGCAGAATTTGTAGGATGTGACGTCACCTGGCAGTAAACGGTTTCGACATGCGGGAGAATCCGTAGTGATCACTGTTGTTGTATTTGATACTCCAGTTTCCTTTGATTTATTATTGACAGAGTGAGCAGAGGTGATTAAATGGGTTTTTTTTTTGTTTTTAACATTTAGCATTTTGTTACTAATGGTTGGTTCGCGGCTTTTTAATTTCATGATCCGCTACTTACCTGTCAATTCCCTTAAAGATTTAGGTTGACTTTTTAAGATAAAATGGCACCAGAGCGTTTTCTTGTAAACCAAAAATTAATCTAAAGGCAACTTCTGTTTGTTTGTATAAGACACGAGATCTAAAGAACCACGCAACAGATCGTTACGAAATTTGGCACAAAAATTCATCTCATCTCCGGAACAAACATAGGCTAAGAATTTTTCGAATCAGACCATTCCTTCTATCGTTTTCGAACGTTTTTATTCGAATTTTCTGAAAAAACTACACCACTTTGGCTCAAATCCGATCTTTTTTTACTTTCCTGATGCCATCGGCTGAAAAAATTAAATAAAACTTTTAACGAAAACATTTAAAATTGAAAATGTTTTTTATTCTGTTGCCATTACCTTCAGAAACTAATTTCATTATTTGAAAAATAATTGACATGTTTCAAGTGACGTAATTCCGCCAGTCTCCATTCCCGGATTTTATTGTGGGTTTATTTGATGTGATTTTTTCATTGATTTTTCTGTTGACTGCATGTATGCATATTTAAGCAATAAATGTATAGTTAAGCTATTACTGAACTATGATGGTTAATAAAGGCCATCGCACTAGAGCTGCATATTAGTGTTTTATGTCTTTATTTTTTCGCCAAATACGTTGCCAAACTCGCCAAATTATTAACTAAAACTCGCCAAATGGGCAATTTCTTTTATAAATAATTTATAATCTGGTCGGTTGTTCGAAGGTCATTGTGTTAGAGCTGTATAATGGGTGTGTTTGTAGCTATATATATTTTCTTGCCAAATTATTTCCCAAAACGCGCCAAATGAGCTAAAAGGTTTTATGTATTTATGAGGGAATTGTGATGACATTTATGAGTGCATTTTATAGCGTTTTTTTTATTTTGGAATTTTAAGGCAATGAAACGGGATTTTATACTTTATAACGAGCGGGAACAATAACATAAGTTTATGATCCTATAACAGGTTATATGGTACACATATTTGGAACGATTTGATAATTTTTAATCCGTGCGAAGAACGGGTATAAATTTGCTAGCGTTATTATTGTATTTATTTTCATTCAATTATTATTGTATTTATTTTCATTCAATTGTTGTACATATCTGCATTGATTTAGTACTGTATACATATGCATTGAATTCTTAATTTTTCAGCAATTGTATTGAATTATGGTAGAAATTTGTACTGCTTATATTGTATTTATATCTACAAAGTGTCCAAAAAAAGTTACTTAATTTATTATAGAACTCCCTTGAATTGCGTTAAAATAAATATTTGAGACCCTTTTAAGATTTAGGTGTTTTTCCATTTTTAATTCTTACCGATTATTTTTTACTTAAATATGTATTCTTTTTAATTTGAGCTTCTTATCAAAGGTATTTTTGAAATTAATATTAATCATTACTATATCCAAGTTGGGTTATTAAATGGAAAATTACTGGGTAATCTTCATATCTTATGTAACTAAAATGAAAGAAAAAAAAATAGTTAAATTGACTGTTAAATTATTTTTCCACCTCTACCCGTGCAACGTCGGGTATAACAGCTAGTGGCTTATAAAATAAGAAATATATAAAAAAAAACTCAATCTGAACTAACACACATCCTAAATAAACGTACATAAAAATATTAGAGGGCCGCAGTTAAATCGTTTTTTTTTTTAAATATAAAATTAGGTTACTTCGTATGAATTTTTCATGGAAATTTTTTAAACAACCACCCCATCTGCCAAAATGTCTAGCCTTAAAATTGAATAAAACCAATTTAGAAATGATTATTTTATACACGCATATGCAATTTTTGTTATAATTAAAAAATTAAAATGTAAGGGATTTTCAATATAAGTCACTCATTTGCGGATTTGTTACTTTATAAGTGCTTATTTTTTGGTGAAATGGGTACGTAATTGTTACATTAAATTTGGGCTACACACCTTGATCAAGTACGGAGACGTAGAATATTTCGGCTTCTTCTAATGATTAACTATCGCTATACTGTGCCGTTCCGCAATGAAAACCAAAACATTTGGGGATTTCGTTTACTAAGGCCCTGTATTTGAGCTTAAAGTTTGAATTTACTGGACTAACGCTTGAAAACATTAAAAATAAGATCATTCACAAACAACTTAAGCTGTTTTAAATTTAATTAATAATTTTGTACAAGATAATTTATTCAAGTATTGAGTTTAATGAAAAGTTGTACTAGATATTTAAATGCAGGTATGAAAAAAATATACTTGAAGTCTAGTGAAACCAAAATTAGGGGAAAACTGATGTAGCTTTTAATAAATAGATTTTTTATAACGTTTTTTTCTTTTTACTAGAACGCATGAACAACTCTTTGTAAACAGAAGTGTTTAACTTATTTCTTATTTTCTAGATTAGTACAAGAAAAAAATAATTTCGGGGCGCCATCTATTAGGCAAAGAAAAAGATATGAAACTATTTAACATTACAACATTAAATATAACACTTTCGATTGTTAACTGGATTACTATTTACTCTTTTATGACGTTTTCATTAAAAATATTAATAGCTTCCTTATAATCCTTTTAAAATTGGTTATTACTTCCGTTGAAGTTTTAATATTTCGGAACTCATCAGAACAGAAATCCGAAGAAGATTAAAAAAAAAAAACAAGGGTCTTACCATCATAGGCATCGATTCTCGGCAAATTTGAGCTGGCCGTTTTTGTGAATTCTTTAATTTTATTTTATTTAAATATTTATAAGCACTAAATTTACAAAGAAAAAAAGACTAATCTAAAAAAAAACTATGCAGTTTGGACTTAAAGAGCGCTAAAAAGTTTAGGATGACTAAATTTAAATAGCGTGTGGGACGGTTTAATGCCAGGTGACGTCAGACCAATCAGAGTAGCGTTTGTAGTCACGCGACCAAGCTTTGAAATATCGCGATTTTAAAACTTGATTTAAATAATATCCGAGTAATTTTTTGAAGAAAAACCAATGACTATGCGTTTTCTAGTTCCTATACTATGTTTATATAACTTTTTTTGGACAGTTTCCCGATTTAGTCAAATACCCTATTCTGGGTACACATGTGAACGGGTGTTTTTGGTTTCAGGAATTGAGCCGGCTTAATACCGGTATTTAGTTCGTGCATGTGAACGCGCCTATAGTGGCAATTTTAAATTACTCTGAAGACCCACCTTAGTATCATGTATATCGGCACACCCATATTGCATTTTAGACAAAACTCGCCTAACGCAAGTGAACAGGAAATCGTACGTACCTAGACCGCTTCTGCACAAGTTTTATACACATTCGAAAAAAAAATCGCTAAACGCAGCATACAATCGTAATTTAAGCTTTTTAAAACAAATTAAATTGAGTTATAATTCAACGAGAAGTTCTCCGACAAACAGATGTCCGTTCTTACGTACAGACCGACAAAAAGTATGAATGTATCGAGTCTATGAGGTCATATCTACCCAACAAAAAATAATTTTTGAGATTAGACGGATAGCACCGAGTTTGGAAGGTACGGACGGACATAGTCAGCATGTCAATAGCTACTCTAAATTTTTTTTAAAAAATTCTTTCGAATAAAAAACAAAAAGAAAAGTAGGCCTGACAATGAAACACGCATAGAATTTAAAACGTAAAATGAAGAATTACCTTTAGTTGCTGAAGAAACTAATTTTGACAGACCGATTCTTTAGCAGATAAACCGGTCTCACCATGAACTCTTTTGCTACAAGTTCAAAAAGGAGGAATCAGATAACGGTGTATGCTTATATAGCTACTTTTATTTCCGGAAAGTCACCCTCACCCACCCCCTTCCTATCATTGGTTGTCTTGAAAAGTGTGGCGTAGTGTTTCACACTTTATTTGCATAAATTCGAAAAGTACTTTCCATTCCCGCCAATATTACTCGAAGTAGGGGCCCGGGTGGACGAGTGGTTAAGGTAGCTGCCTCCGCTAACAGTCTGCGAACTGTACTGGGTGCGGGTTCTATTCCCGCCTTCGTTCTGGGTGTAATTTCTCTCTGTGTGCCAGTAAATATTCTTTCAGTGTCTGGATAACTTGACGAAGGTTTATAAGCAGGTCTCTGATCAAGCACACAAACCGGAAAATATATGTACCAACTACCCGCCAATACAACTTGAAATACAATTTACCTTTTCTTTTGGTTGTGGGTGCAATATACTCGTACTAGTACTAGGGCAACAAGAGGACGAAGGGATGTATTGTTGTTAGTTTGGTTAGGTTAAACTAACATCTAGTTAGAATTAACCAATGGATTTTGGAAAATTGCTCGCAATTTGCAACTACCGTTTTCTGTTTTATTATTTACACACTTTAGAAACACAATAAGATATAATTTATACCGAAAACCAACTACAAAACTTTATAAAAATTTAATATGTATAGAAACAATGGTTTGAAGTTACGAGGGGAGATGTTATTCAACCAAACCAAATAAAAAAATTATTCATTATTTTTCGTCAATGCTATATAGTCCGTCTTGATTATAGTCCGTACGATTACAATAACGCAGGCTTGGCTGGTTGGTTGGTTGGTAGACGTATATATTCAGGTTTGTACAGGCTTGGCTTCCTCCACCACTTCGTGTGGATTTCCAAGAAACGACATGAGCGCCGTCGTCTAAATCTACCTTGCTTGAAACTGTGCTGTGAGGTTAAACACAACTGCACTCCAAACGCAAGTAGGATGACTGTGGTTGTAACTTACGACGCCCTCGTGTAGCTCTAGTACGACGATTATTCAAACTAACTCAACTCAAACCCAAGTAGTGTGGGGAAAAGAGAAAAGATTGCCCCTCAGCCTCATGCCGCACAGTGGGGCGAAATTGAAATCTACCGCGCCAGAATTAATTCAGCTTCTTCTACACGTCAGATTGGGGCTGTGGGGAGCCTAGTGGTCCAGCGTCTCGGTCTCGAGATTGGAAGGTCCCGCGATCGAGTCCCGGTACCACTGAAGAACCACCGAGTATATGCGGAGTACGTGCTCGTTAAATCTGCTGGGTCCGAAAGTCCTGTGGTCGGTCATTGCGCAGTTTACCACGGGTACAGGTGCCTGGAGACTATTTCCCTCCCCTTCAGGGACATGTCTAAATTGTGGAGGTGGCGATAGATGGAAGCATCTGTCTTGTATGTGTGTATGTCGTGTCCGTCCTTCTTGACGAAGGTTTATAAGCGGGTCTCTGTGACCAAGCACACAAGCCTGAAAATATATGTCTACCAACCAACCTTTTACACGTCAGATATCTATGAAGAGTTATGAGGAAGTTGTAAATTGCATTAAAATGTATTGTAAAATGATTTTTCCTGATTTGGTCCATTTTTCCTGATTAATACCAGTACATTGTTGAATTTGGGCCTACATAAATTTAAAAAAAAGTAACGATTTCTACAATAATTTTTTGATGTTTTAAATTAAGAGCTCATGAAATTTGATATATTAAAACGCTTGGGATTCACTAAAAATCGTAAATATACTACCTTACAGATATTCGATCTCAGCTCTCTGTTGTGTTTGTTCTACTGCTGGACTGTTCACAAACATTGATGTCACTTTTGGATGAGTCTGTAAAAAAAAAATGGGGAATCTGATTGTTCTAATAAAATTATGTCTTGGCTAATCGTTTTGAGTTTATTGCGCGTGTTTGGCAGGAGGAGAAGTCACTAATGGATATGATGAAATGAATAAATTATAAAGTATGCCAGTGTTGATTTTGCCTTTGGGTTGTCCAAACGAAATTGTCCGATTTCTTTAAGTCTCGACTTTTGGTCAGCTGCAGACAATTGCTCTATTGGTATTGAACTCTTTTCAAAAACTATAACCACATAAATAAATATTTTATGAACCGTAACTGGCATTGGATATACCATTTATATAGAGAAACATATAACTCGGCTGTCTCAATGCAATATTTTTCTAATGCAGTGACATTAATCTTACATTCGCATGGTAAAGTACTTATAAATATAATAACTCATCAACTTCATCAGTTATACTTGAATTTATGCTAGGGTTTTTGAAAAATCTACGACCTCTGTCAGCATATTCGTGCTCCCCCCACCTTAAAATGGTGTATCCATAGAGTGTAAGATTACATTTAGAGAAGAAATATCTCTAAAATGTGTCTATTATTTCTTTTCTACTTAAATATATATATATATATATATATATATTTGAAATCTTCATTCAAACGTCCGTGTTTCTAGGCGGTAAACTATCTGTAGAACTTTTTTCCATGAATTTAATTTTTGCATGCACGGGTGAATAAAACCACCGAAAGAGTAGCTTCATTAACTATGCAGTTTTTTTTTTTCGCTTCCCACCAAATTGTCAATGATTTTTGTTATAGAAACTGTGTCTGGGTCGTGGGGAGCCTAGTGGTTCAAAAATTAGGCCTCAACTCAAAAATTAAGAATTGGCACGCTTTGGCATGAGAAAATAGTGGTAGATGCAACTCTACCCTAGCTGACTTCATAAGCAGAACTTCTTGTGCGGAACATTCTTTTTCTTTTGATGATAATGCTTTTTCGTATGCACATAACTGGTTTGTGAGATTTTCAATTGTTCTTTCCTTCTTCTCTAACAACAACCAACTGGATTTAAATGAAAAATATTCATCCGAAAGTGTTCCTAAAATTTTGCACACTTACTCTCAGCGTCTTTGGAAATCTCCAACTTTAAACTGTTCCACAAGATTTTTAACTTAGATAAGTGACTAGCCATATATCCTCACTTGTCTGCCGATTATAACTAAAGAATTCTAAACACAAGTCATATGCTTTATCTTGGGAAACGCCATCGTAAAGTATATGTAATTCCCTCCGTAAGTCATGAGAAGCATAGGTGTTTTCTACAGAGGTCAAAGGTAAAAAACACATGAAATTAGAAGTTGTTCGCATTTAAACTTATTGATATTCCTTCAAAATGAATCGGAAGCAGCAGTATATTTCTTTGGAAACGAAACCAAAAAAATTATTTAATCCTATTGAAGACAAATGTTTGAAAAAAGTGGAAATTGCGTCTAAATATGGTGTAGCTAAAATCACCATTTCAACAATTTTTAAAAATGCATGCTTAATTGCTGTTCTTTAAAATAATTTCCTGGTTTCTAATAATAACTATGGTATGTACTACTCCAAAAAAACATTATCAATTGAGTTACTAATTGTATATATGTATTATTATTGTAATACATTATAAAATTAGAATAATTTGTAGAAGTAATTTTTTAAAAAAACTATTTACTGGTTCAGTGCAAAAAAATTCTTGACGATTAACCTGAAATTCGGTTAACACGAAATGTTTGGGTGCTCCCTTTGAGTTCGCATGAACGGGGTTCGACTGTATAATCAATTACTTAAAAAAATGATTTTTAAACATTTCTTCCGATCATATCAGATATGTTTTAAAATATATTTGTTACTTGAAGTAATTTTTAGATTTTGTATTTCACAAAATAATAAATATTTTGCATAGAACATCAAATTACTGCTACTTCTTAAATACATAGCTGTCGCTAAACACTTTAATAGAAAATATATATGAATAATTATGCAATAATTTATTTGACCATTCTAATTAAATTGGTTTTTTACTATAGTTATTATAAATTTAACTTTAACTTCAAAGTAACATTTTTATCTTCCTTCAAGATTGTCCATTTTTTTTTATTTGATACTGATTTTTTGTTTTGATACTGACTGCTGATCTAGTGTGCAGTTTTTGCAAGTTTTTTGGCCGTCGGACATAAAGAAGTTTGGGTGCTCACACAACATTAATTTATCAGTTAACATGATTTTTCTACTTTTCTTTTTTTTTTAATTCCAAATTTTAAAAAAAAATATGAAAAAGTAGGTATTGACATGCTGACAATGTCTCTCTGTCCCTACCCCTGTGTTCCGAAATCGGTGCTATCCGTCAGATATTAAATATTATAATTTTCTTTATTAGAAAGGTATGACCTTAGGCTATGTCCTCACTACGACATCAAACGCCACAAATTCAACAAACGCAACAAAATTTGGCGACCGCCAAGCGCGCCAAGCAATGCAATAGCATGGTGGTTGACTCTGCCAAGTCGCCAAGTTTTGTTGCCTTTGTGGCGTAGTCAGGACATAGCCTTTTAGGAACTCATCGTTCATACATTTTCTGCATGGGATATCTGTCAACTTTCTGTTGGCGAATTACCCTTTACATTAGCGTTAAAACTTAATTTTATCGTTGTTGCCACATTACCAATGGCATGATAAACTATTTAAAAATTATATTTGTAGCAAACTTTATTTTTGTCCTGAATCACTTTGGAATGGCATCATAAAATGAAGCACAATGTGATTCTTTGATTATTCATTCTTTGTTTTCTAAAAAAGTGGCAACGCATTGTGTTTTTCTTGTACAAAAATCTGGTTATTTTTAATTTAAATTTCTTATTATTTTAGTGCAGGTTTGTAGTAGTTTCAGGTTTTGTTATTGATAAATATTTTGAAAATATCCGGTTTTACAGATTTTCAAGTTAATGCTTATTCAAGAATGAAAAGAACGTGTCATTTAAAGGGTGCTCGATATTTTCCAAACGAGGCAAATGTTGCTGGAACATATGCTAGAATTTAACTAAAGCAATTTTACATTATTATTTCTCAAACCAGGCTTGGGTTTTTCCTGTCCAAAACTAATATTTCCCATCCTAGCGGGAAAAACTGGGAAATGCCTCTTTTTTTTCAGAGGAAAAAAAATGCCATTCTTTCTCGGATATACCTTATCTATTAAATTCCTGTTAATTAAAAAGTTTTATAAAAGTAAACATTGGTTTTTCTTTCTTGTTTACATCCTAATTTTTGTATTCTGGCTGTGATTGCAATTATGCCACTGTCTGGGTGGGGGAACCCTTGTTAAGCTCATGCGTTTTGTTCCCTATCATCCCCACTATAGCCATTGTAAATTATCGTTTGCCAAAGCCTATACCTTGTCTATTCAGAATGCGAGCCTCGAAAGCATTTTCCTCCCCCATCCCCGCATGTGGTTTTTTTCGAAACGGCGTGCGTGAGCATGTTTTTCCCCACACTACTTGGGTTTGAACTGTTCGGATTGTTAACCTCACAACAGAACCTCAAACGTGTTAGGTTTAGAAAAGCGATGCTCCCCTCGTTTCCTAGAAAACCAAGCGAAGGGATGGGGGAAGAAAATGCTTTCGAGGCTCGCATTCTGGATAGACAAGGCATAGTAAAGTCGTTTGATTTTTTCTTTTCTATATTTAGTAGAAACTATTAAGGCCATGATAAATAGTTATTATAATTATTTTAATCAGTCCCATTGAATAACATTTAGTGATTAATTGTTCTTTTAATTATTGAGTTTTCCCAGGTGGAAAAAACATAATTTTTCCCAGGACGGTAAATACCAGTTTTTACTATGGTATTTACCGGGGGTGGTAAAAACCATGCTAACCCTGTCTCAAACTGCCAAATAAATTTAGTAGATAATAAATATTAATTTAATTTTTGAAGTCAAATATTAATGAAAATAGTTGATTTTGGCTTTTAAAAGTTGTCCTTCACTATCTCGCGGACAAGATGTTCCGCCAAAAAGTACCTATTTTCTGTCTGTCCTTCAAAGTCTCAAACAGTGGGAGAATATATGAAGAGTACGGGGGGAAAAACCTTCATCGACAGGATATCTGTCCGTATCAAGCCTCTTTGAGTCATCGCCTTAAGTGGTGTAAGGAAACCGGTTTCTCACTTGGTTCTACTCTCTTGGCAACGCTGATTCACGCTAGACACGAGTACCAGGTTTGTACCACAAGAGAAGAACCAAGGGAGAAACTGGTTTCCTGTCACCAAGCAGACCTGAATACGGGAAGATTCCTAGTCAATCAAGGTGTTCTTCCCCTGGACCCTTCATACATTAAAGGAGTAAATGCCCGGATTTTTGGTTTTGAAAATCTAATAAGCATTCTTATTTCACATAACTTTTAAAAAACATATTTTTGTGCCTAAATGTATTAACGATTTTAACAAATGTATTGCAAAGGAAGACTTTAAACTATGTAACTATTTTTATTTTTAACGGTGTGAAGGTTTCCATTTCCATTTCTATTTTAAGTTTGTTACAGACTTGGTAATTTAAACTTTCCTTTCAATACAATTTCCTTTTTCTTCTAAAAACTTTTTTCATTAGCATTAGAAAATTATAGTCATTGAAATTTTTTTGTTAAAAACAAACTGTTATAGTTTTGTAGTATATACAGTGGAGGGTCAAAAATCTGTGCAACTTGCGGACAAGGACTTGAGCAGATTATAGGATTTGGCATATTTTAGGACGTACAGACAAACTAATTGTTATTTGCTACAATCATATGAAATGCAAACTAATTATAAATTAACCTTTTACGTTTTTTTAAATATAATTTACAAAAGTAGCAACATTTATCTAGCTTTAATAATAATTAAATATTTTCCTAATTCATTCTTGTTAAGAAGACTTGAACGTTTTCTTCTAAAATATCGAATAATTTCTCTACAATTACATCTTAAACGGGGCCGTAGTGAGCCTAGTGGTCAGCGTCTCGGTCTCGGGATCGGAAGGTCCTGCGATCGAGTCCCGGTACCACTGAAGACCTACCGAGTATATGCGGAGTACGTCAAAGAGTTCTATAGTAGGGTAGAGACTGAACTTGGCAACAGCACCATGGGCCAACACGGAGACAAAATAGGGTGGCATGTGGGGCCCGATGGCCGAGTGGTTTGGATCGCAGGCCATAACGCTAGCAGTCCGCGCTGTAACAGGTGCGGGCTCGATTCCCGCCTTTGCCCTGGGTGTACTTTCTTTCTCAGTATCAAAATTATAAATTAACTAGCACTTTTGCCACTCTATTCGGGCTCCGTAGTGAGCCATGGCTGCCGATGGCAGCTCAGTACGAGTCGTTTCTCTACCCTACTATAGAACTCTTTGCGTTAAATCTGTTGGGTCCGAAAGTCCTCTAAGTTCCCATACCAAATCAATACCTCTGGGGGTGACAAGCCAATTCTGGTGATCCTCTAGTTGGCCTCTGTCTCTAACAATTAGATGGATCCACTTATGTGTGTGTGTTGTCTGTTGTGTCTGTCTTACTTGACGAAGGTTTATAAGCGGGTCGCTGACCAAGCACACAAACCTGAATATATATGTCTACCAACCAACCAACCAACCAACATCTTAAACCAGTGGGGATTTCAGGACTTGGTGGATTTCTGAATCTTTACATAGATCACATTATCAGCCTATTTTTCTCTAGTATACATATTTATGATTATTTCATAACTTTATTCTTAACTAACTTATTATTAGCTTTAAAGTCTTTGGTTAAATTTGGGATTAAAATTATGTTACTACTTGGACTTATATACTCTGGCTCAAAAATTGTGTTTCAAAATTCATACAGTTAGAGTAGGTAACATGTTTGCCTGTTTAATTATCACTCAGATTAAAAAAAAAATAGTATTTTAGTCATGAAAATAAAATTATATCAAAGCCAAAAGAGGGGTTGTTTGTATTTTCTGTATTAAGCTGAATTTTTGAGTTATTATTATTAGACAAAATTGGTTGTAAAAAACTACTATTCTATATAACCTAATGTACAGGTTTTACAAGAATAAAATGTTTTTTTTTTAAATTTGCAACATTACCCAAAGATTTTCAAAGACGAAATATGAATAACATGTTCTGTGTGTAGGATCCATATCAACATCGTCACCTCAAAGGATTTTGTAAATGTTCAGTTCATTACATCTTTGAATGGTTGAAAACATGTTTTTTATGCAATTTTTTACTACTTCTTTTTTTCTTGTTGATAAGTTGTGTTTTCTAATTTTTAATGTATATTAATTTGTTTTAATATTAATTCTGTTCAAGTGAAGAGAAAAATGTTGTATATGAATAAAAATATGACATACTACAGAAACTAGAAACTTTATTGGTTTCATTCACATTTAATTACAAAGTATCTTTAATTACAAATCATTTTACTTCTAACATGATTTTACATAATCATCAAAGATATGGGACAAAGCATAGAGGTAGGAGGGATAATAGAGAGGTCCTTGTATATGCACAAATGAAGCAGGCTAGAGAGATGCATCTTGGGATACCTCGGTGTCAGTATGTTATGCACAGTAACTCGAAAACCCTGACAGCCCTGCTTCAATTGGAGGGCCCCTCTACCGCTCCTTCCTACCTCTATGGGACAAAGATACTTTAATAACAAAGTTTACAAAAGTAGTTTCTTCTAATGGTTAGAAAACAAGTTGCAGTTTTTGGAAATATATTTTTCATTTTTTTTTTTAAATTTGATCAACTCATTTTAAAGTAAAATTACATTAAAACCAATTATTGTTTGATCATATAAATTTAAAAGTAAGGGTACAAAATGAAATAATATTCATTTGTGTTAACTTTTTTTTCCTGACTCCACCAAGTTCATTTGACTACTGTAATTAATTTCATTTTTAAATAATTCAAACTAAAAACTTGCATAGAATACTAGACAACTAGTACTTGCGCATAATGAAAGATATTAAATTTAAATATTACTAGCATATGTGCAGCTGTATTTTAAAAGGCAGTAATTTTATGGCTCTGTTGTTTTTGAGGACTTTTCCTAATGAACTAAAGTATATTTAAGGACTGTGTATATAAGAATTGTTGAATTAAATACATTTCACACAGTAATACATAAATACAGTAAAAGGCAGTAATTTTATCGCTCTGTTGTTTTTGAGGACTTTTCCTAATGAACTGAAGTATATTTAAGGACTGTGTATATAAGAATTGTTGAATTAAATACATTTCCAATCACTAACACACAATTAAAATTATCAAGCTCGTAAGCTATAAAAATACAGTAATACATAAATACAGTAAAATTACAGTAAAAGGCAGTAATTTTATCGCTCTGTTGTTTTTGAGGACTTTTCCTAATGAACTGAAGTATATTTAAGGACTGTGTATATAAGAATTGTTGAATTAAATACATTTCACACAGTAATACATAAATACAGTAAAAATACAGTAAATACAGCAAAAGGCAGTAATTTTATCGCTCTGTTGTTTTTGAGGACTTTTCCTAATGAACTGAAGTATATTTAAGGACTGTGTATATAAGAATTGTTGAATTAAATACATTTCCAATCACTAACACACAATTAAAATTATCAAGCTCGTAAGCTATAAAAATACTGCTACGTTTAAGTCAGAACTCTAATAATAAAAAAAATACAGAAAATAGGTAATTTCTTCAATTATGTGTGTTATAACAAAATATAAAGAGTTTAGTTGAATTATTGTCGACTAGAGCTACACGAGGACTGTTGTTGACATGCGTTGCAAGTTAGAACCACAGTCAAGTGACAAGCCGACACCTGAGTAGGCACCCAACGCAATTTTTAGGAGCAACATTGTACACAGCCTCGGAACTTAGTAGCATATTTAACGTACATTTTTAGTACAATAGACCAGTGGTCTCAGTGCTTGGCCTTGATGAGCCGCCCCACTTAAGTAACTCCCCTCTGCACAGAGTATTATTCGTCGGACTTTTTAGCTGCACAGACCATTTATAGGCCGACAGTTACATTAGCAATGTAAGGGTCCCAACCTGGGACCTTTCACATGAAAGCAATCACCTTACTGGGCTAACCAACCTCACAAAATAAAAAGAAATTAGAAAGTAAAATAGAAAGAAGATTGTAAATTAAATGTGCATAAGATCTACAATGTACATAGGGTAATTTGGATTGACACTTGTACACAAAATTCTTGAAATATAAATCAACAAAAGTGTGTGGGGATATCGGGTAAGTATCGGGATATCCCTTCAGTTAAAAAATGTATCGATAAATATGTTTTAGTTAAAAGTATGAGGACTAAAAATGAAACTAAATAACACAAGAAAATCGGACAAAATTAAACGTAAGAGAACAGTAAGAATCTTCTAGTGCAATCAGTTCTAATGCAACCATTTTACTGAATAATTTTATTGAAAAAGTTTTGAATTTTATTGGTTTTGGTTGAATTAACATTACACTAGATTTTAATGAAGGCTTTTTTTCCCATGGACATTGTAATCACCATCAATTGACAAGGCTGACACTTGAACCGGCACCCGATTTGAAATATAACAGTCCATTATGAGGGACTATCAGTCCTATAGAGCTAATGCATTAGTTTTGAAATCACAACTTTTGCAAAAGAATTTGTTTGCCATGTTATCCCATTTTCACCAGGTATGGGAATCATCATAACATCAATTTAAACAAAATTGAAAGGAAATAACATCCGGTTACTTAATTATTAATTGATAAAGTTTTAAATAGTGTCGCCATCTTATGGGCTTTTGGTTCATTTTAAAACTTCAAAAATATTTAATTAAATAACTAGATAACATTTTAGTTTCAAATTTGTTTCATTTCGCTGTTCTGTTGATTTCCATACCTGGGGGAAAAGGCCTTACATGGCAAAGCAATACTTCTGCGGAAATTGTGATTCCAAAACTAATGCATTAGCTCTATGGGACTGACAGTCCCTCTTATGCACAGCATTAAGTTGAATTATCATTGCACTAGAGCTACACGAGGAGTAATGGCGACAGGCATCGTAATTTAGAACCATAGTCAAGTGACGAGCCAACACCTGAGTAGGTCCCCAATGCAACTTTTAAAAGGCGACATCGTACATAGCTTTCAAGCATATTTAACATGCACTCTCTCTACACAGGGTGTAATTCATCAGACTTTTCGTTGCACAGACTATTTATTCGTCAACAGTGTTGACAATGCTACGGCCTGAATCCTAGACCTTTCCTATGCAAGGCAAAGGGCTTGCCAACTGGAACGCAGCCCCGTCTAGGACAGACCCTGCGAAATTACCCTCTGTGGCATGACATCTCCACCGATTGGGCTACTCTCTACATTTGGTTAGTTACTTTGAATTATCGTCGCACTAGAGCTACACGAGGGCTATTCTAGATTTTGTTGGATTCACTACATTCCTGTTGGGCATGTTTCAACAAATGCCGTCGAAGTTGCACTCGTTGAATGAATCCCTCATTGCAAAAGTCGCAACTGTGTGGCTTTTCCCCAGTGTGCAACTTAAGATGTTGTCGCTTGTGTTCCCTTTTATTGAAGGCCTTACCACACAACTCACAGACAAATGGCTTCTCTCCTGTGTGTATAAGGTGATGAATCTTGAGCTGGTTCTTCTGCTTGAAACCCTTGCTACATACTTTACATATAAATGGTTTTTCTGCACTATGTACCAATAAGTGCCCTCTAAGAGAAGTGGCATCAGCAAATGCCTTGTTACAAATTTCACAAACATGAGATTTCTCGCCAGTGTGTATCGCGACATGCCTTTTGAAGGTGCAGTTTCTCGTAAATGCCATGCCACACGTATCGCATATCAGCGGTTTTTTGTCAGCATGCATGGAAACATGCTTTTTGAAGATGGACTTATACTTGAATGTCCGTTTGCAGATTTTGCAGTCAAACGTCGGTTTTACAGTACTGTGTAACTTTAGGTGAGTTTCAAGCTGCCACTCACTGTGAAATGTCCCGGAGCACTGGTTGCAATTGTAAGGCTTCACTTGTGCATGCGTCAAGTAGTGCCTGTGAAACTTATATTTGGTTTCATAAGTCTTTCCACACAAGTCACATTTGAATGAATTTCGCTCCATAGTTACGTTTTCAGTATATTTCTCTTCAGAAAGATAACTTTAACAAACTTGCATTGGACTAAACTTTTTTTTTATTGAAGTTAATAGGATAACTTCTAGTTTAAATAGATGAGGACTTCCACACAAGTTATATATATATATTTAAAAATATTGTATATGTTGCCTTAAGTATGTGTTAAGTACTTATCTTTGTAGAAACCCTTTCTTTTACCTTCCTTTAAAATTCTTGAGCTTTACTCTAAGAACCTATTATACCAGTCACCTCCAATCTTGACTAACTGTATATTTGCATCATCTGAAAAATAAGTTATATTGTTAAGATTTTTTTTTTAAGGTAACAAAACAAGAAAAGCATGTGCCAAGTAGTGCTTGTGGAAGCTATAGATACTTTGATTCGAATATCTTTTCACAAAACTCACATTTAAATGAATTTTGCTCCATCATTTAGATTTCAGAATTTTTTTTCAAAGACAATTTCTTATGATGAAGTGTTGTATAGCACTAATGATTTGAAAAGTGTTAAAAAAAATACAATTGTTACTGGTTGGAATGTATAAGAAGTTCTACAAGTCATGGGAAAAACATTTTTTCTTTTTTGGGGTGATTCGATGTATAAATCAATCCTAATTTTTTAGGCACTAATTTTGCCCAAAATTTCTTCATTTCTGCACACATCAATAATGTCTCTATGGCAATTAGGCAATATACAGAATGCCAAAATGTTTGTTCTTCGTTTGCAAAACTTAAAATATTTTTTTAATATTTTTAAACATATAAACATAAAAAAATATATATATAAATCTTTATATTTTATATTGTGTGCAGCTATGATATAAAGGTCGGTTTGTTCATTGGCGAGCTCAAAAATGTAATGTAGTGTTGCCATATCTAACAAGTAGCATGAAATCTGAAGTGGAATGTTTGCCACATTTGATCATTTTTGTTGCTTGGCAACGTAATGAAAATCACCAAATCGAGACCATTATATCATAGCTGTTCTTTAGAAAATCCATAAAAAATTTCCATGAAAATAAACAGAAATTTATAGTCAATTGAAAAAATATATGAAAAATATTTTTTAAAAATACCTAAAAAATTTAAACTAAAAA
Organism: Oedothorax gibbosus; assembly: GCA_019343175.1. Classification (NCBI taxonomy): domain Eukaryota; kingdom Metazoa; phylum Arthropoda; class Arachnida; order Araneae; family Linyphiidae; genus Oedothorax; species Oedothorax gibbosus. The sequence continues at coordinate 249,890 of JAFNEN010000720.1, read as the reverse complement.
AAGTTGATTTAACAATGAATTATATGTAGCCTGTCCAGATTTCTTTAAGTGATTAACTTTTTAATCAATTAATTTCCATAAATCGTATTTAAGTTGTTTTTGTTTAAATACTAAAAAAAAATAATAATGGCTTTTTATCACTTACTTTCATAGTAAGTCCCATAGCACTCAAATATAGAGCGGGGGCCAGCAATATGAAACGCCCCCTTTGGACATATACATTTTTGTGTTCGTATTGACATGTACTTTAAGGTTTTAGGTGTTTGCCACCTGGGAATTACAACATATCCCGAAAAAAACCATGAAATGAACAAAAAAGTCTAAACTACTCCATGCTTTGGAGGTCAAGGGTATAGTAGCTGTAGGCAGGGCCTGATCTAGGAAATCTCAGACTATAGGCACAACCTATTTTGGGGGCCCCTTCATGGAAAATTTTGTGTATTTCCAGTAATGATGATGCTATATGACCTATGTATCAAATTTTTGCTGCAATTTTATAGGCTTCATTATAAACATCTATCAAAACAATCACGTTAGGTCAATTTTTTAGGCAAAATTGAGCAAAAAACAAAGTGGAGTATCATATTTTTTTTAGTTTACTGATATTTTGGGGATTTACAGCATTCAAACATATTAGAAACTGAAATTTAGGGGCCCCTAATATTTAGGAGCCCTAGGCCCGGGCCTAACGGGCCTTATGGAAGAACAGGCCCTGGCTGTAGGTCAAGGGTATAGTCCTAAGATTGAAGAATGTATATATGTAATTGACAGTGTGGCATATTTTCAGTCTCTCACTAATATTCCAGAAACCTTTGGGGAATTAACAGAGAGTGTCTTCAGTCGCTTTCCAAAATGATGCAAAATAGATTTCGTTACGGATACTTACCTAGATGTATATAGTAAAAACATTGAAAGACTATGTAAGAGTTGTGGAGATGCTTCTTTAATAAGAGGGCTTAAGACTAAGATTCCATGGAATTGGAAAAAATCCTTGCCAATGGCAAAAATAAAGAACTAGTCAACCTGCTACATAGTGAATAGGCTCAGAGCAAGTATGCCCACTACGTACGTGGAAAAAATCTTTACTTATCACATAGTGATAAGTGCACCATCAATCATTCAAAACAAGAGGACCTATGCTCTTTACAAGAAGAAGCGGATACTAAAATTATATTACACTGCATCCAAGCTTCCAAATATTAACAAGACAACTTACTCATCAGAGTTAGATCCCCGGAAAGAGATGTTTTTCTGTTGATAATAAGGTATGCCAGTAACATTGAAGACATAGTTTTCTTTGATAAAGGAACTGGGAACAAGCGTAGGGCCATGAATGTCACTGCCATTTCTCAAATTTAAGGTGTAGAAATGAGCCAAGAAATGTGCTTGCTAAATGTGCATACTCTGTCCGGATGCGACACCACCAGTTCCTTTGTTCGTTATGGAAAGTTGTCTGTGAAATCTAAATTGGAAAACTTTCAAAGTTTGCTCCTATCCTTCCATCAGTAGGAGCATCACCGACAATTACAGACACGTTAGGCCGTGACAGACCTGGAGGAATTTGTTGTTTGAACAGCAATAAGGAATAATACACAAATATAAACAAACTACGGTCCTACTTAGACAGTGTGACTGATGAAAACTGGTTGAAACGACTGGCGTATTGCTGGCCCGTGGCCTAAAAAGGGAGAACTTCTTTTAGAATTTTTGAGCCATTAAAATGACGGTAAAACGGTGGTTGGATCCAAATAAGGGACAGCTTCACAATGTAAAAACTGATTCTGTTCTTTTTTTTACATATTTTATTCCAATTCAGTTGTTGTTCAATTAACCAGTAATCCCAAAAAGTGTCGCAATCCCCAAAGTATGTATAATTTTTAGCAGATTTCATTTTTTTTCCTTTCATGTTTTTTACGGGATATGCTGCAATTCACAAGTGGCAAACACCTAAGTCCTTAAAGTACATTACATTTCAGTCGAGACTGCTTATCGCGGCAACCTTCGCTTGCCCGCGATAATCGCGCCAACTTTGGCGAACAAGATTTAGCGAGATAATTCCACAGAACCCGATATGGAACTCCAGCCTATAATTACTTTAGAATGTATTGATTTATTGAGTGATAATTAAAAATCATGAAGTGTTACACATCCCTAGTGTTTTTTGGCTTTTTTCGGTATACGCTGTAATTCTCAGGTGGCAAACACCTAAAACCTTAAAGTACATGTCAATACGAACACAAAAATGTCTATGTCCAAAGGGGGGGGGGGGGTCATATTGCTTGCGCATGGTCTAATAGTCCCATAGTAGCCAAATAGTAACCATTTTAATTTTTTGTAAAATTGCCGATTACTTTAGCTTCTTTATAAGAATATAAAAAAAAAATTCGAGAACATTTTACTTACTAAAATTTAGGTCTGCAACTAATTCACTATAAAATAGTTAAGATTAAATTTATACAAACGTAAAAAGAACTTTGTTTTGAAAGTAAAAAATTTTCAACTGTTAATTGTCTTTTTTTAGCATCTCTACATAGCTTTAAGGTAGTCAATTAACAACTCGTAGTTTTTAAATTCCGAAAAATTGATCTGACCTAAGTAAAGTATGATGCATTTACTATACTCACACATTTTCTAAGAGTTTATACATAATTTTTATAATGGTCAATTTCAGACGTTTTCTATAACAATGCTAAAAAAAAATGTGTTCCAAACTAGAATGTAGTTTTATGTAAGCAAATCTTTCTGCACAAAATTTCTTCCGCTGAATCGCTTGATGCAAATCTTTTTTATTTTTGCTCGAATGTAACTAAATTATTGATCGGTTAAGATTTTCTCTATTTTGATTATATTAAATTTTTTAAACAAAGTACGAAATGGGCCGTAATTTGCCGAACTTTAACGTCTACGGTTGGTACGATTCTGCTTTGTTTGCATAGTCCATCAAATATAAGACCTCTCGAAGAAAAATAATGAAATTGAGAAAAAAAAATGTTCCAATCGTACTTCGTGGTTTGACAACTTTTCAATCCTGGCGACTTCTTAAAAATACGTGATTTCGGAACGTCGCTTCTTGTAAGGTGTTATAGGATGAAATTTCTAAAAAATAGCCACATTGAGGCCTCAAAATGAGTCAAATATAACCTTAATTGCGTCACTTCGGGTATAATTAACCAATTATGCGTCTATTTTAAATTTAAAAATACCCAATATTGAACCAAAAATAATCTGTAGGCTGTTCAAAATTTGCCAAATTACTAGCCAAAACAGTTATAGCTAATGATTTAAGTTTTTATTAGGCTTCTCCAAGCTTGCCAAACTTAGCCAAAATAAGTAATAGCCAATTCAGACACAACCCATGCCCTTTAGACTCAACCTAAGCCAAACTGAATAGAGTATTAATCCTGGAAATCCGAAAACTTAGCTTTGCACTTATACTAGTATTGCAAATTACTTCACTGTGACGAACTTTATTGGATGGGACTGCAGGTTTTGAAACACTATTCGAGTGAGGCAAGGAAAATTGTTACTCTTGTAGCGGCCTCAGTAACCCACTGTCTACCAAAAGGATCCTCGAGGTGGAGATGAGTTACCTCGGCTTATATACTACTATAAACGTTGTAATCAAGAATAGTGGTAGGAACGAGATGGTAAATCAGCGCCACCTAATTGTTGAAGGAATATTAATTGAGGTTGCGTGTGTGGTGAACCGCCACACCCTCAAACAGTGTTTCCACCGCCTCTCCTAAGTTGCATTTCCGAGAGTGTAGTCCAGTTCAAAATTTGGTCACTTACCGCTTGTTGTCGAGGCCTGATACTCTATTTAATTTGACCTTGACTCTACTTACAGTTTTTCCAATCCATTTTTGATCATCTGCTTTTTCAATCTATTTTCAATAAACTTAAAACAGTAGTGTTTGTTCCTCTTCTCTGGGTAAGTGTGCATGGTTAATAGCAAAAAAATATTTATCACTCATTGAAAAGTCGTCAAATTTTGTAATTCGTCACCAGACCACTCGGTAGGACTAATATGCACAGTTGACAGAAATAATTATTTATCGCTCCTTCAAAAGTCGGCCAAATTTAGTAATTTGTCACATGATCATTGAGTAGGTCTTTACTTCTATGTTTTTGGTGGTGGTGTGATAGACAGTGGTAGCATAGGCTACCTTCTGTGATTTCTAAGAGTATTGATTGCTATCGACTAGGTGCCTTTATACAATTTAATATCAGTTTTCTACCATACAAACAGTCAAATCCAGGTTGGTAAGCTTATAGTTGTTTGCTTTGTCAATAAAAAGTTTTACTATTTGTTCTAATCTTTAATTGTATAACAAAGCTATTTTAATTAATAAAATTATTATATTTAAAAATTATTACATTTAATAAAACTATTATTTTAAAAATTATTATAATTAAAAATTATTACATTTAAAAATTATTATATTTAAAATTATTATATTTTATATTTGTTTGTATAAATTGTTTGGCACTGGCAATTAAATTTTGAGGGATAACCAAGAAAACGACAACAACAGATTAATTTTTTGAAGCTACACATTTGTATTTTTGTAAAAATTATTATTGAATTAAAACATATATGAATAGGTATAAATATTTTATTGAATTCTTAAAACTTGATTCCTCTAAAAAAAGTACATAGACCTGATAAATTAAGTCTTTTTGCACAGATTTCAGAAGAATGTGGAGCATTTGTATTTATGTACAAGAATAGTATTTATTCAAAAACGAAAATATTACTAAATGATAACCACCTTAAAAAAAATCAACATACACATTACTAAAATAATTACTCTTTAAAAATATATACTACTAAAGAAGTACATATTCATGTATCCATAAATGTTACATTTAATAACTAATGATAGAAAAATATTTTCTGATAATTACAACTTAAGAAATATACTCAGTTTCAAAACCCAAATTAGATCCATGCTTCCTTAGAGTGACCAGATATTTTCCAACATCAATGCAGTACAATGTTAAAGAAGCAAAAAAATAATACATTCATGGTCTCACACTCATTTTATAATATTATTGTAGTTTCATCCATGTAATCGACTCAAGTCTCATAATATGGTGCAAACCAGTTAAACAGTTTAGAACCAAAGAGTTCTATAGTAGGGTAGAGACTGAACCTGGCAACAGCACCATGGACCAACACGGAGGCAATATAGGGTGGCGTGTGGGGCCCGATGGCCGAGTGGTTTCGATCGCAGGCCATAACGCTAGCTGTCCGCGCGCTGTAACAGGTGCGGGCTCGATTCCCGCCTTTGCCCTGGGTGTACTTCCTTTCTCAGTATCAAAATTATAAATTAACTAGCACTTTTGCCACTCTATTCGGTCTCCGTAGTGAGCCATGGCTGCCGATGGCAGCTCAGTACGAGTCGTTCCTCTACCCTACTATAGAACTCTTTGTTTAGAACAAATACAAGTAGGTTTGTTACAGAATCTGACACTTAAACCGCTTCCACACAACATTTGTGCTCAACAGAAAACAAACTATTTATACACCACAGAAAGAAATTCGCCAAACAGGGCCTTTAGCTATTTGTAATTCAAACTTTTAAACTCAAAATGCCGGACAATTTGCAGCACCAATCCAAAAAAGAGGGCATTTTACAATTTTTAAGAACTCTTTGAAACAGACAGGACAAAAAGTAAAAAGTAGTATTGTACTGCGAAATGCAGTACGTCTGGTCACCCTAAGCTTCCTGCATAACACGTCTATTCATGTTCACCGTACAATACGTCTATTAATTTTACCCCATTCGCATAATCAACAGCAAGGTAAGAATTTGCCAAGGTGTTATAATTTCAGATATGGGCATCTTAATTAAGTACATACACTATGATTATAAATTTCATGGAATTCCCCAAAAGTAACTAGGAATTTTTTTTTAGGACCAAGGCACTGAATCAAGAAACTAGAACACACAGCTTGGCACAGAGAGAAATTACCATTAGTGGCTAAATAACGAAAATGTTAGAAACTTAAATTTTATGAAACTCTCCATATAAATGTTATGATTTTTAGGAATTAGATCACATTACCGAAGAGGCACCCATATTTGAGTCAATACTCCGGTTAGACTATACTTCTGGATGCACTCGACCAAGCTGGGCGATGTTGTTTCTTTTATGGGAACGGCTATATAATAATGAATACGTATTTAGTTTGTTTTGTTTAGCAATCATGATTCTGATTGGTTTCGATTAAAGCCTTATTTTAGAATGTTCAGATTCTGATTGGTTTAGCATTGGTTCTGCACGAACAGGATTGGCGCCAAACAAAAATCGCTAATTTCGCAAAGAGGCACCCTGAAGTATAGTTGAGCCAACTTTTTTATTTATGCATTTTACGATGCCGTGCCAGGTTACTACTGCTCTGATAATTCTTTCCACAAATGCTACACGGATAGGGTTTTTCCCCTGTATGCGTGTACATGTGCAGCTGCAGACGATACTTCTGTATGAAGTTTTTGTTGCAGATTTCACACTTGTACAGGACGACTTCTTTGGGCTGGAGTTCCGGGAATTCCTCAGGGTGTGCAAGAAGGTGTGCCCTCAGGTCTCCAGGCTGGCTGAACTGCTCGTTACACACTGTGCATGTGTGTACGCCCCTCTCCATCGTCTCCTTTAAAAACAAACACTTTTTTTTAACATGAAACAAACATTACAAAAATAATTCTTTTCGTCACAAGGGGGATAAAAAAAACCGTATATGTGACTAAATAATCATAATTATAATTGAAAGACACATAAGTTAACAAACATACACAAAAAGTAATAAATTTAAATACATAAATATAAACAAAAATAACCTTTATGAGTTCGTCTGTTTTGTGGTTCATGAGGTGGCTGGTCAGGGAGGACCTTGTTGTGTACCTGTTCATAAATAACGTTTTAGGTGATTATCTAAAAGTAAAGATTTTTCATTGACACAAAAAACTCAATTTTTTCAAAAATGTCACTCAGCATCAGGGCTGGGCCGTTACTTGTTTAAATGTAACTCATTACAATTACTTTTCGTAAAAAGTAACTAATTACCTGTAAAATTACTAATTTCCAAAAGTAATAAATTACAATTACTTTTTACGATAAAATTTCATATTTACAAATGTTTTGAAAAATAAAGTATAAAAAAATAAATGATTTTTTTTCTAAAATCAACTTTATTAAACAGTTAGCTGAAAATCTACTTATTGGGGTACAGCAAAAGCTGCATCTCAAAATTTTTGTCACTTACACAGCTACGATTGGGTCGGAGACATAAATCACCAGAACTAACCTTTCAACAGCCGTACTGGCTGATAAGGGGGTATTATATTTTATGAACATGCTTTTAATTGTTAGTAGAGTACAGAATACAGTCATATTATGGTCAATACTTCGGAAAGATGTAGACAACTCAAAATCGGCTTCGGCGGAAGGATGTCTAGTTTTTACATTCTCAAATAACAATATTTCTCCTCTTAGCAAAGAGTACGTGAAAGTTTTTTTATTTAGTTTTTTTAAATCATTTTTTTGTTTTGGATATTTATTAGAGTGTTAATGATAAAATTAATGAAAGTAACGCGCTACTGAAACAAATATTACTTTTTCGAAAATTATGTAACGAATAACCTGTAAAATTACTGGGTTCTCAAATGTAACGAATTACCTATAAGATTACTGTAAAAAGTAATTGTTACAAGTAACGCGGTACCGCCCAGCCCTGCTTAGCATGTTCTTCCACTAAGCTCTTGGATTATGTCTTAGTATCTGTTTATTATGTTAGTCTTGTCAGATTAATTCCGTCATTATTTGAAATTTAGGCGGGAAATTTATTATATGAAAATTGTATCGGGGGAATGTCTCGATTTTGAAAATCTGGTCACATTACCAACAAACCCATATTTGGTCCCTAACTTATAGTTTAATTTCCAGTTAATATTTCGGCAACGTGCATTTAAACATGTCTTGTAAGCAAGTCGTGTTTATTTTCACTTCAAATCATTTTAACAATGTTTTGAATAAAGTCGGAGCTGAAAGGGATTGGTTTATTTTAGTATTTTGGATCATGATTAATCTCTTTATCTAAACCAGTTTTTGGCCACATTAATTATATGTAATACTCAATTCGCAACAAGAGATTGCATGTTTAATAATGTACTTGATAATATTTCCATGTGCTATTTTTCATGAAAATTATGTAAATACAACATGATTGACTGGTTGCTGTGTAAATGAGCAATACTATTTATACAGCTGCAGACAATCATGTGGTATCTTTCTTGTTTGTGTGATGTACAGTATGCTCTGTGAGCAACAATGGATGCGAGTGGCACGTCAGTATGGTTCTTAACTCTTAAATAAAGTTTCTTTACTCTTGAAAGAAGTTGTAAGCTTTCTTATTTTTATTTATCCCTTTAAGGAATAACTTTTGAGTAGTAGTTTAAGCTCTGTAAGTTTTATTAACCGCTGTATTCACAAGTTCGAGTTAAGTAGCAGGGTATCCCCAGAACATGAATCCTGCGACTAAGGGACAACTTTATTGTTATTTCAAATTTGTATTAACAACCGCAAAATTTATCTGGGTTTCACCTCTCTGGTTTCTTCTCCGGGTTACCCTCAGATTTTGTAACAAGACATATCATTGGTCAAGAGGAGTCACATGACGTTGTTTACCACTAAAGATATTTCTCAAGTGTTCTAATTTCGAATTTTGCAGCGCGAGACAGATCGTGATCGCCTCTTTAAAAAAAAATGGCTAAAGCGTAGAAAATAAAATTTGTGCCAGATGACACTGAAATTTTAGTACTTTAGTTCAAGAATATAAGGAATATTGGAAAATAAGATAACTAATGCCCTATAATTATCAATATGTATAAATATTTAACCAAGAATATTAACCTGCTAATTATATTTTACAGTGGTAAATACTAGTATGGTTATAATATCCCCTTGTTCTTTGTATTTTATTATTAAGTTTGTAAGCAACTTTTGTGCATAACTACCCATTTTTAAAACACACATAATAGCATCCTTTTAAACAGTTTTAGTCAATTTAAAGATACTTTTTTTAATGGATTGTACAATAAAAATTATCATTGCATATCTCAAGTAAGTCTCTATGTCGAAATTTAGTATCAATCCAAATCAAGTTGAAAATGTATTTAGCTTTCTACTATGCTGTACTTCTACAATGAAAAATCTTATAAAGATCAATTAATATGGATTCGAACCAAATATTTATAATCACTAGTTTGTAGGAAGAACCTGATAAGCTATATTTGTTTTGACTTTCAACGTTTCTCAGAGATATCCTTCTGAAAACCCTACGAAATTGGTGGGATAACCCGCAGAGCAAATTCGGCTCCTTATCTCTCACTTTTGGCATAACTTGCACTTGTGAATAAGGAATTTGACGAAACCCACCGATCTATCCCCCAGACGGGAAAAAAAACCTCCGGATGACTCGAATTTGTGAATACGGTCGTAAGACTGATATAAGCTAAAAGTGACTATCACGAAATAAGCTAAAAGTCACCCTTTGTTGCAAATGTGGCAAACATGCGGCGTTTCCCCCGTATGGAAGTAAAGGTGCTCCTTTAGCGTGTTCTTCTCGAGAAAGTGCTTGTCGCAGATTTTGCAGATGTGGATCCCGTTGTGGGTCTGGAGATGCAACTTTAGTTTGTCAATCCGGTCGTACTCCTGGCGGCAAACTTTGCACGTGTGGACGTTATCTTTCTGGTGTGCGAGGCGATGCTTATTGAGGGCGTGTTTCCAGCTGAATTCCCTGTTACAGATCTCGCAAATGTGCTTCGTTTTGTTTTTGTGTTTGAGGAGGTGATTGGTTAAGTTACGCTCATTCGCAAGCGGCGTCTGGCAAATTTCACATATAAAGGGAGTGTTGTCGTTTTGGGCTTGACCAGAAGGTTCTGGGTCTTTTTCTTCTAGATGCGAAAGCAGATGATTTCTTAAATGATCTTCTTGCATGAACTCAGCGTTACAAACTTCACATACGTAAACTATCTTTACATCTTGCATCAAATTATGGTCGGGATCTTCATATAACATTTCTTCAGGTTCTGGGTTGGTAACCGTATGAGTAAGAAGATGCACTCTCAGATCTTCAATCGCACTAAACTGTTGTTGACACACAAAACATGCATAATTTTGTCCATCCTGCATCGAAGAAGAAGAGTTGTTATCTTGGCTAGAGTCCTCTTGAGCGACATCAGCTTCTGTGTGGGTAAGAAGGTGCTTTTCAAAACGACCTTTCTGGATAAAATGCTTGTTGCACGTATTACAAACATAGGAGCTTTTAGAAATGTTAACTCCCTTGTGTGTAAGAAGGTGTCTGTTTAGAGCACCCGCTTGCTTATACCCCTTTTGACAAACCTCGCAGATATGGGACCTTTCGTCCGAATGGGATTTGGCGTGGTGTCTTAGTTGGCACATCTGATAAAACTTTTTATCACACACCTCACAACTAAACATCTCCGGAGGTTTCTGCTTTTCCATATGGGTCAGGAAATGCCTATTGAAATCGTCGATCGTGCTGAATTGTTGTTCGCACTCGCTGCATTTATGAACATCTCTTTTTAGTATCTCTTTCAACAGTTCCTCGGACCTGTGGTTCATTTTGTGGTTGTACAAGGATTGACTGCAGTTAAAAGTTTTCTGACACACATCACACGTGTATAGTTTTTCAGCAGGTGCATGGGTGCGTAAATGCGCATCGAATATGTGTTTTTCTACAAAATGTTTGTCGCATGTTTCGCACATGTGAATTCCTGTGTGGAGTTGCAAGTGTTGTTTGAGAGACTCCCAATTGCTAAATTCCATTAGGCATGCCTTGCATGTGTGGACGTACCCTTCCTTGTGGATCTTTAAATGGTTAGTCAGGTAAAATTTGCTGGTAAATTCTTTGTGACAAAAACTACAAACATGTTTTTTTTCTGGGTCACTTTCAATGTTACTTGTTTGTTGTGAAACTTGTCTACTTCCTGGGTTGCTTTCTTCATGCGTGAGAAAGTGATCTTCTAAATCCTTAATGTCATTGAATTTTTCATGACATACTTCACACATGTACTGAATTTCACTTCCATCGGTTAGGTTCAGGTTTTCCATTGTGCTAAACTTTTGTTAACACAGTTCACACGTAAAGAACCTCTGCTTCCTGATGTTAGAAAGTGCTTATTTAGTTCATCAATTTGCTAAATTTTTGCTTACACAACGTCACACATGTGCAGAACTTCTTATTTATAGGTGAGAAAATGTTCATTAATTCTTCGAATCAGCTGAAATTTTCATGACACAGTTGACAATTTATTATGAATGAGTGATAAGTCTCATTTAAATCGTCGATTTTGTTATACTAATTAAAGCATATTTTGCCCGAAAATAAAGCCATTTTTAAAATGATAGGTCTTTAAAACTAAACATTTAGAATTTGTATCTTAACTGCTCACAAAATATTTTTAATTTTATCGGTAAGGTAAGGTAATCTTTCGGCTGCCTATTTCTACCTCCTCAGGAGCTTTACCGCAATAACCTCGTATTTATTTTTATCGGTTCTAAATTATTTTTAAAATAATTCATGTTGTTAGTTGACAAACGTGAGGAAGGCCGCCAACTCATTTCTCATTCTACGATTTTCGACTCTTAACACATCAGTTTTTGTTCTAGTAAAGTACTAGTACTTTTACTTCATTTATATTCTAAAAAATTATTCTATCCTATCTTAAAAAGAGTATTATAATATTTTTTTTTGTGTGAAATTTAAATTTTAAAACACATATACGGAAAATTACAAAAACAGTTACGAAGCACAGTTTGGTGCATATAAGGCAAGCGAGATAATTGCAAGTCGGCAGGCGAAATCCTTTACTTTCGGAACACCAAAGTATGGGCTGTGGGGAAGCTAGTGGTTAAGATCTCGGGATCGGAAGGTCCCGCGATCGAGTCTCGACACCTCTGAAGACCCACCGAGTTTTTGCGGAGTACGTGTTCGTTAAATCTGTTGGGTCCGAAAGTCCTGTAATCGGTCAGAGTCATTTTCTTTTTAATTTGTTTGTTGGATGCACTTTTTTTGGCTGTCAGATTTGGCTTCGATGCGAAGCTTAAACACAGCCAAATAAGTTTCGTAATTAAAAGCCCCGATCAAGTTACGAAATCGACACTTGAGCTTGCACCCAACGCAACCTTTTACGTACGTCAGGACTTTCAATTCCATAGATTCATCAATTAAGTGTGGGTGTTGCAGTGGACTCAGGACAAATGCAGAAATATACACAACACAAACATCCATACCTATCTGTCGGAATTCGATCTTCTGACTGCCTGGTCAGAAACCGTTTAACTGCAAAAACTGTTTCTTTATTCAGTTAAAACGGCAAAAAAATTCTTGCTGTGACCAAGGCCGGATTTAAAGATTTGCCGCCTGTAGGCTACGATTGATTTGCCGCCCCTGTCGCAATATTATCCCCCTTCGGGGAAAGTTAGCTAGTTAGCTGCAAAATAAGGTGGTATGTGCTGTTTAAAATAGATACACATATTAGAATCATCTATGTACCTTTAAGCCCATTTCACACCTTGTCACAACTACTTGCAACTCCCATAGGACACCATGCATTTAAAAGTTGCCTCAAGTTCGTGAGATTTTTTCATGCGAGCACGAAAAAATCTCAAGTTGCATGTACCGTTAGCCAATCAGAATTCAGTATTTGTTTGGCTACATTGTGACGAACTAGACTTCGCCAACTGGTTGTTTATTTACTTTTTAAGACGCCAACTTTACATGCTTGCAAAAAAATTCAAAAATCTGCGTAATTAAAAATGGGTTGATTGATTGGGTTAAAATGCAATAATAAAAATACACAATGATTTAATTTTAAATAATTATCCATGCAATATAACTTAAAACGTTTAATGTGGAAAAAATGCTATTTAAATTTTTTATATAAAAGTAACCCAATCTAATTGATAAAATAAAAATAACAAATCCGATAATATACTTACTTCGAATGCTAGTTCCCTCACCAAATTATCAAAGCAACCTAATTGCTTTCTTCTAAGAATCCATTTTCTAGCCCATAATTTCTTTTTAGAAGACTTCAACACGTGCAACACTCTCTGGCTGATGACACCATTATACAAACGAAACAAATTACTTTTAGGAACAACGAAAATTTCACGCTCAAGAGCATGCAATGTTTTCAATGAAATAAGAGCGAGAGTATGGTTTGAAAAAAGATTTACAAAAAGATAAAACTTGCCAAATTGTGAGATAAATAATTTTTTGTGGAAACCCGAAGAACCAGGTTACCACAAGTTACGAGTTGCAGTTGCATTTAGTTGCAACAAAATTGCAAGTAGTTGTGCAGGTGTGAAATGGGCTTTACACGCTAAATCGAAAGCGAAATATGCGATTTTTTTTTTAGAAACTGTTCGACTATTTTTCTTTCAACTTCGAAATCCGGGAGGAGGGGTGCAATTGCCCTCGCATGTTTGCTACGAAATATTAGTATTATATATGCATTAACGGTTTACGCATTAATGTAAATTATTTGTTTTCTTTCTTAAAAATATTCGTATCTTTATAATGATATTTTTATGCCGAATGCTGCTTTAATGGGTCGTAAAATTTGCCGCCCCAAAGAATTCGCCCTTTAAATGTGGTTTTCACAACTACATTTAAGATTTATACGTTTTTTTTTGTGTGTGTGGAAAATTTGGTAGTAGCAGCAAAAGGAAGAAATTCAACAAAACTGTGCGAGCATGCGTACTTCGAAGATATGCTGCCCGTGTTAACCTGCGCTTGCTTGCAGATGCCTTGAAATACCATCGCCAACTTAGCAGTAATGCATAGACTAACAAACTTTATAATCAGCGCCCTCTGACGAGTGTATCGTTTTTGGGAACCAGATTTTGATTGACGACATATTTTTTCGTTTTAATAATGTCTCAGAAAAAAAAAATTTAATAAAAAAAAGTATATTCTAATAATATATTTAATTTTTTTTAATCAACAAACATTAATTTTTTTAGTACATTTTAAAATATTATAAACCTTTAAGTTTACGGATGAAAGATTCTTTTTAAAGCGGTAATCACATATTTTTTATCAGTTTAGTGAAGTTTCAAGGTTTTTTTTTTTTAATTAAATATTGCTATTCCTAAGATGTGCTACACAAAATCAAAAATCTTACGCAGCGAAAGTGATAAAGAAGTCTAGTTTATTTAGATAAAAAGAACCTTTTAAGTTAAAAATAATTTAGGAAGAGGTGAACTCATAAATAGAGTTTTAAAAAAGCATTAGTATAATAAAAAAAAGAGAAATCTGGACCTATAATTATAAAGTGCTAAAAGTGTGGCTAAAAATGTATGCCTTTTGACAACAAAAAATTATCTCAAAACAATATTTTTCAAATAAATTTTTAATAAAACATGTATAGTATACATCCAAAAACAAATAAAATAACTAGAGGTGTGTAACACAACACGGCTTTTAATTACCACTCAATAATTTAACAAAAATTATCTACCCACATAAAGGTGATTTCAATAGCTTTAAACCAAAATATTCTATGGCAGCTACATTTTGTTCATGCACGATTTTCTCTTATTATGGCAACCAGGGCTGGGCCGTTACTTGTTTAAATGTAACTCATTACAATTACTTTTCGTAAAAAGTAACTAATTACCTGTAAAATTACTAATTTCCCAAAGTAACAAATTACAATTACTTTTAAGATTACTTTTTACGACAAAATTTCATATTTACAAATGTTTTGAAAAATAAAGTATAAATGAATAAATGATTTTTTCCCAAAAATCGTCTTTATTAAACAATTTGCAGAAAATCTACTTATTTTGATACAACAAAAGCTGCATCTCAAAATTTTTGTCGCTTACACAGAGCCTACGATTGGGTCCGGAGACATAAACCACCAGAACTAACCTTTCAACAGCCGTACTGGCTGATAAGGGGGTATTATATTTTATGAACATGCTTTTAATTGTTAGTAGAGTACAGAATACAGTCATATTATGGTCATTACTTTGGAAAGATGTAGACAACTCAGAATCGGCGGAAGGATGTCTAGTTTTTACATTCTCAAAAAAATCATCATCACTGCTAGATGAGTGTTTACACTGCATTCAGTAGGGAACGTTTCATTTTTGTGTTTACAATATTTCTCCTCTTAGCACAAAGTACGTGAAAGTTTTTTTTATTTCGTTTTTTAAAGCATTTTTTTTTGTTTTGGACATTTATTAGAGTGTTAATGATAAAATTAATGAAAGTAACACACTACTGTAACAAAGATTACATTTTCGAAAATTTTGTGACGAATTACCTATTAGATTACTGTAAAAAGTAATTATTATAAGTAACGCGTTACTTGTAAAGCGTTACCGCCCAACCCTGTCGGCAACTATATTGCAAAATTGACCAAAAACTAAAAACCTTGCTTTTTTGCCTTTGGTCATACCTCACATACCCATATTTATGCCCAAAACAGCTACAATATTTATTTATGTAATACCATGCAAAGCCCTTTTAATCTATCAATAATCGTGTGTAAAAAAAATCTGTCGAATCGTGTGTAAAAATATCTTAAAAATCTATGCATAAAAAAATTTAATACAACTGTTTAGCAATCTTTTACCTATATTAATGCTATTTTTGCACACACTTATAAAAGGAATTATTTAGAACACAAGGTAAATAGCCATGCTATATGCAAAAAATGGTAAAGTTAACATTTTTAAAAAAAATTTCTGTAAAAATTTTATTTGATGAAGCTTTATATGCTGTGTTTGCCAAAGCAATAAGCAAAATTCCAAAACTATAAAGTGTGTTTAACAGATGAGGCAAAAAAAACCTCATCTCTTTTCAAACTTTTAGTAAAACAACAGTCAAACCTTGTTAATGTGAACTCGCTTAACACGAAATTTCGCTTAGGATGAACTAAAACCAATTCGTGGGCCTATAAAGCTTTGAAGTAATGCTAAAAATCTTTTAACGCGAAATTGCTTTAGCTGAAATCCCGCTTAACCTGAACAAAGAATTGAGAGCATTGATCGAAAGTGCAGAAATGAAAGCTCAAAGGAACTATGTCACTTTAAACAAGCCAATTCACTGATTCTAAAGGATATGCATTGATTTTTAGTGTGTGAATTTTAGTGAGTGAACTAGAGTTATCAATTAAAAAAAAATTATATCCAGACAAATGGAAACAAGGTGTTTTTCTATGATGTAATCAGTTAGTCTTTAACCTATTTAATGTTTTTTCCCTTTCTTTTAAGTAACTTCATAAAAGATAAAAATTGAGCATCGAAACTAGTAGTAGCTTAGGGATGTAAAATTTGACTTTAAATGTTTTTTTTATCAAGATACTGTTTGTGGCCATGTTCCAGAAATGATGCTTAATTCTCTATTGGCATTAAAACATGCTTTTGTAATGAGCTTGACTTCAACATGTGTTGCATTGTGTTCCAAAATTGACTGGTCATTTACAATGGGAAGTTACATTAATTTTCAAAATCCTGGTCAACTTTCCTAACTAGTCAATTTTGAAACACCTTATACGGGTAATGCCATGAAACTGTAGTGTAAGTCACAATTTAAGAGGAGATTAAAAGCTTTGTAAATTTTAAAAATAAATCAAATTAAATAAAACATGTTACATTTAGTTTTCATAATTCACTTTTTACACATGCGACTTAGACTACAGAAAGGATAATTTTGCATGGAATTAGCCATACATACTTTGCAGATTTATGTCATTTCTCCAGCGTGCAACATAGAATGTCTTTTAAGTTGGTCGCTGTATCTAAAAGATTGTTTACAAATTGCACAGACGTATGGCATTTCTCCGGTGTGTAATAAAAGATGTTTCTTCAGTGAGCTTCTATCACAAAAAGCCTTATTACATACTTCACAGACGCAAGGCTTCGCCCCACTGTGTATTAAAATATGCCTGCTAAGGTTGCTTCTTTGCGCAAAAGATTTGTTACAAACATCACAGACATACGTCTTTTCCGAACTGTGTAATAAAACGTGGGTCATAAGGTTGCCCTTTTGAGCAAACGATTTGTTACACACTTCACAAATGTATGGCTTTTCCCCACTGTGTAATAAAAGATGTTTTGTGAGTGTGCTTCTATCACGAAATGACTTCTGACAAACTGGACATGTGTGAGGCTTTTCTCCACTGTGCTGTAAAAAATGCTGCTTTAGGTTGCCCTTTTGGTGAAATGACTTGTTACAAACATCACAGACATATGGCCTTTCTCCAGTGTGTAATAAAAGATGGTTTTTAAGATTCTCACTTTGTGAAAAAGATTTTTTACAAATCTCACAAAGGTACGGCTTCTCCCCACTGTGAACTAAAACATGTTTTTTAAGAGAGCCACTTTTGAGAAATGCCTTGTTACATAGTTGACATATGTATGGCTTTTCTTGTTTGTGTGTCACAATGTGTTGTTCAAGGAGACACATTTCTGGAAAAGGTTTGTGACATATTTGGCACATAAAATTCTTTTCATCTATTTGATCCATCAGTTATATAGAAATAGGTTAAATACCTATTAATTCTTCAGTTTGTTTCAATATTTGCAATATATTACACTAAGTTGGCTCAGGTGGAAAGTATTGAATCATAATCGTTTCTGTTTCGCTTTTTGGGGGAACATTCAATCAATTCCTGAAAAGCAAAAATATAAACTTATTAGAATTTTGTACAAGAAATTCAAAAACGTGTCTACCTTTATGACAAATTCTTAAATTTTTATGGCAATAAAATCTTTAAAAATTTAATTTTTTTTAATTATTTAATTTCTTATGAAAACCCACTTTTTCATACCATTTAATGTGCAATTCTGCTCTTTTCAGATTTTTATATTTTTTATTGAGGATTCAAAAACTTTTTTACTTAAAATTCTGTTTCTAATGATATTTTTTATATTACAAATGAGTACTGAATTACAAACCCCATAGAAAGTGCTTATAAGTATTCACTATTTTAAATTTCCATCGTAAAATCGACAGTCTCTTGAGATTCAAATCAGCAAGGATTTTCGAAATTAAAATCGGCAGAGATTTCCAATAGGAGAATCCCTATGTGCTTCCCTATATGAGAATCACTATAGTACTCAGGTGTCGCCTCGTCACTTGACAGTGGTTCTAAATTACGACGCCCGTCGCCAATAGCCCTTGTGTAGCTCTAGCGCAACGAAAATTTAAAGTAAACTGCAGTAACTAGCCTAATGACCTGGACCATTGTTGCAATTATTCAATTTCTCTAACCTATAAGAAACCATACTGAAATAGACTTATTATTTCAGGGCAAAAATGGTAAAATTCAGTGTTGTGGTTACTGCTGTTTACCCGTCCCCCCACAGCAGAACTGTACTAATTCATGACTTAACAAAGGGTTATCGTAAGAATGAAATTGTTGACTCTATTGCTGTATTTCTATACATGCAAATGATAATTTATATTTTAATTACGAGTGTAAATTCCAACTTTTAAATCTGACAACTGTGAGAATGTACTAATTAATAGGTACTGCTAGTGTAATATGGCCGGTCTCAAATTGACGACATTCCTTTTATAGCCAAGTAGCGAATAGATACTCAAATTGGTAAACTTTCCAGTTCAACTCAATAGATGTTTACATCAATCTTGTTGCTATAGCAGCCCAGTGTTTACTTTTTCACGAACGCCAAAGTCGCCAAATAGCATTCCGGCCATAATACGCTAGCTGTTCCAATTATGTTGTAAGGATGCAGTTTTTGTTTCTTACGAAAGTTAAAATTACTACTTATGATAGTTTGATAGTTAAGGATAAAAGCTGTGTATTTAAGTGATCCCCTACTGTACCTAGGTATTATGCATTCATGTAAATAATTAATAATACGAAGAAATAAAATTTTAATACGAGAAAATAAGACATATTGAACAAGAGAGAAAGAGATTTTCTAATTTCAATGCATGAAAGGTAATCCAAGACTTACATTTATACCGAAGACGTTTTAATTTTGTTTTGATGATGGAAATGCGTTTATTGAGACGGAATACTTACAGTTTTGAAAGATTTCTACAGTAGAAAATAAATTGTCTTTGAAAAGAGTAATTACGTTAAAAGATTTTACGTTTTGTTTTTTTCCATTATCGCTTTCTGGTTTGGAATGTCCGTTTTTGTCTAGAAATTATTTTCGAATCACAATGGGCATGTTTCATATCGTTCTGGCCAACGAAATGCTGAATGACTTTTATCGATTGTATTGCTGTTGGTAGTATAGTATTCAAGTATAAAAACTAACGAGGCACTACAGGGCACAGGCTTCAAACAAAATCAGTTCCTATTCCATTCCAAATACAAAATTCTCATGGCAACTTTTAGCAACAAATCAGGGCCTTCTAGAATTGGGAAGTGAGAAAATAGTGGTACCGGCAACCCTACTGATAAGCCTGCCAATATAGCAGACGAAATACTTTGATATGATATGTTGCATCGGCGGGTTGTCCATACCCATTTTTAAGTAGTTTCTTGTATTTTAAGCTTCTTGGAGGCCTTACTCATCACTAGACCAGGCTCTTTGTTTACGAAACGTCATGAGCTGTGTTTAAGCTCCTCATAAAGACAATAAATAGTAACTTCCATGTATGTTTTTATTGCTGAAGTGCTCAAATTATGCGTCGAATTTTTACATTTAATTAACTAATAATTAGAATTGGTAACATCATTTGCCACTGTTGAACAAATAATTTTAACCCAGTGAATCAAGTAAGTATTGCAAAGTTCGCAATTTTTTCAATTACAAAATTTAATTTAAGGTTATTACACACATTCATTTCTCTGGCTGTCTTTAGTAAAAAGAACCTTGACATACGGTCGCACTTGACCATCCAATTCTTCACAGTTTCTATCCTCCTATGTTAATATGAATTGTGATTTGTAGTTCTGCAATGGTTTTATTTTGTAGTGGCAGCTTTGGTATAGGATTTCGTTTTGACAACCAACAGTGGACTTAGGGTTAATGCATCGGCGTTGTGTTGAATTTCATAACAGAAACCATAGCCCCCTACATATAATGCCGTCCAAGCTCGATCAAAATTGGAAGTCGTGAGAAAGCTATCAATAGATGGCGCGATGGCGCAACAAACAATGTGCTCCGTGACATGTGTTGTTTGTTTACACCCAGTTCGCTGTGATTGTGATAATTTTGGTTACAGAGTTCGAAATTTATAATTTTTTTTTTTGTAAACTTTTGTAAATGAAACAAATAATGGCTATTTTTTGCATCATACTATCCTATAAGTCAAGGAAAGAACACGGTGTTTCCATATAGGAATTCCTACGAAATGGAAGGTAAGGAGTTTTTAAAATTATTCTTTTTTGGTGAAAATTTCTAAATATTTTTATTCTTGAATCTTTTCGTAATGCATTATTATTTTCTGTTTTTTCCCTCATGATATATAGTTTAAACACATATTTACTTTTGTTCTATCTAGATTTATATTCATTTTAGTTCGGGCATTCTGTTTTCTAATAAATGTGTTTTTGAATTAATAAGTTTTGAAAAAAAAACTTTTCAATATCTATATACGCATAAATTCTAATACTTTAAATGCATTTTATAGTTGAGATTTAAATGATCTATTTCATTTTAAAATTTTGTTGTTCGAAATTATAGTATTATTATTAAGGGACTATGTTATTCTTAACAGAAGCATTTTTAATAAGTGTTATAGTATTTGTTAATTTTTCTTTTAGAAGCCAAAGCTAATTTTTTTTTAAATAATGGAACGTCTGAACAAGGTTCTCATTACTTTAAATTACTTCATTAGTGTTTTAATCTCCAGTAGAAAATTCTTATACGGGGATTTTAAATGAATAGTTCTATAGCGTTTTTTTTTAATGTTAAAAAAACAAAAAAAAACTCATTACATGATTATGTTTTTAAAAATATGTGCTTGCTATTTTTAGCTTTTTAATCTTAAATTTCTAAAAATTGTGATTTTTGGCAGTAGTATTCTGTAACAGTTTTTACACTATGCAAACATGTTGAAGAAAGATTTTTTAAAATTTAAAATGGTATTTTATGAATTTCTCTGGCAAATAATATTGCTTGGAAGCAGAAACAAAATAAAAAAATATCTCATTTGTTTATTATGTTACTCGGACCGTCATTCACCGCGAATACATTCCTACTAAAATATGCGACCGACTACCAACAGATGGCGCGACCAGAGTACTTTTTGAGGACAGCCTATGAATCCATGTTATTTTTCGAGTATACGCGGCATTCTATGTAGGAGGCTATGCAGAAACACGTCATTTTGGCCTATTCTGAAAGCACGCCAAGCAGCACTGAATATTACAGATTTTCCAAAACTAATGCTTTGTATATGAAGTTTATATTAAAGTACTAATTAAATTTTAAAAAATAACTCCAATTACTCACCCAATAATTTCTTTATTGTCCCTCCAAAACTATTTTTTTATATTCCAGTGAAGATCCCTTTTTCTATGGTGTTTATTTTTTACTATTATGTTTTTTTTTTACACTTTTTGACTTATTCTACCTGAAATAGTGGACTGTGTAGCCCGGTGGGTGAGGCGCTTGTCTTTCATGTGAAAGGTCCCAGGTTCGGGGATTGACAAATTAACTGCAGATCTATAAGCGGTCTGTGCAGCCTAAAAGTCTGCTGCATAATAACCCTATTCAGAGGGTGTGCAAATTAAAGATGCTCCAAAGTCTGAAGGTGTGTACGATGTCGTTCATTAAAGTTTTGTATTTGTGCTATCTACATCAATGTTAAAAAATTAAAATGAGAAGGGTCAGACTTATATTTTTCTTTATAGGTTTTAACAAGCCTTGAACGTCATTGCCAGAAACTTTGTGAACTCATTAGGTTTACACTTATTTTTCTTTAAAATGTTAACCTTTGATAAACTTGAGTAAGAAAATGTTTTCCCAGCATCATGCAAGTGTTTCCTAAAATCCTGAAACCTCCTGAACAAATGTCTAAAATCATCTGAAAGAATTTTCCTAGCCTATAGACCTTCTGATGACAGCGCAATCTTCAAAATTACTTTCTTCCTCTACCTACCCATGTGGTTTTCCTGTATACGGTGTGCTGTTTGTTTCTAATCTACCTTGTTTGAGGGTTTTTCTAGGATGGGGGAAAAACTTAAACGGCGACTCTTTCTGGAAAAACTGGCTACAGGTTAGGGGAAGATAGTGATTTTGAAGCTTGTGTTTTAACCTGAATTTTTTTTTAAAGAGTAAGGTTTGAAATATAGCTTAATAATTTGTTGAACATGAATCACTTTACATGAAATCCCACTAAGCATGAACTAATAATTCTGGGGTTTATAGTTTTTCCAATACAGTTTTCATTAAATCGTTCATAGACTTTTGAAAAATAAGGAATTGAGGATGTAATTTCCTTCTTATTTGTTTTTTTATTCGTTTCATCATGTCGGACGCCATACTGAGGTTTTAAAGCAAATTTCACATGAGAAAATTTTAAATGCCATACAACTTTTTCGGTTTAAAATTTATTGAAATTACCTAAATTGGATAAGTACTTACTTTTAAATGCAGTGATTTACTGAGTGGCGATTGAATGTTCTATAGTGTAAAACACCTCTAGTTTTTTAAATGCTGATAAAGCCCTAATAATTTACATTGTAATAATGTAATGGGCTCAGTTTTAAAATATTTTAGACAGTCAGCAATGGATGGACATTAAGAGGGATTGTCAGTCCCATAGAGCTAATGCATTAGTTTTCTAATCATAACTTCCTCACAAGTATTGCTTTGCCATGTTAGCCCTTTTGTCCCAGGTTTGAGAATGAACATAACATCGAAATGAAATAAATTTTGAAACGAAACTGTTATCTAGTTATTAAATTATATTTTTTTTAGTTTTAAAATGCCACAAATTACAGCAGATGGCGACACTATTTTAAAACTTTATCAATTAATAATTAAATAACCGGATGTTATTTTCTTTTCAATTAGTTTTTAAATTGATGTTATGATGATTCCCATACCTGGTGAAAATGGATAACATGGCAAGCAATTCTTTTGCAAAATTATGATTTAAACTATGCATTAGCTCTATGGACTGACAGTCCTCTTAAGACGTTCATTCATTACTATTCTTGGTGACAAGCATTTTTTTTGTTGCGTAGAAAATAGTTTGAATAGTGATTGTTCACATTCACGGTAATATATAATAAACAGAAATGGTATAAAAATTACACTTATATTCTGCTATAAAAAACCATATTTAGTTATATGATAATGTTTTGTACAATTTTGCTTCATTGCAATCCTTTAATGTTTCAAAAAGTTGGAATTAATCCAGTTTTTTTTTAAAAGAAATGCAGTCAAACCCCGCTATAGTGAACCCTCTACGGAACCAACTCTTGGTTCACCATAGCTAATTTTGCTGGAATAAAATTTCTTACGAATAAAGCCTTTAATATATATATATATATATATATATATATATATATATATATATATATATATATTATATATATATATATATATATATATATATATATATATATATATATATATATATATATATATATATATATATATATATATATATAATATTATATATGATATGGTTTTGTATATCTTAAATCATTTGAAACATTTGATTTGAAAAAAATTTTAACAATATTTTTTTTAATTAATAATTTTTGAAAATATATCCAAAATAAATAACAATTGTCAAAAGCAGATTTTTCCCATGTGTTAGAAACTCTGAACTTGGATAAAAGACAAATCTTTACATATCCATGATTGACTGGTAATCTTCAATGGTGAAGGCTTTTCTCTTTATATTTGTTGATTTTTTTTCAAGGAAGGTTTTCTCCCATTCAAAATGTGACTAAAATATTTCATTAAGGATGTGAGAGTGACGGAGGGGTACAGGTTAGCTAACGGACAGTTCCACTTGTGCACAGTTTTCAAAAGTAGTTGAAAAGAATATATTCAGTTGGGCACTTTAAGATTAATGGCTTCGTTGAACTCCATAGGGGATACGATTAGGGACGCTCAATGAAAAACAACTCAACTCTGCTAAGTAGTTAGAGTAGGTAACAATAGAAGTTTTTGATCACACACGAGTAATCAGGAAATGTGCTTGGGGGGGGGGGGGGGTAGATGAAAGGGTTGAAAAGAAAGGTTGGTTCCTGAAACCTAGAGGGATAGAATATGTATCTTATTTGTTTACTATGAAACAGGTCTAGTGTCAGTGAAACAAGATCGGTAGGACATGTTGAAATTTGAAAAACTGTTAAAGATTGTCATTTCGCTTCCACTTGACAGGCGACACGCATTAGACTTTATAATATGGATATCTGAAGAAAAAAATATTGAGGAAGGGAAATTTGGTTTCTTTATAAATGAACTCTCATTTTCTAAGCAGTTCATTATATCGATATAAAATAACAATAGTTAAATAGGAGTACTGAATTGACCACTCAAAAGGTTCACTTCAAGCGAGGGTCCATTGTATCCCAGGTTCTTTATAGCTTGGTCCGACTATATTTACAGTTAAAAATTAGCCAAAACGACTTTTGTAATTTATTTTTTTATCATTGCAGGATTTCATTCAAGTAAACAGGAGTTAAACTCATTTACACGAGTTAACTTTTCTACATTGGAAGTCCTTAAGATTTCCGACGATTTCTGGAATTCTATTCGAAGTTCATTCTGCCAACCAGTGAATGTGTAGTAAGTGATAAATGTATTTATTGATATTTTAAAATGTGTTGCAATTTGTTTTCAATTGAAAAAGAAAAGGTGTTGATGTCAAATGTGGTAGTTCAGCATTTTTTAGATTTTGTGTTCGTATTTTAAAGCAAAGATTTGTTTAAAATCAAATTTATTTAAAAAGTAAACAAAATTGATGAATCGCAGACAATTTCAAAAAACATAATATTGTCATTCATGCTTGCGCTGAAGAATGTTTGATTTCTGTATATACTTGGATTCCTGAATTAGCAATAGTAAAACTAGGTAATTTGAAGCCTTTTAAACTGCTGTAAAAGTTCAGTGAAACAAGATTGTTAGGACGTGTTGAAATTTGACACACTGTTAAAGATTGTCATCTTGTTGCCACTTATTTGACTTATAATATGGAGATCGGAAGAAAAGAATATTGAGGAAGGAAAATTTGGATTCATTATAAACGAACTCTCATTTTCTAAGCAGTTCATAATCTATAATAATAAAAGAAAGAGTCTGTGTGTCTGTTTGTCATCGGATCGTAAAAGACCTACTTATACTGCCCTCAGAAATTCGAAATTTTTAAGATAGATTCCCTTTAATATTAACGTGTGCACCTGAGGCTTAGTTTTTTCATATTTGTTCCATTTTTGAAGAAAATTCGAATTTTCTGGAAAAAATACACCACTTTCGCCCAAATCCGATCATTTTTTCTCTTTCCTGATGCCATCGGCTGAAAAAATTAAATAAAACTTTTAACCAAAACATTTAAAATTCAAAATGTTTATTTTATTCTTTTGCCATTACTTTCAGAAACTAAATTCGTTATATTTGAAAATTAATTGACATGTTTCAAGTGATGTAATTCCGCCAGTCTTCATTCCCGGATTTCATTGTGGGTTTATTTGATGTTTTTTTTCATTGATTTTTCTGTTGACTGCATGTATGCATATTTAAGCAATAAATGTATAGTTAAGCTATTACTGAACTATGATGGTTAATAAAGGCCATCACACTAGAGCTATTATTAGTGTTTTATGTCTTTATTTTTTTGCCAAATACATTGCCAAACTCACCAAATTATTAACTAAAATTCGCCAAATAGGCAATTTCTTTTATAAATAATTTATAAGCTGGTCGGTTGTTCGAAGGTCATTGTGTTAGAGCTGTATAATGGCTGTGGGTAGCTAGATCTATTTTCTCTCCAAATTATTTCCCAAAACGCGCCAAATGAGCTAAAAGGTTTTATGTATTTATGAGGGAATTGTGATGACATTTATGAGTGCATTTTATAGCGTATTTTTCATTTTGAAATTTTAAGGCAATGAAACGGGATTTTATAATTTATAACAAGTGGAAAGAATAATAAGTTTATGATCCTATAACAGGGTATATGGTACACATATTTGGAATCTATTTGATATTTTTTTTATTCCGTGCGAAGAACGGGTATAAATTTGCTAGTATCACTATAAAATAACAAAAGTTAAATTGGAGTACGGAAGGGTCTACTCAAAAAGTTCACTTCAAGCGAAGGTCCATTGTATCACAGGTTCTTTATAGCTTGGCCCAACTGTATTTACAGTTAAAAATTAGCTATTATTTTAGTGTTCCACTATTATTCAAATTTAATTTATTTCATTATTCCACATTATTAATTTTAAGCCTTTCTTGAACCAAAACAAATTTTCTAATGTTTTTTTATCATTGCAGGGATTTTAATAAGTAAACAGGAATAAAACTTCTTTAAAAGAGTCTACATTGACAGTCCTTAGATTTCTCAAAATCCATTCAAAGTACATACTGCCAACCAGTTAATGTGTAGTAAGGGATAAGTTTATTGATATTTTAATATATTAATTTTTTTTTTATATTGAAATATAAGGTATTGATGTAAAATGTGGCAGTTCAGCCTTTTTTAGACTTTGTGTTAATAATTTAGAAAAAAAATGTTTTAAATCAATTTCGCAAATGAAATTATGAAATAAAATTTATTTACCAAGTTATAAATTACACAAAAACATCCAAAAATAATGCCATAGCAAATGATTTCCTACGTCACTACTTTTGGCGTGTGTGCTAATTTGAAAAATGTTTGAGATCCGTATATATGCTTCTAATCATGTATCGAACAAGTAAAAAGCGTAGGACCGAGGAATCACTTGGGCACATGTTACGTTATCATCTCCTTATTGTTTTTATGGGGGCTTATTAAAATATACAATGCTGTACTTCTCCATTGTAAATGGTCAAAATGAATAAATTGAAGAAAAGCATATGTGTGTAACATCTGTTCTGTTGCCTTCCCCTAAAGCTAGACTGTAATCTACATCAATCTTTAAAAAACTAAATTGAAAAGGGTCTCAACTAATATTTTTTTCATTACAGGTTTCTACAACACATTGAACTTCATAACCAGAAACTTATTGAATATACATTATTATCTTCAAAAAGTTAATCTTTGATGAACATGAGGAAGAAACAACATATTTGTGCAGTGAGTGCAACTGATTGTATTTTGGTTTTTTAAACAACATATTTAAAAAAAATTACAAATACCAAATAATATAAACTATTAAATGGGTGATATGGAAGAAAAGCCATATTTGTGTAACATTTGTTCTGTTGCCTTCTCATTGAAGCCAGACTACCAAGAACACAAGTTAACCCATAAAGAAAAAAACCTGTTCTTTCACAAGGAAAGTCATGAGATATTTGCTTCTGGATCCGCCCTGCAAAAGCACATCTCAACTACCTCTTCAAAAATATCACATGAGTGTGATTCATGTGGAAAGAAATTTAAGTACAAATCTCTACTTACTAAACATTACTTGGTACACACAGGGGAAAAAACTTACAGTTGTGAATTATGTAGTAAGGAATTTCGTTATAAGAATGGCTTTCGAAGGCATTTGTTGACCCACACTAAAGAAAAACCTTACAGTTGTGAACTATGTAATAAGGGCTTTAGTCGAAGGTACCACCTTAAAGCTCATTTGTTGACCCACACTACAGAAAAACCTTATAGTTGTGAACTATGTAATAAGGGCTTTAGTCAAAGGCAACACCTTAAAGCTCATTTGTTGACCCACACTAAAGAAAAGCCTTATAGTTGTGAATTATGTAATAAGGGCTTTAGTCGTAAGGATAACCTTCAGAGTCATTTGTTGACCCATATTAAAGAAAAACCATACAGTTGTGAATTATGTAATAAGGGCTTTAGTCAAAGGCAACACCTTAAAGATCATTTGTTGACGCATACTAAAGAAAAACCTTACAGTTGTGAACTATGTAATAAGGGCTTTAGTCAAAGGCCAAGCCTTAAAGCTCATTTGTTGACCCATACTAAAGAAAAACCTTACAGTTGTGAACTATGTAATAAGGGCTTTAGTCAAAGGCCAAGCCTTAAAGCTCATTTGTTGACCCATACTAAAGAAAAACCTTACAGTTGTGAACTATGTAATAAGGGCTTTAGTCGAAGGCCAAGCCTTAAAGCTCATTTGTTGACCCATACTAAAGAAAAACCTTACAGTTGTGAACTATGTAATAAGGGCTTTAGTCAAAGGCAACACCTTAAAGATCATTTGTTGACCCATACTAAAGAAAAACCTTACAGTTGTGAACTATGTAATAAGGGCTTTAGTCGAAGGTACCACCTTAAAACTCATTTGTTAATCCACACTAAAGAAAAACCTTACAGTTGTGAACTATAAAATAAGGGCTTTATTCGAAGGCACCACCTTCAAACTCATTTGTTGTCCCACACTGGAAAAAAACATTCGAGTAATGAATTATGCGGTAAGGTATTTCGTAACACCTTCAATGACATTTGTTAATCCCCCCTAAAGGTTAAGTTTTACATTTGGGGTATACCTAAAAAGGGAATTTTTTCAATATAAAAATAACCACATTTGGAATCATTGCTGTTGCATTACAAAGAAAAGCCTTTCTTTCATGAACTGCCGAAAGTCTTTTTAGTAAAATAACACTTTCAAAAATGTTCGTAAAACAACATCAGGCAGGACTTCATAATGAAGCAACAAATCTCTGAATAGTATTGTTTTATTTCTTCAGTTTATTTAATAAAAGTGTCATGTGTTGCACTTACTGTACAGAGAGTAAAATAAGTATATAAAGGGTAAAATAAAGTCATTTGTCTTGAAACAGTGATGATGATTCTTAAATAATTTAACTAAGGGTATATATAATTTTATATTTATCCCTTATTAATATTAACACAGCATTTTGGTACAGTCTAGTGCTCATCCTTCTAAAATCTTGTTTATAATGTAGTTGAACCTCCTTAATCGAAACTTTCTTGTACAGTAAACTGCCTCCTAACCATCTTAAACGGAACTGATCTTAAACCGGTTAAATAAAACTTGGGTTAACTGGAGAAGAGAAATAAAATATGCTTTAGATGTACATTTGATTGCACATTTCTACATTGCCGATATTTGCTTTATAAATAAATGCATGATCGAAATACTGCTTCATTTCATTCAATGTATTCAAGCTTTTTAATTTACATACCATTGAAAAAAAACATATGATGCTACTTGATGGTTGTGTCCGATTTTTTTTTAAAATCAGAGTAACATGTGCATCAAAAACAAAACGGATGTTTTTTTAAAACTATTTTTAAATCTTTTTGACACATAAAATAATTTTGCTGGTTAAAGCTTAGATATGTTAAGAGGGAGCCTACTGTAGTTAAGGGTCTGGTATGGTTACTGATCTCTATACAATTCCAATGGGAAAACTTTTGACCCTGTTTTTAAATAAAGTATACAGCATGTATTCACGAAAACTTACCAAAAAATACAGAAGAAAGTTATTTTGCAATTAAAATAATTAATAAGTATAATTTTAAAGATATTAGTTGGTTATAATGAAAACAATATTTTTTGTTTAGATATTTACATCCCGTTAGTGCTGCCATCTGTTGTTTGTGAATAATTACTCAAATTTTCTTTTAATTATAACTAATTAAAATCTTTAAAATTATACTTATTAATTATTTAAATGGCAAAATAACTTCTGTATTTTTTCGTGAGTATGTGTCGTATTAAAAAAAAATGGGCAAAAGTTTCCCCATTAGAATTGTATAGAGATCTGTTACCATACAAGACCTTTAAAGCTTAGATCTGGTTAAGAGGAAGCCGACTGTAGTTAAATTCTGTTTACTATTGGTAAAGTTGCATTTTCTTGCCCTGTGGCTAAAGAATTTGCCCTTTACATAAATGGCCTCAATTGAAATTCCAGCTAGACATGAACTCTGTACCTATTTTTTGTTTCACATTTTATTTAAATAAAATTTGTGATGGACTTTTAAAAAAAGAAATTGCTTTTACTTTTTTTTACCTCATAATTTGTATTTTTACAGTGTTGCATTGTTTGTTTTAATAACTAATTTACATTGTGTTCAATTGTTCCTTGAAATAAGTTATGTGCTATAAATTATTGTGTGTATTTAAATTATTATATGAAAAAATTCATTTAAAAAATATTTTATGCTGAGCCGAGGGTTATAACATGACGTTTTGACACTTTCTTCAAGTAGACGTTAAGTTCGACAGTACGTCTCGATGTCTTTGTGTCACTACATTACTAATTGGGCTCTTAAGGGGCACACAGTACCATTTAATTTTTTTTTTAAAATTTGGACTTGAACTAATAAATCTTTCTTGTAGGGTACAACTCATATTTTTAAAAACAATGACAAAAGAAAATCAAAAATTAATTTTTAAATTATTGAAAACAAATTTTAAAAAAAAACTTTTTAAATGTTAAAATACATGTATTTAAAAAAGCCTTAATTTTTTTTCTCATGTACTTTTAACTGTTTTACAAAAGAATTGACATCCAAATTTGATTTCTCTCTTCTGTAGTTATTTTACAGAATAATATCTATAAAAATCCCAAATAATTTTTGCATAGATGAAAAATTTCGACTTTAGTATATTTTTTTTTGTAAATACTTCTTTAGAAAACAATTTTAATATAAATTCCTTATGACCACGTATTTAATACACTGCATACAAAATTCCTTAGACTTCTTTTAAGTAAAAAAGCCTTATAGCGTTTTGTAATACTTGTCGTCAAGGGAAAATGAACACTGAGAAAAGCGCATTTAAAGTTTTTATTCCTTAAAAACAAAACTTGAAAACATACTGTCACAAAATTTGAACCTAGTATAAACATATTGGTTAGAAGGTAGATCACAATTTTATTTTTATTAATATAATGCATTGTAGTACTTTTTATATTATGAACTTTTCTTTCAAGGACAATATAAATTATATTTTCAACCCTATTTCAAAACTACATAAGATTTTTTATTGCAGTTCCTGTAAGTTCCTTTTCCCGCCTAAAAATTGAAATGACTTTAAAATATAGCTACACTTTTAATACTTTTTCGATTCCAAACTTTAATTTTAGCAAATAAAACCAATCGAAATTTTTAAAATTGTGGTACTGTGTCCCCTTAACACACGTATAAGTATGGTTCGAAAAGCCACAACAACGCTGAAAAGGGTGCACATTTAAATCTTAAAAATTCGTATGTTTAAACTAAGTAAGTTGGGAACGAACTTATGGAAAGTGGGCAGTCTCGATCGCTCATAACTAGTAATATCGAAACTATCGATAGTTAAAACTTTCAATCAAAAACTTTATTTTTATTCTAAATATCTAAAATTTGTGAAATAGACTTATTATGCACTCAGAATGAAGTGGTGAAAAGCAGGAGACAAATTTTAATTTAAGATAAAAAAACATTTACATTATAGTTTAACTTTTCAATAAATATATTTTTTCGAAACTTTATTTGTTAAAATAGTTAGTGACATTTTTTTACACTCAAAAATGCTAGCATGAAGAATTTGGGACCAATTTATTAAAAAAAATGTTTCAGTGAATTTCATTTTTAGCATGTTTTTCATATAGCTACAACAAACATTTAATTCTTCAAAGACACGATTCTTCCATCTAATGATACAAATTTTTTTTTTATAAAATTCTCGTATTTCTGTAAAATTTATTTGAAATAAGTGCGGGTTTAACTTAGTGAGATAAAAATCGCAAGATGATGATTCCAAATGCAAACATTTGGAGTGAAAAGGTTAAAAGGAACACAACTTGCAAACTACGATAGAAGCATGCCAAAACTTAGAACTATGCAAGAACGACTACAAAACTAAACTACATTTACGACAGTTTCATGATTAATTCCTAAATCTCCGAACTGTAAAAACTGGAAAATTGATACTGAAATACTGATAAAATTTACATTTGAAATGTATTGAGTTTGGAACAATTAAATTTAAAGACAAAACGGAAGACTTTTTAATTAGTTCTCTAACACGGTAGTTAAAAGTATTACTAGAAATAAATCTTAAGATTGTAATTTCCTAAACATTTTATTCGCACGTTATTTCTTCCACACGCAAAAAGAAAACAGCTATTTACATTTTCCAATTAAGCGGCTACAAAACATCGTTATTTTGCAATAACCTTATGAATTGAAACCAAGATTAACATTTTCCGTAAGTAAATAAAATCCTTAAACTAAAGTACTCTTTCAAGCTCAACAACTTTTCTCAAACTGTTTAATATGAACGTCAAATAAAGTTAAAAAATTGACATTGTGGCAGAAAATGACCAATATATGTATGGATTAATAAACAGACTTATTAACTGGGTTTAATTTTTATTAAATCACTAAAACTAAATACAAGGAGGAAACGCATTTAATAACAAAACAAGTATCGACGCATTTGATGACAATACAAGGATACACATTTGATGACAATACAAGAGACATTTAATAATACAAGTATGAAACGCATTTAGTAACAATACAAGGATAAACTGATTTAATAACAATACAAGGATAGACACATTTGATGACAATATAGGGATCGACGAATTTGGTGACATATATAATCTTTTGCAAAAGAGTTCGTGAATACTTTTTAATATAAATTTATCAAGTAAAGTACACTATGATAAACCGAACTTACACTAAACCTTTTCAATCGTTTTGAAGCTGACCACATCTCATACTACGTAGCATGGTCTTGTCATTTTCCTGTGTTCTTACTGTTTCGACTTAAAAATTGAAAAATAACTTACCCTTACCTTTATATATACTTCAAATTCCAACTCCTTGCGATGCTCCTATACATAACAAATTAGCAGAACTACACAGTTTAACATATTGTAAAAATATAATTTTAACCATGGTTTCATGCGCATGTAAACATAACCTCTTATATCGAATACCAACACCTTAATTTTATTTTTTTTAACGAAGAAATTGGTCACTGTGCACAACATGAATCCTATTACATTACTGAAAAGGACATTTCAATGTAATGCTACACAGACTACTCGAAGACAATACTAAAATACCTTAATAGAAATCATATTCAATTGACAAAAAATTTTACAATTCGAAGATGTACATTGATGAAGTTTACCTCGAATGACAATACACATCAATATTACATTTTGAAAGATTAAACCAAAGCAGAAATCTATCTTTCAAGTCACTAGTTACTTCTTCGTCCCAACCAATTCCTTTTCTCCAATAAGCTTCTTGCAGCAGTAGTTTTGGACAGAGCATTACTGGAGCCATAACGTTACATATAT
Organism: Oedothorax gibbosus; assembly: GCA_019343175.1. Classification (NCBI taxonomy): domain Eukaryota; kingdom Metazoa; phylum Arthropoda; class Arachnida; order Araneae; family Linyphiidae; genus Oedothorax; species Oedothorax gibbosus. Next base: position 216,458 of record JAFNEN010000720.1, on the reverse strand, counting down.
GATTATAGGATATATACTATATAGGATTATTTCAATTACATAGGATTATTTCAATTACATATAGGAAACTTGCTCTTACTATTTTTATTACGACTATAACATACTTTGTTGTACAGGGTGGTTATAAAATAACGCTCGCTATTCGGAGAGGTCTGTAGCTTGAATGAATAATCCGAATGCAACAAACTTCGAGACAGTTACTAATCAAGAAGGGGTAAAACGAATGGAATCATAAAAAAAACCACCCTCGTCTCTTGACCAGGGTTCTAAATTACAAGGCGTAATTGGCTGTGTTAAAGCTCCTAAAGGAGGCTAGAAATAGGCAGCCGGAATCGATTACATTACATTAATGCAAGAAATGACCGCTTCTTGTTTTTGCCAATGCTTACAATATTGTGTTTGCATAGGCAGCGCCATCTGTTGGTGATTATTGTAACTATTTCTTTTTTAATGTAATGTAATCGATTCCGACTGCCTATTTCTAGCCTCCTTTAGGAGCTTTAACACAGCCAATTACGCCTCGTAATTTAGAACCCTGGTCAAGAGACGAGGGTGTTTTTTTTATGATTCCATTCTTTTCCCCCCTTCTTGATTAATAAGTGTCTCGAAGTTTGTTGCATTCGGATTATTCGTTCAAGCTACAGACCTCTCCGAATAGCGAGCGTTATTTTATAACCACCCGGTATATTACCATTGCTAGTCAGTAGTTTAAAAAGTGAAGTTGCTTATTTAAAAAAAAGTTTCCACCATCATGCTACACATATTTTGTCACTTATAATGTTAGTCGCTTATATAATTGTTTACTTTATTAAACTATCAATTTAAAGTATTTAACTAGATAGTTTCTTTCTTTAATTTTAGTCATCTTACTTTTAAAAAAAAAATCCTAGTTAATTACTTTTGAAATGCATTTACCAAATTATAGAAAAAAATTGTCGAATGTGTTATCATCAAAAAATATATAAACCGACAATTAAAGCCAGCAGTAGCCGGGTTATTTTGAAAATGTCATTAGTTATCAAGCCATTAGTTCTCGGTAGGTGCACCATAAAAAATCTGTTAATTTTACAGAAAAATACCATATTTTTACAGAAAAATACCATATTTTTACAGAAAAATACCATATTTGTACAGAAAAATACCATATTTGTACAGAAATATTACGTTACTTTCTTTTAAACATTTTTTCTGTTTCTAACCGCGTAAAGGGCCCGTCCGTGGCCGAGTGGTTAGGGCATCAGCCTATAGAGATTCAACCTTCTCAGGAGTGCGGGGGTTCGCATCCCACCTACTGCCAGTCATCCTATAAATCGGATCTGTGCTAGAAATAGTATAAAAATCCTCATCACGGATGGGCCCGAGTACACAGGGACAGACGTGCTCGTTAAATCTGTGGAGTCCAAAGTCCCGACGGCGTTAGCGTACGATGTCGCTCGAAGTTCCGTTGGGTGCCCGCTCAGGTGTCGACCTCGTCACTTGACCAGGGTTCTAAATTACGAGGCGTTATTGGCTGTGTTAAAGCTCCTGAAGGAGGCTAGAAATAGGCAGCCGGAAACGATTACCTAACCACCTAATCGCGTGGTTACAGTCCACTCAGCCGAATGAAACTCAGCCGAACGCCCTAAACCGCAAAATCTCGCCAAATTTCAAGGCAACATATTCACCATTATGGCGATAATGTTTTCAACATAGATTTTTCTTTCGTTATCCTGCCCTTCAAGATGGCTAACAATTTGGCTGGTTTATCGCTCTAAAATGGCAATTGTGTTTAAGAAAACCAACCAACATATACGGACCCTCCGAAGATAGCTGATACTAGCTTTTCACTTAGGGGCTAAGAATTTTACTGAAGAGAGCGACTGTCACAATGATGGATTGGCTCTGCGGGAGGACAGTGTCCACTATTCAAAGCTGTATGTGCAAAGTGATTTGGTTGTAAAAATCGCAAATCACCTTGCACGGAGTCAGTGTGTGCACAAATAGATCTTATTTTTTAAGTTTAATTAATGTCGAATTAGGGGCTAATAGGTTATATTTTGCTAAGTTCGTCGCCTAATTATCAACTATTTGTTTTTATATTAGCAGAGCAGCTATAATTTAAATGCTTAATTTAGTTTTACTTTTACGTGATTAATTTATATATAGGTTTACGTAAACCTATTTTTTCATAACAATAAGGGTGTGATGTAGATCAGGCATGGGGTTTCATGATGAAGGAGTGATCAGTGATCTACTAAACTTTTGGAAATTAACCTTTCCAAAAACAACGTTTTAACAAAAAAAAAACACTTTTTATTGATAAATAATGAATTGTTATACATTAACTGAAAGATACACAATACCTTGTCTCTATTTAGAAAGATGTTAGTATCTGAAAATATACCATAACTTCTTCGAATAGTATTTAATTATCATTTTCGAAATTATTATTCTCATTATTTTACCAAATTTACCAATTGTATTGGTACCAAGTTGGTTTGGTATTTTTAAGGTTCTTTCGGGGGGAAAAACGAATTACAATATTTTATTGGGAATTTTAAACTTGTTTTTCTAAAAAAAAAATATATATGTTTAGCATATCGGTTTAAAAAGCATTAAAATGTTCTACAGCTGTTTAAAGACATCATAGTATTGCCGAATTCGGCCAATCTGAGACTTTTTGACAGTCAATGGAGCATGTTTCACGTCTTGAGTGACAACAGTTCCACATGAATGAAAATATGGTCTCGCATTGGCGCATTGTGACCACGTGACATCTTACTAATGTAATGAGCGGAGCTTACCCCGCCATACTACCAATCAACGAAATCGCCATTGAAATCCCGGAATAAAAGCAAGAATGATGCGGCGTCACTTGAAATATGCGAGTGGTACCTTAAAAAATAATTTGTGGAAAATTAGACACTGCGTTTTGCCACCTAGTTTTACAATTAAAGAGTACATATCATCTATTAAAGATTATTAGAAGTCTATTGATGAAAATAAAGATAGAATCAAGCAAAAAAAATACTGTAAATGTTTTAGAAATAAATCAATGTTTGCAAATTTGAATCTAGAGGAATTAAAATTATCAGATATATTTTTTTTTCATTTATACAAGCTATGTCATTTCTATATTTGGTCTTTAATTGTTCATTATCGATCTTTTATGTTAGACCCAAAATGAACATATAATTTGAGAGTGTTAATCATTTACAACAAATATAGAAAGTTTTGAGCACTGAAAAGGCTAAAATTATCCCCAAACCAATTTTTTGTTCAATAATAAATTAAATATTAATCCTTTATTTAAATATAGCTCTATATATAAAAATTATTCTGTAATTTTTTTCATGAGCTAGGTAAAGGCATTGAAAACAAGCATATAAATATAGTTGACATATAGTAAAAAAATTTAATTCATTTGGAATGGTTTGGTTTAATAGAAATGGGGTTTTCGTGAGCAATATATTCTAAAAACATGTAATTCAGAATGGGGCAATTATAAAAGCCGAGTATTAGTCAAATATCATTAAAATACCATGACGTTTTTGTAAAGATTTCAAAAAAACTTGTTTGAATTTAGATGTGTGATTTGTACATATGATATGATACCTTATATTAAGCAGACATGAGTGTCCTTCAATGCGAGTATTTTCAAAATACATATATTTTTTTTCTATTAAAAATGTCTTAACTCCTAACACCCCACCCCTTAAAAACAACTTCTTTTGATATTATCGGCTTGTTAATTAGAATGTGTTTGAAGGTCGAGTAAATTTTATGTTCTTAGTGAAATTTTTGTGGGGCGCCGGCAGGGCGCGGTCAGTTAAGGTGCCATATGATAATACCTTCCAGTTTCTGTCCTCGCCTTAGAAATCCTATAAACGGGTCGTGCTTTGCCAAAAAAATCTCATTAAATTACGCCGTGTATATGAGACTGGTGCACGTTAAATCTGCCGTAGTCCTAAGTTCTGACGCCGCGTAAGAAGTCGCGTTACGGCTACCTAAGTGCCAGTTCGGGTTTCGGCCTCGTCACTTGACCCTGATTAAATATGAGGTCCGTGGCCAATAGTCCTCTTGTAGCTTTAGTGCAACGTTAATTCAGCCCAAACCCAATTGTCGTTCGTCACGTATAAAAACTTCTAAAACTATATATATGGTTGGTTGGTACATGTTTTTCCGGCTTGTGTGCTTGATCAGAGACCCGCTTATAAACCTTCGTCAATTAGAAATTACACCCAGGGTGAAGGCGGGAATCGAACCCGCACCCGGTACAGTGCGCAGACTGTTAGCGTAATGGTCAGTAATCTTAACCACTAGGCCACCCGGGCATCACTATATATATTTTTTATGTGTTGATGTTTAACGATTTACAAACGTAGAGATAATGGAATTCACATCGTCCTAACGCTACGCAATGGATATGAGCGACAGACTCCGTAAGTTTTAAACACGGGACAGTGATGAGGACTACACCTGAGCAAAGCTTAAACTCCACGCATATAGATAGCGAAGTCGTACATGGAGTCAGAACTTTGAATGTCAACAGATTTAACGTGCACCAGTTTCATTTTCAGTGGATACCATCCCACGTTGACATCTTTGGCAATGAGCAAGCGGACCGCTTAGCCAAGGAGGGTTGTTGTCACTCATCACCTTCCTCTTCAGCTCTTACCTACTCAGAGCATCATTCCAAAATCAAATGTAATCTTTCAAAAAAGTGGAAGATCCCTCCTTCTCACCACTGGTATGCGGCCAAGAAGCCGGGCTCTTCACTTGTTTCTTTTGGTGATAGAGCGTCTCGAACGGCAATTTCTAGACTGGCAAGTGGACACACGAAGAGTCTCTCGTATTTTGAGGGTAGAAAAACTTTCGCTGTCTGCTCCAAATGTGGGGCTCAGCAGGCCTCTGCCGAACATATCCTGGACTGCTTGGGTCTTTCCAAGGAGGACTTATACGCTTCTCCACTTCTTGTCATCGACTTTTTGGGGGTCAACAATTTATTGGATCTTGTCTGACTCCGTCAGACAGGTGGAGGATAAGGAACAACAACAACAACAACAACGTGCACCAGTCACATATACACGGCGTTTATCGGCGAGATTTTTTGTGTTTCCAAAACGGGCCGTTAAAAAGATGACTAAGACGGATACAGAACATGCGAAAGGTATCGACGGTGCCATGATGCCTTAACACAGAGCTTCACGCTGGCGTGGCGCTTTTAAGTAAATGAAATATTGACATATGAACTTAATACTATTTAAATTATGATATCAAAATCTGTTATAGACAGAATTGTTTAAATATTAAAAATGACCATCATCAAACTTTTATGCTCCACCCAAAATGAACATATAATTTGAGAGTTTGTCTCTTACAGCAAATAAAGAATTTTGAGGACTGAAAAAGTTGAACAAAGCAGAAGTTATGTTATGACAAAACAATTCAATTATCAGTGTAAACAGCCGCCAAGTTATAAGATGTTTTAAAGTAATAATTAACGATACGGAAGTAAAGAAACATAACTTAAATGCCGACCCGGCGGCGCAACGGTTAGGGCACTAGCCTTTGGAGCCTCTGGGTTCGGGTTCGAATCCCGGTAAGGCATGGATGTTTGTGTTTGTCGAGTATATGCGGAGTACGTGCTCGTTAAATCTGTTGGGTCCGAAAGTCCTCCAAGTTCCCATACCAAATCAATACCTCTGGGGGTGACAAGCCAATTCTGGGGATCCTCTAGTTGGCCTCTGTCTCTAAAAATTAGATGGATCCACTTATGTGTGTGTGTTGTCTGTTGTGTCTGTCTTACTTGACGAAGGTTTATAAGCGGGTCTTTGACTAAGCACACAAACCTGAATATATATGTCTACCAACCAACCAACATAACTTAAATTTGAAACAATATATGTGTATATATATCAAACGTGATATAATAGTTAACTATTTCTCTACTTCAATTCAGTTTTTTGCTAAATGTAAATTACTAATTAATACATAAAATGTTAATATTGATCCTTCAATATAGCTCGATTAAAAAATTATTTTGTAAATTTCTTTTACCCATCCTTTAAATGCCTGTTGTCTGGTTATATTTGTCGCCTGAAACAGGACCCGTCTGAGTTCTTAGAACATGGGGCCTTTTTTATGACTCCTGGTCTGCACGGGGATCGCATTGTATTCGTAATCACATCATGAGCAGGGGGCGTTCACCAATTGTACAACTTTCGGTTCCGATTTGGCTTTGCAAGCACCTTTCGGTTGAATTCTTATCGCCAACGCTTTCGTAGGAGAAAAGCAACCACAAACCCTTATCAGCAGAAGGGGATCTCTCCGCCAAGCACAACCACACTTTTTCACCAAGTTGGCTACTTTATGCGGTTTTCATTCGGGTTCGGCTGAGTTTCATTCGGCTGAGTGGACTGCCACGAATCGCGTAAAGTGTATTAGACTGAACTAGTTTAGTTGGGATATAGCGTTGTAGTTAAATGAAAAGCATGGTAAAATTAAAATTCACTCTGAAATAATTTTATTAGATAAATTGGCCCTAAATTCTTCGTGGCTGTATTTTTAACTGTTTAAAAATTTAGTTTTAAATATTTTTTTAACAAAAAAAATTTATTTTTTTTGGTGGTGGGGGGGGGGGGGGGCTTTTTACCAATTCATTCTGGAGAGGCAGAATGAGTCTCGCAAATTTTAGATATTAGGAATACTACCATTACATATATTTGTGTGCTTGATCAGAGACCCGCTTATGAAGCCTTCGTCAAGTCAGACAGACGCAGAAAGAATTTTTACTGTCACAGAGAAATGAATATACACCCAGGGCGAAGGCGGGAATCGAACCCGCACCAGTTACAGCGCGCAGACTGCTAGTGTAATGGTTCAAACCACTCGGCCATCCGGGCCCCGATTCGGAATAGAAAGTTGGGATTGAGAGAGTTACAGGTTGGCAACAAAATCCTTAAAAAAAAGTTCCCTGGTATTTCCATGATTTCCCTGATACTTTCACAAAAGATGCCCTGAGTTTACAATTAAATAGAAAATAAAATATACAATGCACACAATAGGGTACTTGACTAAAAAAATTTTATTGGCTTAAAATATTCTTATGCCAAAAATATTAGACCCGTATTTTTTCTTTTTTTGAAATACTCCATAAAAAGGCAGAAAAATGAATTTTAAAATTAGGACGAAAAATCACTCCCGAAAACGCTTCCTGGCTGTCACGTGGTATCTGTGATGTCACTAGCGACTATAAACAAACTTTGAAACACCACATTGGAATCGATTTTAGGCAAATTTGAAATATCCGCTTCTGTAAAAAGCCTTACATTATCTCAATATTTATTATTTCAAGAGTAAATTAGATTAAATCAAGTTTAATCAGAAAACAAAAAACATCACGCCGGTTTGTTTATAGTTACTAGTGACGTCAGCTTAACCGCTGTGTTTGTGATCACGTGATGTTCACGTGAAAAAAATGCCTTTTTAAAATGATTTTTTTAATGATTTAAAGATTTATTTCGCAAAAAAATTATATGCATTTGTTAATTTTGACTTTCAACTATAATTTAAATAATATTGGAAGGCATTTTGGCGATGCAGTCAAGTACCCTATTCAATGCAGTACAGAAAATTTAAACCAGACATCACGGAACTTAAGACTTTCCATACTATAGGTTACTGTACCTAACTTTTCCAGATTCCCGAAATTCGGACTGCAAGTTTAGAGGAACCACGAGATCAGATAATCTCGATATGACATTATTCATACACTCCTTGAAAAGTTTTGCATAAAAAAAGCTCATTTTCAAGCCCTTAAATAAAGCCAAATGCTTGAAAATGAATCTGAGTATAGAGGGTAAAAGTCCGTACTATTTATTGCAAAATCAATCATATCAAAAATTTTCTCTCTCTCTCTCTCAAAGCTAAACATGAAATATCATGATATTTTTAAACCCCGTGTTTCTAAGCTATCATTAGAACAGATAGCTACAGTAGAACTACAATTATCCGAAGCGGTGTTGATTATCCGAATTAGAAAAAATTAGACCCGGCCTACCTGTTGCTGTTTGTCTTTATTGGATGACATGCCTGGTAATTTTTTTGTAACAACCAAAAAAAATTACTGGGCATGACATCCAACAGAGACTAATAGTAACAAATAGGCTGAGTAAAAAAGTTTATATGTCGCACATCAACTTTTGTAAAACCAAGATTCTAACATATGTAAGTTGAATATAAAAAAACTGTTACAAAAAGCTATAACTCAAACTGCCAAACGACATCTTACAATTTGGATGGGTTGATTTGAATAAAATATACCTTTTTTCTCCGATTATCTCCAATAGTACAAATTTCCGATTATACGAATGTGGTTAAGTCCCAATTGCTCCGGATAATTGGAGTTATACTGTACTACACAACTTGTTTCCTTCATTCTCTCTTTTCACGACATCCACTGATGAGGTTGCATTGTCACATAATGATTGACAGTTTTTTGCCTCTGTGAGATAGTAAGAGTCTCGTTTACTTTTGTAGCTCAGGTTCAGCAGGCTAATCGGACCAACCATAATATTTTCTTTTCGACGAGTGTCCGTGTTAGTGGTGATTACAAGAACAACTTAGACCTGCTGTTAAGTAAATCTAAAATGGACAAATTCTGATATATAGCGAAATTTGAAAAACTCCCCGAGAATTCCCTGATATTTCCCAGAATTAAAAAGTTCCATGAGAATTCCCTGATTTCCAGGTTTTATCCCGGTTCTGTTACCACCCTGAGTTAATATTGTAAAAATATTTGACAAGCATGGCCAATAGAACACCGATCATTCTTCCATTCTAAAGTAGGAATTAAAAAACAAATATGGAATTACGATTTATAAATAATTATTGCTTGTTAATCCCTTATTTAAGTATTTGTTGAATGAGAAATAAGTCAATTGTCATGGTACAACTTATATAACAGTTTATTATATTAATAAAGTTACAATACATTTCACAGTCTTTTACAAAAATGAAAGCACATCTCTCGAGCAATTTCTGAATTATTTTATTATACTAAATGGATCCTCGAACTCACTGTATTAATAAATTCGCAATTTTATTACAGTTTTATGTTATACCTGGACAGACAAATTTAAGATTCCTTTAAATATGTTTTTGTGTATTAATTTTCATTTGTAAATAATATTAACAATCAAGGTCGAATTAACATTGCAACTTAAAACAACTTTTTATACTTAATCCTATAATTTGCAAGAAATGTTTTTTTAAGGGAATTCTTAATTAGGTATGTCTTAAAATAACAATTTTAAAACTTTATGATACATATAATATGTACAAAAAAAATAAGGATCATAAATGTTTCTTACTCTGCCCACTTTATCCCTATGTTTAATTATTTTTTCAACCTAAATGTTTTAAGTAACTTTAAAGAGTAAAACGACATTAGTATTGTTTTTTTAAAACATTTTGCATCCTTTCAGATATTAGAATGGTAGTTTAACCATAGAGTGCCAAATAAATATACAAGAGCAGTTTTTTTTAATTGAAAATTTTATAAAATGTATTTTAATTATAAAAATGAGTATATGTATATAATTATTATCCCAAGAACCAAGTGTCTACCAATCCCCCTAAGCTACCCTATACTAGTGAATCATGCAGTTACTAGTCAGAAAGATGTGTTCATCTGAAATCTCCTAAACACATTTTGGGAGGACATATCGCCTGCCGACAACCATGCCACAGCAGCGTGAAAAGGGAGGGCAAACTGCAGTAAATGCTTCTTCTCTACTTACTTGTACATTCCCAAATCAAAATAAAAACCCAACTACCCATAAAATATTTTTAAATCAATCGATCAAATCAATTAGGTGAATCTAACCGAAGTTAAAAATCAACCATTTTCGAATTTTTATGTTTTACTTTAATCGGTGGAATTTTTTTTTCAAAAACATGTTTCCTCGAATCTCTCAATTTTTCAAGACATTTTTGGCAGTTTTTCTGCCCACGACAGAGTAAATCAAATGTAGCACAATTCACAGCTATGAGACAGTGTTAGTTCATGTTTTCGGACTTTCGACTAAATATCTCATTACAAACTTCACAGGTATTAGGTTTCTTTCCTGTCTGTGTTAGACAATGGCTTTAAACATTAGACTGAATTGCTTTTTGCACGCTTCACAATCAGGTGTTTTCTTCTGTGTGTGTGAGAAGGTGTATTTGAAGCGCAGACTTGCGACGATATCCCCTAGAACACACTTCACAAGTATGTGGCTTCTCTCCTGTGTGTGTTAGAAGGTGTTTTTGAAAGGTATATTTGTCACTAAATTGCTTGTTACACAATTCACAACTATGTGGCTTTTCTCCTGTGTGTACGAGACGATGTTTTCGAAGGGTAGATTTGTCACTAAATTGCTTGTTACACAGTTCACAACAATGTGGCTTTTCTCCTGTGTGTATGAGACGATGTTTTCGAAGGGTAGACATTCGACTAAATTGCTTGTTACACAATTCACAACTATGTGGCTTTTCTCCTGTGTGTATGAGACGATGTCTTCGAAGGTGGGACTTTTGACTAAATTGCTTGTTGCACAATTCACAACTATGTGGCTTTTCTCCTGTGTGTACGAGACGATGGTCTCGAAGGTGGGACTTTTGACTAAATTGCTTGTTGCACAATTCACAACTATATGGCTTTTCTCCTGTGTGTACGAGACGATGTCTTCGAAGGATAGACTTATGACTAAATTGCTTGTTACACAATTCACAACTATGTGGCTTTTCTCCTGTGTGTACGAGACGATGTTTTCGAAGGGTAGATTTGTCACTAAATTGCTTGTTACACAGTGCACAACAATGTGGCTTTTCTCCTGTGTGTACGAGACGATGTCTTCGAAGGATAGACTTATGACTAAATTGCTTGTTACACAATTCACAACTATGTGGCTTTTCTCCTGTGTGTACGAGACGATGGTCTCGAAGGTGGGACTTTTGACTAAATTGCTTGTTACACAGTTCACAACAATGTGGCTTTTCTCCTGTGTGTATGAGACGATGTTTTCGAAGGGTAGACATGTCACTAAATTGCTTGTTACACAATTCACAACTATGTGGCTTTTCTCCTGTGTGTGAGAGACGATGTCTTCGAAGGGTAGATTTTTTACTAAATTGCTTGTTACACAATTCACAACAATGTGGCTTTTCTCCTGTGTGTACGAGACGATGGTCTCGAAGGTGGGACCTATGACTAAATTGCTTGTTACACAATTCACAACTATATGGCTTTTCTCCTGTGTGTGTTAGAAGATGCATTCGAAGGGCAGATTTCTTTTCAAAACTCTTAGAACATACTTCGCATGTGTGTTTCCTTTTAACAGTTACAGTGCTTGTCAAAATGTTTTTCACAGCCGACATTTTGATAAAATCTCAGAGAAATTCTAGAAGAATTAGCTTGTTTTGATAACCTACTTCATGTTCTTTTTAGTTGGAGTTGAGGTACCGATCAATTTGATTTGGTTTTGTATTGAAGAAGATTGCAAAAAGTAGCCTTTTATAAAAACCTAAAATACAACAAAATAACAAGTTACAAAAAAAAAATTATTACTGTGGCGGCCAAAAGTGTGGACATTTTTTTTTAAAGTTTTATGTTTTTCAACTTTGTGTGCTTATAGAATATAGTAATTTAATATAGAATTTAATAATAAATACAGTGTTACAATATCTGTATTACAAAAAAGTAATGCAACTAATAGTAAGATCTATCTTAGTTTTGCAAGTCACTGAGCCACCAAATTGTCTTTTTTTTTAGCATAAGAGAGGCCATTGATTGTTCTTGTTTGTTTCACTAAAATGAGCATAACTTTTTTTTGTAACATAGATATTTTAATTATGTTTTTTTATTAAATTTTACATTAAATTACCCTTAATTTAATATCCAAATATTTGTATTTAAGTGAAAATTAATATATTCTACAAGCACATAAATTTGAAAAACATGAAACTTTAAAAAAATGTCTACAATTTTGGCCACCACTGTAGGGGACACACATAAATTACGTCACACACAGAGGGGGAGGGAGGGGTTACGCCCCAATGTAACGGATCGTGACATGGAGGGGTAATCGCTTGTGTGACGTAACGATTCGGAAAATTTCACTTTGAAATATCTCTGAAAGTTTTGGAGACAAAATTAGTACTCTTTTTATCATAAAAAACATTTCATTTCAGAAATGCAATGTAATGGTCTCAGCATCATCTTTCTGAAATGAACACAAATGCATAAAAAAACCAAAAGAAAATGAATCAAATACATAATTCAATGATTGCGCTAAAGCTGCAAATCATCTGAAATGTGTAGCAATATAATAAATGAAACAAAAAAATCCAAACTACAACAAACACTCTGCTCATACTACTTCGTCAGGGGGACAGAACCTGAACAGAGGGGGTGTTTCACACCCTCTGTTCAGGCTCTGTCGAAGTAATATGAGCAGAGTGTTTGTTAATAGTTTTTTTTGTTTCACATTTATTGCATTGCTACATATTTTATATGATTTACAGCATTAGAGTAATCATTGAATTCTGTTTTTTTATATTATTTGAATCATTTTCTTTTGGGTTTTTTCATGCATTTGTGTTCATTTCAGAAAGATGATGAAGAGACCATTACAAGCCACAATGTTGGCATTATAGACCGAGAGCCCAGGTCCCCCAGACCTAAGTCATTTTCTAAAGGATGAAATGTATCGGATTATGTTCGGTTTTCATTTACTTTTAGTATATGCATACCCGCTAGAGTCAACCGACGGCCAATTTACAGGTATCGGGTGCAAAAAGTAGGTAAATTATAAGTTAACTTAAGTCATTTTCTAAAGGCTGATTTTTACGTATGTTTTAGAAAATAATGTTAAAAGTTAATAATAAATTTCCCAGACACTTTCCGTCGGCCGAAACTTTTCCCAGACGCTTTAAACGTCTTTATCAAGTTCAGACTTTGTCCCACGTATCTGGCGGCGTGAGATGGCGCTACAATCGTCCTCGGACGACAAGAACGGGAAGTTAAGCAAAAAAGAACTATGTGTGCATTGGAGATGTGGTTGGTTGGTCGATTGACATATATATTAATTAAATTTTTGTTTAATTAGAAAATAAATTATTAAACAAGTAACCATAGCTGTCTTTAGCTTACAACATTTTCACATCTCCAATGATCAAGCACACAAACCGGAATATATATGTCAATCGACCAACCAACCAACCACATCTTCAATACACACATAGTTCTTTTTTGCTTAACTTCCCCTTCTTGTCGTCCGAGGACGATTGTATTGTCATCTCACGCCGCCAGATGCGTGGGACAAAGTATGAACTTGATAAAGACATTTAAAGCGTCTGGAAAAAGTTTCGGCCGAGGAAGTCTGGGAAATTTATTATTAACTTTTAACATTATTTTCTAAAACATACGTAAAAATCAGCCTTTAGAAAATGACTTAAGTTAACTTATAATTTACCTACTTTTTGCAGCCGATACCTGTAAATTGGCAGTCGGTTCACTCTAGCGGGTATGCATATACTAAAAGTAAATGAAAACCGAACCTAATCCAAAACATTTCATCCTTTAGAAAATGACTTAGGTCTGGGGGCCCTGGGCTCTCGCTCTATTATTACTTATTAGTCTCCGATATTATCCAGACCTCTTCCTTATAGCCTCTACTGAACATCGTTGAATCGCGATACTATTTTGACCAATCAGAGGACAAGCAACAACCCGGACGAACATGAAAGGGCACAGAACTAGTCAGTTACGATTACACCCAAACCACATTTTTTTTAACGATAAGGTCTCAGAATTTCTAAATAGTTCTTGGACAACAGAAATGTCAATTCCTCTGAATAAATTATACCAAAATAAATTTAACTTTTTTAATAAATTTAACAACATAAATATGACATAGGGGAGGGGGGAATAATAAATGTCGAAAGTTTCAGTGACGCAAAATATGTACGTTACTTATAAAATCCTAAAGTTGTTAATAAAATGAAAAGCGATGCACTAAGGAAGGTAAGTGCACAAAGCTGTTTTTATGTGTAATCAATCAGAAAAACTTGACTAAATAAGATACTTTTTTACTTTATCTTTAAAATAAAATATTCTCATAGAAAATATTCTTCCTCTACATAGACAAGTACAAACTCTATTCGAAACTTGTTTTACAATCATATATTTAAATATATTTAATGTCTCTTTCTCACAGCATATAGAAAAACTCTTGTTTTCTTTTGATAGTTTTTTAACCAGCAGCAGATTATTTCAGGTTTTGCAACAAAATTTCTGAAGTGCTGATGGTTCTGCGGAAAATATAGTGCCATTCTCGCACAGTCGAAACTCGAAATCCCAACACTAGAAATACATATTTCTTTGTCTATTTCTCCATTTTTTTTACTAATTTAGAATAGTTTTAATAAATGATGGGGGAATTTTGAATGGCGTTAGGGGGAAACGGTAACTCTAAACTTATTTTGTTGTTTATTACACATGCACTGTAAAGAATTGGGGTATGCCATGCAAAAAACCCTTGTTGCATAACAATAGCGTTTAACAAAAACCTTATCCCTATCTCCGTACTAAATCGGGAATTTGACTTAACATTAAGAGATGGTTGATGATTTTGTTCAAGCTCTTTTAATGCAGCCTAATAATGGAAGTTGGAAGACAGAAAATAAAATTAATCAAACATGTAAGTAAATAACAACGTAGTTTTAGTATAGTTTTACCAAACCTTATGACAAACTATTTTTAATTTAATAGTTTCTTTTTAATTTTAGTTATATACCGTTTTCAAGCATAGATTGTTTTGTGGAATAACATTAATTGGTGCAGTTGCTATTGTGTAATAGAACTCTTCTGAGGTTCCTTTGAGAAAAAATAACTTCAACTGCTAGTTAATTGTATAATAGTGTGAAATTTAACAAGAAATAACGGTGTCATGGAATGCATGAGATTTTAAAAAACTAGTCAATTAAGTTTTTATGTATTTTTGGGAAAGGAAATGTAAATAAAATGTTTGTTGTCAAGAACAGTAATCCTAAATTTTTAAAAAATGACAATCCCTAGAATCTGCATGTTTGTGGTTTTGTCATTTGACCAACAATTTGTAAGGAACTTAATGCTAACGATGCTTGCATCTTTAAAAAACAATAAAATATTTCAAAGTCCTTCCCAAATGAAAAAATTAGTATAGTCCGCCTGTCACTTCTTAGCATCCCAAATATTTTGATTTTGGAACAGTCCACTATGTAAAAAGGTACAGATCTTAAAGCAGGCAGGGTTGCCAATCCCATTGTGTTTGGCGAGCATAAAGGATTGTTGGGTTAGTTTGGTTGGAAATAATGTGTAACACTAAAACTGCACATGGGTTATTGGTGAAAGGAAGATTATAATTAATTACTGATGGTCGTGATCAGTTGCACATGCATTTCTTTTCTATCTTGATTTGATCGTCAATAGATTTGCATCGGTAGTATGTGTTATTTACTACATTCAGTATCACCTCGGGAAACTCTATAAGTTAAAATATAGCTATGCAATAATAGTGAACCTGATGCAAGTTCGAACTGAAAATATTTCTAAACCTTAAAGAAATATGAGCCTGAAAAAGAAATGAATCGCCAAATATAGTAACTCTGGATTAAACCAAATCTTCCTTACCCCTTTTCGTTTAACGAGTGATAGTTTGGACCCGCATAAAATATACGTCATTGATGCCAAGAAGTGGTGGGAGGAATTAATTTTAAATCGCTGAAGCTATTTACCTAATAAATACCTCCAAAGGCAAAATCAATTGTACTGGCTATGAAATTGCAAAATAAACACCAATTTTTAATATTGATAAATGTTTTGAAAAGTTTATAAAATAGCTGAAAAATTACTATTAAATTGATTTAAAAGTTAGATAGACTGTTTCCGAAAAGCAAAGTTGTAAAGCAAATAAGTTACAAAAACAAACAAACAGTCAATTTCAAAACTTTTTTTTATATCTTGCTCAGTCTTTAAATAATAAGAAGTTTCAATACTTACTTACTTAGTTGAAAATGTTCTTCGGTTTAAGAAAAATGCATTGTATATTTTAATTAACAATTGTATTATTCGTTAGCAAGCACCAAGAATCAAACTAACAACAAAACACAAAACATTGTTTCACTTGGTATGAACTTACTGGTTTCGAACTACTGACCTCTAAAGTTAATGGATCGCGGAAAGCAACCTCTCGCTAGGTGAGAAATTGAAGTCCTATTTTCACGTAGGTAAACCCCAAATTTCCGTCTTTCAACGGGATACTATGGGAAATTGGTCTTAATTTAAAAAAATGCTGCCTATTAAGTTTTTCGTTGTTTTGTAAAGTATCCTTGCAAGACTTGTAATTTGTCAACCATTGTAAACGGGTCAAGGCCTAATGCAATAAAATAGCAAAAAATGCAAAAATTAGTAATTAAATTGCCCTTAATGTAGCAAAACGGCATTAATTTATTGATTTATCGGTATTTTTTCTTTGTCAAGATTATGTATCCTGTCGAGTTTACGTTGTCGGTTAATGTCCAGTTTTCTCCTTTCACTTATGAACTGACGAGAGGGAATCTCATGAAGAGTTCGATCATCATCACCCCAAATGCACAAAAGTAGACAGCCTTGCTTTTCGGTATTGCTTAGGAGATAATTAACAAATCATGTTAATGACTGTTAGTTTTGCATCATCTCTTTAGTTAAAGGAGGTGTTATTTAGAAAAAGAAAGAAATTAAATCGACTAAAATTCCTTCTACTCTGCGCCCGGTCCAACATGACAAAGGACTGCTCCAAAGTCTCCAATATGTTTTTTAGTTTAAATGAAGATAATAGCCTTGCGTCTGCTAAACATGCTACAGCTTCTAAAAACAACCATGGAAAAAAGGAATTTATTGCTATTTTTTTCTGCACCTTTTGACGTAAGAAGGATTCTACTTAACGAAGGGGTATTGTATTGAGCTGATAATATGGGTGCAAAAACCTTGAAACTTATCTCTTCCCACCCTTATCATCAAATAAAGCCTGTACGAGCAAAAATTTGGACGGTTTCTGTAAACAAAATTGACTGTAATTTATTTTGCGTTTGGTCAACACCTGCCCCAGCTAGCTGGAGGAGGTGTTGGTTTGGTGCGCCCATTTATTTCGCTGTATCCTATGTAATGAAATAAACTACCGTAACTCAAAAACTAGAGCTAACTAACATTTTTTAAGGTGATATTCGTGTTTAGCACTTTGAAATAATTCAGAATTGGGTAATTTCATCTCAGTGGCAGAATTTTTTGGAAGTTTTGATGTGCAGTGTAATTTGCAATACTTTTTTTTTTTAAAGGAATTCTCGATAATGTCTTGAACTAACAATTTTAAAACTTTATGATACATAAATATATACATCATACACACACGTATGTATGTATATATACACACACAAAAACTAAGGAACAATAAATGTGTCCTATGTTTAAATTGTTTTAGTGTTTTAAGAAATTTTAAAGAATAAAACGTAATTAGTATTTTTTTTTTAAAAAATTGCATCTTTTCAGATATTAGAATGGTTTAACCATAGAGTATCAAAGTGTCCACACAAGTGTTTTTTTAATTTTATAAAATGTTATTTTTTTACTTATAAAAAAAGAGTATGTATTTATTATCCCAAGCACCAAGTGTCTATCAATCACCCCGGCCCAAGCTACCCTATACTAGTAAATCATGCAGTTACTAGTCAGAAAGATGTGCTCATCTAAAATCTCCTAAACACATTTTGGGAGAAGATATCGCTTGCCGACAACCATGCCACAGCAGCGTGAAAAGGGAGGGTAAAGTGCAGTAAATGCTTCTTCTCTACTTACTTGTACATTCCCAAATCAAAATAAAAACCCAACTACCCATAAAATATTTTAAAATCAATCGCTCTAATCAATTAGGTGAATCTAACCGAAGTTAAAAATCAACCATTTTCGAATTTTTATGTTTTACTTTAATCGGTGGAATTTTTTTTTCAAAAACATGTTTCCTCGAATCTCTCAATTTTTCAAGACATTTTTGGCAGTTTTTCTGCCCACGACAGAGTAAATCTCATGTAGCACAATTCACAGCTATGAGGCTTCTATAATGTGTGTTAGTTCATGTTTTCGGACTTTCGACTAAATATCTCATTACAAACTTCACAGGTATTAGGTTTCTTTCCTGTCTGTGTTAGACAATGGCTTTAAACATTAGACTGAATTGCTTTTTGCACGCTTCACAATCAGGTGTTTTCTTCTGTGTGTGTGAGAAGGTGTATTTGAAGCGCAGACTTGCGACGATATCCCCTAGAACACACTTCACAAGTATGTGGCTTCTCTCCTGTGTGTGTTAGAAGGTGTTTTTGAAAGGTATATTTGTCACTAAATTGCTTGTTACACAATTCACAACTATGTGGCTTTTCTCCTGTGTGTACGAGACGATGATCTTATCAAATATCAATCATATCAAAATCAATCATATCAAAAATTTTCTCTCTCTCTCAAAGCTAAACATGAAATATGATATTTTTAAACCCCGTGTTTCTAAGCTATCATTAGAACAGATAGCTACAGTAGAACTCCAATTATCCAAAGCGGTGTTGATTATCCGAATTAGAAAAAATTAGACTCGGCCTACCTGTTGCTGTTTGTCTTTATTGGATGACATGCCTGGTAATTTTTTTGTAACAACCAAAAAAAATTACTGGGCATGACATCCAACAGAGACTAATAGTAACAAATAGGCTGACTAAAAAAGTTTATATGTCGCACATCAACTTTTGTAAAACCAAGATTCTAACATATGTAAGTTGAATATAAAAAAACTGTTACAAAAAGCTATAACTCAAACTGCCAAACGACATCTTACAATTTGGATGGGTTGATTTGAATAAAATATACCTTTTTTCTCCGATTATCTCCAATAGTACAAATTTCCGATTATACGAATGTGGTTAATTCCCAATTGCTCCGGATAATTGGAGTTCTACTGTACTACACAACTTGTTTCCTTCATTCTCTCTTTTCACGACATCCTCTGATGAGGTTGCATTGTCACATAATGATTGAGTTTTTTGCCTCTGTGAGATAGTAAGAGTGTCTCGTTTACTTTTGTAGCTCAGGTTCAGCAGGCTAATCGGACCAACCATAATATTTTCTTTTCGACGAGTGTCCGTGTGTTAGTGGTGATTACAAGAACAACTTAGACCTGCTGTTAAGTACATCTAAAATGGACAAATTCTCTGATATTTTGCGAAATTTGAAAAACTCCCCGAGAATTCCCTGATATTACCCCAGAATTAAAAAGTTCCATGAGAATTCCCTGATTTCCAGGTTTTATCCCGGTTCTGTTACCACCCTGAGTTAATATTGTAAAAATATTTGACAAGCATGACCAATAGAACACCGATCATTCTTCCATTCTAAAGTAGGAATTGAAAAACAAATATGGAATTACGATTTATAAATAATTATTGCTTGTTAATCCCTTATTTAAGTATTTGTTGAATGAGAAATAAGTCAATTGTCATAGTACAACTTATATAACAGTTAATTATATTAATAAAGTTACAATACATTTCACAGTCTTTTACAAAAATGAAAGCACATCTCTCGAGCAATTTCTGAATTATTTTATTACACTAAATGGATCCTCGAACTCACATATTAATAAATTCGCAATTTTATTACAGTTTTATGTTATACCTGGACAGATAAATTTAAGATTCCTTTAAATATGTTTTTGTGTATTAATTTTCATTTGTAAATAATATTAACAATCAAGGTCGAATTAACATTGCAACTTAAAACAACTTTTTATACTTAATCCTATACTTTGCAAGAAATGTTTTTTAAGGGAATTCTTAATTACGTCTTAAAATAACAATTTTAAAACTTTATGATACATATAATATGTACAAAAAAAAATAAGGATCATAAATGTTTCTTACTCTGCCCACTTTATCCTTATGTTTAATTGTTTTTTCAACCTAAATGTTTTAGGTAACTTTAAAGAGTAAAACGACATTAGTCTTGTTTTTTTTTTAAACATTTTGCATCCTTTCAGATATTAGAATGGTAGTTTAACCATAGAGTGCCAAATAAATATACAAGAGCGGTTTTTTTTAAATTGAAAATTTTATAAAATGTATTTTAATTATAAAAATGAGTATATATATATATAATTATTAATTATTATCCCAAGAACCAAGTGTCTACCAATCACCCCAAGCTACCCTATACTAGTGAATCATGCAGTTACTAGTCAGAAAGATGTGTTCATCTGAAATCTCCTAAACACATTTTGGGAGGAGATATCGCCTGCCGACAACCATGCCACAGCAGCGTGAAAAGGGAGGGCAAACTGCAGTAAATGCTTTTTCTCTACTTACTTGTACATTCCCAAATCAAAATAAAAACCCAACTACCCATAAAATATTTTAAAATCAATCGCTCTAATCAATTAGGTGAATCTAACCGAAGTTAAAATTCAATAAATCAACCATTTTGGCAATTTTTATATGCTTTACTGGAATTGGTGGAAATTTCAAAAACATGTTTGCTCGAATCTCTCCATTTTTCAAGACATTTTTGGCAGTTATTGCAATTTACCTGCCCACGTCAGACTAAATCTCAAGTAGCACAAGTCACAGCTATGAGGCTTCTATCAGTGGCGGATCCAGCGGAGGCTAAATGTGGTAATTACCCCCCCCCCCCCCCCCTAACATTTTTTTTAAATTTACCAAAAAAGAGTACCTACTTCTCCAGCAATGCTTTTAGAAAAAAAAAGTTTTCTTTTTAAAACAAATTGTAACACAGAATACTCGCTCTTAAAAAGGATAAATGGGTCCCAATTGTAGTTATATTCCCAGGAATTCGCTGCGGAGTCTTTAGAAGGAAAACCAGACATAGAATCCATCACCTTTTCAGTTGTTATTAAAGGGTTTAAATTGAATTTGTTATACATTTCGCATTTAAAAGCAATTGTTATCAAAGCAATAATTGAGAAAATTTAAATTAAAATCTAGAAGATTTACGCGTTAACAACTAATTCCAATCTGACAACCATGTACTACTATACTCTGGCGCCTACCGCGATATGGCAACCCTAAAACCAGACAGGGGGAGAAGCGGGGTCAATAGTGAACGCTCATTTCCGGTCGTCTCGCCGCTCGCGTTTTTTCAGATGATGCTACTGGGATATTAGTTGTTAACGCGTAAATCTTCTGGATTTTAATTTAAATTTTCTCAATTATTGCTTTGATAACCATTGCTTTTAAATGCGAAATGTATAATAAATTTAATTTAAACCCTTTAATAACAATGGAAAAGGTGATGGATTCTATCCCATTGGATATTGAACGCGCGTGCAGCCTTTGTTGTGCACCGGAAAATTCGCTGCGTAATTATAGGTCTTTATTCTTAATATAATTATCAATTTTTGGCTTTTTCAATTATCTTAATTATTTGCAGCTATTTGCTGCGTACCTTGCCTTTTTTTCGAAATTTTTTCATTAATAATTTTGCAGCCGGATATTTGAATGTTTTAATAATCGGCGGAATCTTATTTTTAAAAAAAAATACTTTTTTGCTGTATTTGGCATGCTATTATCGTCGTTTAATTGTCTACGTGACTGAAGAAGTCAACGTCATATTTTTTATAATGTTGTTGTCACGTAGTACTACAGATTTTGAAAATGGCGGCCATTTTTTTCAAAAACAACGCTTCCAGAACAGCGTCACGTGATCCACAGTTGTTTGACTACGCGGTTTCCGAGTAGCATCGTCTAATCACGCGTCGCTACGCGATGTTTTATCGCCAACAAGTTTGGCGAGAAATAAAAAGTCGCCGTATACCGAAACAAGGAATTAACTTGCTCAAGCTTAAAATAAATAGCAAATTTTAATACTTACTAACTTTGTTGAAAATGTTCTTCGGTTTAAGGAAAATGTACTGTATAAACAATTGTATTATTCGTTAGCAAGCACCAAGAAACAAACTATAAATAAAAGCATTGTTTCACATTTCACAACAGCTTCGTATGAACTTACTGGTTTCGAATTATTGACCTCTAGGGTTAATGGATCGAGGAAAGCACCCTTCCGCTATTTAGGAAATTGAAGTCCTACTTTTCACGTAGGTCAACCCCAAATTTCCGTCTTTCAATGGGATACTATGGGAAATTGGCCTTATTTTAAAAAATTGCTGCGCAAGTTTTTCGTTGTTTTGTAAAGTTGTTGTTTAGTAAAGTATCCTTGTAAGACTTGTACTTTGTCAACCATTGTAAACGGGTCAAGGCCCAATGCAATAAAACAGCAAAAATTTGAAATTTAATTGCCCTTAATTTAGCAAAACGGCATTAATTTATTGATTTGTCGGCATTATTTCTCTGTCGAGATTATATCCTGTCGGGTTTACGCTGTCGGCTGATGTCCAGTTTTCTCCTTTCACTTATGAACTGACGAGAGGGAATCTCATGAAGAGTTCGACCATCATCACCCTGAATGCCCAAAAGTAGACAGCCGACCTAGCTTTTCGGTATTGTCGTCTAGCTCCTTTAGATCTCCGGTGCGGTTACGGACATAAATCCCGACATCCGTAATCCCGCAGGACATAACCCGATAGGGGAGTAAACGATAGAGTCGAAATTCTGAGAAATCAATAAGTTAATGTCTTTATGCTTAATTAGGAGCAATTTACTTAATAATTTTCGAATTTTTTGCTGTCGGGTTATAAACTTTCGGGATTTTAGCTGTCGGAAAAATGGCATGTTGGGGTCTTCTTAAATTCTGCTTTTTTTAACTGTTTAAAAATTTAATTTTAAATATTTTCAACAAATTAAGTTACGAAAAATTACTGTTATAATTTATTCAAAAGTTATATTTCCAAAAAAAATTCCTTAAATTTTAGTTAAAAAATTAAGATTTTTCCCCAGCTTTCACTATTTTATTCTGGGTGCTTATGAGTCTTATCACAAATTTCAGATTTTTAGAATAAAAAACAAAAAGTTAGGATTGAAAGTATTGTAAAAATTATTGAAAAAATATTTGGCAATCATGGCTCTATCCAATATAACACCGCTCATTTAAATATTCTTTCATTCCAAAGTAGAAATTGAAAAATAAGTATGGCATTACAATGGAAAAATAATTATTGCTTATTAAACCCTGATTTAACTATTTGTCGAATGAGAAATAAGTCAATTTTCATGGTACACATCTTATTTTATAACAGTTTATTATATTAATAAAATTACAATACATTTCGTAATCTTTTACAAAAATGAAAGTACACCTATCGAACAGTCTGCGAGTCTTTTTGTGTGTCTGAAACCGCTCTACAGTTCGAACTAAAAGAGCCACAAACTTAAAATTTGGTACACGCGATCTTATCAACTGTTGGATGTCATAATAAGGCTTTCGGAAAAATCGTGCATGCGCAAAATGCTGCTACCATGCAACTTTTTTTGGTTTTGAAGTAATTAAAAGTAACAAATGAAATGACATAACCAAAAGACTGACTAAAGAAATAAACCTAAATCAGTGTCGTTATTGTTTTTTAAATATTTTTTCGAATGTGTCCATTAAAAAAACTAGCTCTCTTCTCTCAGTGGCCCTTTTTTTTCTCTCTGCTCAGTGAATACTATGAAAAACCAAATAAGGCTTTAGGGTGCCTGTTCCCTGGGGCCTATGACTACAAACAGGTGAAAATGGATGGACGATTTTTGAGCTGACGGTCTAGAAAAGACATTTCGCGGAAGTGACCAGTCGATTTTTCTTGTGGTGCTTTTGTATGTGTGGTTGATGGTTGGGGTAATTTAGAGACAATAGTTCTTGGGGGGTAATTATTATCAGGAATTTTGTTTGAATTTTTTTTTAACAGTTTCTTAACTCAGATTAATAATCTTCAATTAAGTGCTCGCATAATACTATAAAAAAATAATCAGGTATTCTCACTCTGCAAAATATATAATCCGTTACCCACTTAAAAATAACGCAGAATAAACTTGAACTTCTGAATAACAGCTACTGCCATTACAAGTAATCCTTGTCATTTACCAGAATAACCATTTGAAGGACGTTTTCTTTAATCCCAATGATGATGCATTAAAATTCGTTAGAATAAATATAATAAATAAACTGAGGGCATGCGGTTGAAGCAAAATGGCTACGTGGATAAAGTTGCGAATGAAATTACATTCTACTACATTCGAAAAAAAATATTTAAACAACAACACAGATTATGATTTATTTCACTAGTAAGCCTTTTGGCTATGTCAATTCATTTGTCACCTTATCATGATGTCTTTATAGAAAAACAGCACTACCTTTAGTTTTCTTATAATTTTATGTGTGGTAAGTTATGATAGTAAGTACACTATTAGGTTACTTTCAAGCATTCTTAAAATATGATTAATCTATAATAACAAAAATGATTTATGTAATTTGGAGGATTTTATCTTAGTTTATTTCGAATATTTTCCCAAGGCAAAATTCCGATTAGTTATAGTAACATCTTTTATTTTAAAAGCTATTGATGAGAAATAAATTTTGTCAACAATGCAGTTAAAAACTATTAAAATACACTAAATAAAGATAAAAAGCTTAGTATAAAATAATAAAAAAACTAAATTGAAGTTTTTTTCTTTTTAAAATATATTTTATACTGATTTTAAAAAAAATTGCATCTATAAAATTTCAAAATTATAATTGGGAAGGCGCAAGGGGAGATCACTGTATATAGACATGAGAAGTCTGGGACCACATTACCAACAAACACTAAACCCATGTCCCGTTTGGTATATAAATACTACTTTGAAATCCGAAATCTACCTATCGACCAAATCACAGTTTATCTTCCCAAATAGCTAGTCGCCAAATGCGTTAGCGCGGAACCTATCACCCTAGGTTTTTTTTTCTGAAGTCCTTTCATGAAACAAGATCCCCTGCCCAACCCAGCCGAAATACTTTGCAATCATTGACGAAATGCAAAAATCTAGGCCCGGAGATCCTGCAGCCCCCAAACCAGATGTTTACACTATCGCCACACCACGTACCATTGCTAAATTGACCCCTGCAGAGCGGCAGATAACAGGGTTTTTAGGTCACAGGATTGCTCTACATGTACTCTCGTTTCTGTGTAACTTTTCGGTGCAATTTTTAAAAAAATATAAGTATTACTATTTACATTAAAATTTTTTAGAGCAGTTTAAATCGATGTGGAAAAGTCTATTCTATTTATCGTTAAACAATTTTTGCTCTATCTTTATTCGTTAGAGAGTTGTTACGTTGAAGTTAGAACTTAACGTGTACTCTATTTTTTTACAAACTTCAAAAAATTATTAAAAATACTAAATATGTGATTTTCGCAAAACAAATTAATTTTATGAAATCTATTACCTTTCATTCTTTACAATGATTAAAAAAACTAGCAACCTTTTATTAAAATTGTGGCGATAATTAACTTGCATAACAATACGATTTTCAAATGTGAAATTCCTAAGAGACTCCCGTTAAGGTCAGACCTGTATCTAAAGTCCATGCGCAGTGAGCACACTTTACAGACATATGCTTTTTCCCCACTGTGCGTTAATAGGTGTTGTTTAAGACTGGACTTGTGACTAAATGCCTGGTGACAGACCCCACAGATATCAGTTTTTTCCCCACTGTAAACGTTGAGGTGTTGTGCAAGGTGGGACCAATGACTAAAAAACTTGTTACACACTTCACACGAATGCAGTATTTTTTATCTTCTAATACAACTAGTGTTGTATCAATGTCATTGATATAATTACCCATCTTTATACCAGAGTAAATAGAATACTTTAATTTGTAGCTTTTGTTAGACTAAAGTATTGCAAAGCAATTTCAATGCGTTAAAGCATGACTTTTAAGATTTCTCTTTAACCTAAAAGCCTTACTGCATACATCACAACTAAACGGTTTTTCTCCAGTGTGTAATCTGAGATGTTGTTTAAGGTCGGACTTGTACCTAAAAGGCCAGCCACACAATTCACATGCATGTGGGTTTTCCCCACTGTGCGTTAACAGGTGTTGTTTAAGACTTGACTTGTGACTAAATGCCTGGTGACAAACCTCACAGATATCGTTTTTTTCCCCACTGTGAAATTTGAGGTGTTGTGCAAGGTGGGACCAATGACTAAAAAACTTGTTACACACTTCACACGAATGCAGTATTTTTTATCTTCTAATACAACTAGTGTTGTATCAATGTAGCAGTACATTGGTTGTTACATTGATATAATTACCCATCTTTATACCAGAGTAAATAGAATACTTTAATTTGTAGCTTTTGTTAGACTAAAGTATTGCAAAGCAATTTCAATGCGTTAAAGCATGACTTTTAAGATTTCTCTTTAACCTAAAAGCCTTACTGCATACATCACAACTAAACGGTTTTTCTCCAGTGTGTAATCTGAGATGTTGTTTAAGGTCGGACTTGTACCTAAAAGGCCAGCCACACAATTCACATGCATGTGGTTTTTCACCACTGTGCGTTAACAGGTGTTGTTTAAGACTTGACTTGTGACTAAATGCCTGGTGACAGACCTCACAGATATCGGTTTTTTCTCCACTGTGAACTTTGAGGTGTTGTGTAAGGTGGGACCGGTGAATAAATGACTTGTTACACACTCCACACGAATGCGGTTTTTCCCGTGTGTGAAATCTAAGATGTTCGTTGAGGCTGGACTTCTGTTTGAACGCCTGGTTACACATTTTACAGACATGTGGTTTTTCACCGGTGTGCTGTAAAAGGTGTATTTCAAGATGGCATTTCTGACTAAACGACTTCGTACACACTTCGCAGGAGTGAGGTTTCTCCCCGGTGTGTACCAAGAGGTGTTTCTTCAAATGTGACTGGTTGTTAAATGTCTTTTGGCACACTTCACATGCAAACGGTTTTTTACCGGTGTGCGTCAACAGGTGTCGTGTGAGGTTCGACTTCTGACTAAACGCCTTGCTACAAATATCACACGAATGTGGTTCTCCAGTGTGCAACAAAAGATGACTTGTGAGGAGGAACTTGGTCGAGAAAGACTTTTTACACACTTCGCATGTATGTGGCCTCTGTCCAGAGTGAGATAAGAGGTGAGTCTGGAGGTGAATCTTGTGATTAAATGACTTGTTGCACACTTCACAGGAATGGGGTTTCTCTTCAGAGTGGACTAGGAGGTGTCTCTTGAGCTGGGACCTCTGTCTGAATGACTTGTTGCACACGTCGCAGGAATGTATTTTTTCGCCAGTGTGTATTAAGAGGTGGCGTGTAAGGTTGAATTTTATCGTGAAGGTCTTGTTACACACTTCACATGTGTGCATCTTTTATATTTTGTGTAAGTAAGGGATAATATTTGAATAATATGCAAATTTCAGGTATCTTCTGCTCTCCAGTATCTATTCTGAAAAGGAAAAAGTAAACTATTAGGATTAGGTTGAATTATCTTCACACTGAGCTATATGAGGCTACATTTAACCTATTAACGACTTTGTGAATACCATTAACACTTTTATTTCCGAATAAAAACATCAACTATTTTTTTAAAATTTGTTTTCTGTATAACTTAATATGTCCAAAATAAAATGTTCAAGACAATGGTCTGCAATTGTCTTATATATTACTAGCAAACTTATACCCGTTCTTCGCACGGAATAAAAAAAATATCAAATAGATTCCAAATATGTGTACCATATACCCTGTTATAGGATCATAAACTTATTGTTTCCGCTCGTTATAAATTATAAAATCCCGTTTCATTGTCTTAAAATTCCAAAATGAAAAATACGCTATAAAATGCACTCATAAATGTCATCACAATTCCCTCATAAATACATAAAACCTTTTAGTTCGCTTTTTAGTTTTGGGAAATAATTTGGCGAGAAAATAGATATAGCTACCCACACCCATTATACAGCTCTAACACAATTACCTTCGAACAACCGACCAGCTTATACATTATTTATAAAAGAAATTGCCTATTTGGCGAATTTTAGTTAATAATTTGGCGAGTTTGGCAACGTAATTGGGGAAAAAATAAAGACATAAAACACTAATAGCTCTAGTGCAATGGTCTTTATTAACCTTCATAGTTCAGTAATAGTTTAACTATACATTTATTGCTTAAATATGCATACATGCAGTCAACAGAAAAATCAATGAAAAAATCATCAAATAAACCCACAATAAAATCCGGGAATGAAGACTGGCGGAATTACGTCACTTGAAACATGTCAATTATTTTTCAAATAATGAATTTAGTTTCTGAAAGTAATGGCAAAAGAATAAACATTTTGAATTTTAATTGTTTTCGTTAAAAGTTTTATTTAATTTTTTCAGCCGATGGCATCAGGAAAGAGAAACAAGAAGTTCATAAAGAACTAAAATAGCCTACTTTCCTGATACTTAAATACTTACTAAAGTTCTAATCGGGAAAAAACTAGGTTCTTACAGTAAATATCATCAACAGCCGTTTCTACACTAGATTTATACAGATTAGAAAAAAAAAATCGAAACACAGCATCCAGCTAATAATTTAAACTTCTAAAAGCCAAAATCAACTATTTTCCTTAATATTATTTCGCAAATTAATTAAATATTATTTATCGTCTGCTCGCGATTTATTTGTAGTTCGAAGAATAATTAAATATTTATTAATAACAAAAGTAATGAAACTCCAAACTGCATTAAAAAAAATAAGAAATGTAAATTAAAACTAAGCATAATTGTATGCAAAAGTATGCCTTGCCGCTTTCTTGTTAGATAATTAATGAACAATCAAAGAATCAAATTGTGCTACATTTTATGACGTCATTCCAAACTGATTCATGAAAATATTATTTTGCTTCAAATATATTTAAATAAATAAAGTTTCTCATGTCATTGTTGATTTGGCAACAGTGATTTAAATGACTCAAAATTGAATTTCAATGCTAATTCAATGGGAAATTCGCCGACAGATAGTAGATTTATGTCCGTCCGGACGTACAGACAGACGGGAAAAAAGTATGAAAGTTGGGTATCTGAGGTCATAGCTTTCTAACAAAAAAAGAATTTTTAAGATCCGATGATTAGAACCGATTTTGGAAGGGGGGTACAGACAGACAGACAAACGGACAGACAGGCGGACAGACAACATACGAACAGACAGACAGATGGAGATCAACCGCATTTCAATACCTACAGTGATTTAAATGACTCAAAATTGAATTTCAATGCTAATTCAATGGGAAATTCGCCGACAGATAGTAGATTTATGTCCGTCCGG
Organism: Oedothorax gibbosus; assembly: GCA_019343175.1. Classification (NCBI taxonomy): domain Eukaryota; kingdom Metazoa; phylum Arthropoda; class Arachnida; order Araneae; family Linyphiidae; genus Oedothorax; species Oedothorax gibbosus. The sequence goes on along the minus strand of JAFNEN010000720.1, from coordinate 187,130 downwards.
ACGTACAGACAGACGGACAAAAAGTATGAAAGTTGGGTATCTGAGGTCATAGCTTTCTAACAAAAAAAGAATTTTTAAGATCCGATGATTAGAACCGATTTTGGAAGGGGGTACAGACAGACAGACAGACAAACGGACAGACAGGCGGACAGACAGACGGACCGACAGACGGACAGACATACGAACAGACAGACATACGAACAGACAGACAGATGGACAGACAGACAGTTGGAAATCAACCGCATTTCAATACCTACAGTGATTTAAATGACTCAAAATTGAATTTCAATGCTAATTCAATGGGAAATTCGCCGACAGATAGTAGATTTATGTCCGTCCGGACGTACAGACAGACGGACAAAAAGTATGAAAGTTGGGTATCTGAGGTTATAGCTTTCTAACAAAAAAAGAATTTTTAAGATCCGATGATTAGAACCGATTTTGGAAGGGGGGTACGGACGGACAGACGGACAGACGGACATCGACGCATGTCAATACCTACTTTTTCATTTTTTTAATTCTTTCGAATTAAAAAAAGAAAAGTAGGCTAAAAATGATCGGATTTGAGCGAAAGTGGTGTATTTTTTTTTGAAAATTCGAATTTTCTCTAAAAATGAAACAAATATGAAAAAACTAAGCCTCAGGTGCACACGTTAGTATTAAAAGGAATCTATCTTTAAAATTTCGAATTCCTGTGGGCAGTATAAGTAGGTCTTTTACGATCCGATAACAGACACACAGACAGACTCTTTCTTTTATTATTATAGATTAATTAGATTAGAATTATACCAATCGTCAATAATGGGTTAAGGTTAGTTGAATTAATGTCATACTAGAGCTACACGAGTGCTATTGGCAATGGGTGTTGTAATTTAGAACCACAGTCAAGTGACGAGCCGACACCTGAGTAGGCACCCAACGCAACCATTAAGGGCAACCTTGGACGCAGCATCGGGACTTTAGAGCAATGCCCTCCCCCTACACGGGGCTACACGACCCCCTACCCCACCCACGAAATCTCATGTGAAATTTTTCAAAATTAGTATTTTTGAAAGTTTTGATTAAGGCATTTGATTCCCGGGAAACTATAAAACACATATATAAGCGATATAAACCCCAAACTTGGGTAGTCCAAACAGCAACTGCATAATCTGATGATAGTGGGAAGGTATTTAAAAATCACATACGATGCACATTTTGTCTACTTTAGGAAAATGTTCCCTATATAAAATGGTGAATCTTTTTTTTTTCTCTAAAAATTTTTTAGTATGGTTTGGAAAGCCACGACAAATGTAAGATTTTGCTAAATTTAGGTCCAGAAACACATTTTATTAGAATTTTTATAGTATTTTTTTCCTTTTAAAATCGTTTGCTTTTCATAAAGATAATTGTTATTAAATCTTGCTTCTTAAAATAAGTTAATTTCCCTTATTTAAAATGAAGTTTCTTTTTCTTTTCTTTTAAGCGACAATCAATACTGGTATTCATAGTGTAATTCTCTTCCAAATCTAATTATCTAAATTCTACGATGCACTGCAATATAAATGTTAAGTTATAAATCATTTTTAATAACTATGTATCTTAGAACTTTGATATTTTTATCTTTAAACATTTTAATATTACTATTTAATTCGGTAACACAGCCTTTAAGAATGTTTAAAAGTATGTTTCGTATGTATTTCAGGCTTGGACCAAAGTTACCAGCCCGGCTCCTAACCATGTCCTAAATTTTTTAATTTATAATTTCTTTTTAATTTATAAAATTTAACAAAAATGCTTGGAAATTATTCCTAAAAGTACAATTCCTACAATACATAACAATTTTTAAGTTTATAAATCATTTTTGTAGTTAAATTTTTCTTCTTTTGTAAAAAAAACCCTATGATTGTGGACCAAAGTTACCCGCACTGACGGTAGTTTAAACGAATAAAGTTTTGAAAAAAAATATTGTTTATCATTTATCCAAAAGTTATGATTCCAATTTCTTCCCCCTTAAATTTTAGTTACAAAATTAAGATTTTCCCCCCTGTTTTATACCATTTCATTCCAGACACATAAAAAATCTATTTCATAAATTTTAGAATAAAAAATATAAGTTGGGATGGAAAGGGTTAACAAAAGTATGGATAAGTGTTCCCCTAATAGTTTTGAACAGCGTATTATAAGCATGCAATTATATTTGATTGATCTCTATTGGCAAATGAATGATAACTGCCAAACAGTAGTCAAAACAAAATCTATCTTAAATTTAGCTTAGTGTAATGATAAAAACTTAATGAGAATCTTTCTTCACTTGAGTGGCCACAGTTTCACCGGAATGAAAATTAGGTCTTGATTGGTTAACCTATGTAGTGGGCAGCGCTTACCATGTTAAAACCCCTAATTACCAAAGTCATCAAGGAAATCTAGGAATTAAAGCAGAAATGTTTTACAGCATGTAAAACAACACAATTCCAAGATTGGCAGGCTACAATAGTTAACACTTGAGCTAAAATTTAAACTATAGGGCACCTTCTTAGGAAATTGTAGAAAACAAACAAATGCTTGCTATACAGAATCTTGAAACAAATCTTCAAACAAGGATTAGAAAATACTAATTTAGATATTGCATAACAGGCATCCATGGTACAAATGGTTAGGCTTAAATTTTATGATATTTCCAAAAACTTGGTATGCAGTTTTTGGAAGTATCATAAAATTTAAACCTAACCATTTGTACCATGGATGCCTGTTATGCAATATCTTATATGTCGCAACCAAAGACAGCGCTTGGAAAATGTGATGTTGCCGAGCTCGAAAAGTCGACAGGCCAGTGACAAGGATTTAATCTCACCCTATTAGGTCAGTGTTTAAAATTTTGGAGACTGGAGGGGGAATAAATGAAAAATATTGAAGAGGTGGAAGTAGGGGGGGGGGGGGGGGTTAAGAGGGGAATGTCCTGTTCTTTTGGTTTCCAAAATCTGGTTACATTAGTTATAGAGTCAGTGGATCAGACGTACTGTACGGTCAGCCTTGGCGCGATTTTTTCAGGATAAAGCTAGTGTTTATTTTTCATTATTTACGATTTCGGGGATTTTGGTATCCATTTTCTGGCCCAGTCAATTTTTTCAAAACGCCTTTTTCTTTAAATCGTGGTTGCTAAAAAAGTGGCAAAAAAATCGACTTTTGACCTAGTACCTGACTGTGATAGTCCCAGAAACCTAGTTAACTTTTTTTTTTATCCCTAAACTTTCATTCTAGGAACTTACTCAATAACCGCAAAAGTAAAGAAATTCCCTATAAGAGGGGAGGTTTAAGTTAAGATTAAGGTTTAAGACGGTTTCAACATGGAATCAATCGATTATTTTTGCATCTTGCAATTTGTAATGTTGTGCTGTGCAATCATAGCACATTTGGGAACAGCTAACATATTATGGCCGGAATGCTATTTGGCGACTATGGCGTTCGTGAAAAAGTAAACACAGGGTTGCTATAGCAACAAGATTGATGTAAACATCTATTGAGTTTAACTGTAATGTTAACTAATTTAAGTACGTTTCCGCTATTTGGCTACAAAAGGAAAGTCGCCAAATCGAGACCGCGGTCATAATACGCTAGCAGTACCCACATTTGAAAATATCACCCGCGAAACGTGTATATATGTATAAAAAATAGGAAGATTTTTAGCACGAAAAAAATGGAGCTGTTAACAATTATCTAAGCCTAAGCAACTGACACTTTAAATCGTATTCCCAAAAAACCAAAAGTAAATAAACATTATTATTAATTTTAGCCAATTCAATTCTTTGAACCACAATTATTAATATCTTTATTTAAAAATTACCTTGCTTTAATCTTTGTTATTCCTGTATATCATAGATATGCTTCGGAGTTGATGTCGATGTTTAATTGGTTGGTTGGTACATATATTTTCCGGCTTGTGCACTTGATCAGAAACCCACTTATAAACCTTCGACAGACACCATAGATATGACAGAATTTTTACTGACACAGAGGGAGAAATTACACCTAGGGCACAGACGGGAATCGAACTTGAACTCAGTACATTGCTTTGATCTGTCTACTAGGTGGTCTATCTAACCTTTAGGGCACCCATGTCTCTTTCAATGTTTGTACATAGCCCCCTACATGTAATGCCGTCCAAGCTCGATCAAAATTGGAAGTCGTGAGAAAGCTATCAATAGATGGCGCCATGGCGCAACAAACAATGTGCTCGGTGACATGTGTTGTTTGTTTACACCCAGTTCGCTGTGATTGTGATAAAAAATTTTGGTTACAAGAGTTCGAAATTTATATATATATATATATTTGTAAACGTTTATAAATGCAACAAATAATGGCTAGTTTTTTGCATCATACTATCTTATAAGTCAAAGAAAGAACACGGTGATATAGGAATTCCTACGAAATGGAAGGTAAGGAGTTTTTAAAGTTATTCTTTTTTGGTGAAAATTTCTAAATATTTTTATTCTTAAACCTTTTCGTAATGCATTAATTATTATTTTCTGTTTTTTCCCTCATGATATATAGTTTAAACACATATTTACTTTTGTTCTATCTAGATTTATATTCATTTTAGTTCGGGCATTCTGTTTTCTAATAAATGTGTTTTTGAATTAAGTTTTGAAAAAAAACTTTTCAATATCTATATTCGCATAAATTCTAATACTTTAAATGCATTTTATAGTTGAGATTTAAATGATCTATCTCATTTTAAAATTTTTTTGTTATTCGAAATTATAGTATTATTATTAAGGGACTGTTATTCTTAACAGAAGCATTTTTAATAAGTGTTATAGTATTTGTTAATTTTTCTTTAAGAAGCCAAAGCTAATTTTTTTTTAAATAATGGAACGTCTGAACAAGGTTCTCATTACATTAAATTACTTCATTAGTGTTTTAATCTCCAGTAGAAAATTCTTATAAGGGGATTTTAAATGAATAGTTCTATAGCGGTTTTTTTTAAGTTAAACAAACCAAGAAACTCATTACATGATTATGTTTTTAAAAATATGTGCTTGCTATTTTTAGCTTTTTAATCTTAAATTTCTAAAAATTGTGATTTTTGGCAGTAGTATTCTGTAACAGATTTTACACTATGCAAACATGTTGAAGAAAATTTTTTTTAAATTTAAAATGGTATTTTATGAATTTCTCTGGCAAATAATATTGCTTGGAAGCAGAAACAAAATAAAAAAATAACTCATTTGTTTATTATGTTACTCGTACCGAACGGTATTCGAAATAGCCAGCTGGATCCGTCATTCACCGCGAATACCTAAAATATGCGACCGACTACCAACAGATGGCGCGACCAGAGTACTTTTTGAGGACAGCCTATGAATCTATGTTATTTCTCGAGTATACGCGGCATTCTATGTAGGGGGCTATGGTTTGTATTGTTCTGAACAGAGACATATAATGGAATGGACTGCTCATTGGCAAACCTAAGGCGATCCTCTCATGGGTCACGTGCTGGAGTAAGATTTACCCCAGCAAGTGATCACGACCAGTTGGCGAGTTTTTCCACAACGACTTGAACATATGAGGCCGACAATCTAGTGGTATGAAAAATTAGTTGGGAAAGGAACAAAGATGAATTGCTATTTCGGCGAATAAAGTTGCTATTTTTGGCAACTTATCGCAGTTGTTACTTTTATGCTAATGTACAAAAAATAATAAAAAAAGATAATTTAGGGCCAAAAAGGGCCAAAAAGATAATTTAGAATTTTTACAGCGTTCACTTAATCATGAAGATGATTCTTCAGCATAAAAGAGCTCTTTTATAATAAATTCCCTCTATAAAAAGTAAAGTTTATAAAAAAACACAATTAATTAAAGTATGCAGAACTAAATAAATTTACCTGTGAAGTGCAACAAATCCTTTTTTACGCCACTCTGTGCAATTAACAACTACACAAGAATTTGGCATTTTGTACGATTAAAAAAAATACATGATTAAGAATAATCTAACATTGGACGAATTTAATCAAACAATTATGATTGAAGCTAGAAGAAGAAAAAATAAGAAATATAGGGGCAAAATCGTCTGCAAAAACATAAAAAAAAAACGCCATGCAGCTGGATGCTATGAACCCACGTGACTTGGAAACATATGTGAGTCACCAATCACCATTCAGGTTTGCCAGCCTACTCGTATCTGGTTTTCAGGTCTGGCGACAATTGGCAAAGTTTTAACGAAATTGTTCGGAAAAGAAAGATTGATTTAGAAAGTTATTAGGTTCGAAACTGCGTTGAATATTCTTTTGATAGAACTTTTTTTTATTTGGACGAACACAAAACTACAATTACAAAACAGCTACTTTCGATTCATGCAAAAAAAAAAGGAGTTCTATCAAAAGAATATTCAACGCAGTTTCGAACCTAATAACTTTATAAATCAATCTTTCTTTTCCGAACAATTTCGTCCCGTTTTCCGAACAATTTCGAGAATGTTATGAACTCAATATTATGTATTCCCAATTGGCAACGGAGAAACCGGATGTTTGCCTAGTCGCTGATGGCGGCCGTTTTGTGTTCGTCCAAATAAAAAAGGAGTTCTATCAAAAGAATATTCAACGCAGTTTCGAACCTAATAACTTTCTAAATCAATCTTTCTTTTCCGAACAGAAATAGTAGCGATAAGTTGCCATATGTTGCAACCTTTCTCCTCTTGGCAATTTTCATGATTGGTACGCTTTTAGAAGCTGCTTGACAGAGCAATGCGCAGTCCATTCTATTTTATGTCTATGGATCTGAAGCCAGTTTTTAAACTTTCTGGTCTGGAACAGATTTTAACCAATAATAACAATGGGCGTAATTCAGGTCTTGAGTGGCAACAGAAATGCTGAATAAAACAAAAATAATGGGCCGTAGTGAGCCTAGTGGTCAGCGTCTCAGTCTCGGGAGGTCCTGCGATCGAGTCCCGGTACCACTGAAGACCTACCGAGTATATGCGGAGTACGTGCTCGTTAAATCTGTTGGGTCCGAAAGTCCTCTAAGTTCCCATACCAAATCAATACCTCTTGGGGTGACAAGCCAATTCTGGGGATCCTCTAGTTGGCCTCTGTCTCTAAAAATTAGATGGATCCACTTATGTGTGTGTGTTGTCTGTTGTGTCTGTCTTACTTGACGAAGGTTTATAAGCGGGTCGCTGACCAAGCACACAAACCTGAATATATATGTCGACCAACCAACCAACAAAAATAATTTTCGGCACAAACCGGAAAATATGTACCAAACTACCTACCTAACATCTTTTCGGGCATAGATTGATGAATCCTCTATAGATGAGTAAATTTTACATAGGAACGATGCACTAAGCGGAGCACCGTTCAACGGAAATGTAAGGAATATGCAATAGAAATGTTTCAGATGATGTAACGCTCTTATTTTCACTTTTCAATATCCTGCGATTTTATTGGTTGTTTCGGTTTTATTCTCAAAATAACCGTCATAGATGAAAAGAAACTATTTCTGTGGAAGCTGTCTTTGACAAATGATTTGAACAACCAAGATTAAGAACCGCAAGAAGTTGGCGTTTTAAAAATCTAATTATTAAATATTATCAGAAAACTCATTTTCAAATACCACAACAAAATTAATTCTAAACAAAAAATGTAAACAAGACCGCTTGAGTTGTTGCCAGTCACGACTTGAAACAACCCCAATAATAGTGCACTAGAACCAGGGCCTTCTAGAATTGGGAGATTCTGCTAGAACACGCGGGTCTAGCGATAGAACTTTCCACGACTCCCAGCTGAGTAGGAAATTTCAAACACAGACTGCGCATTCGTCTGAACTTGTGTTCTGTTTTAAAATCTCTATCTATTGCAACTTCTTGAATTGTTTTCAAGCACTGGATATGTTTTTATATTATTTTCAATGTGCAATTTCAGATTATGTACTTTGTATTATGAACGCGGCCGTTTTCATAGCTTGACGCTTTTGTCAAATTTTATTTTATTATCTGCAGATTCTAAGCTAACGTATATATTTAAAAATTTCTTTGATTTTTTTTTATTTGATATGCTAGTGCAATTTTATTACTTAAAGAATCCCAGAATTTGAAACAAACATGTAAATATAATTTGTACATATATGATTATAATTAGTATAATCAGCAGTGTTATATAATACTAATATGTTTAATAAATTGTTTAAGTGAAATTTGCATTTTTTTACTAATCTTACACAAACATTATTTATTCCTATTTCAACGTTTGTTACAAAATATGTTTTCGTAAGAATGAATTTTATTTTACTTATTTTCAAATCGTTCCTTTTTCTGTATTTTTATTGCAAATTTTGATGAAATTTCAAATGCAATATGTTTCTAATATGTATCTAAAAAAAATTCTTCATAAAATTTGTAAAAAGTGTCGACCGCAGACAGCTAGCGTAATGGGCTGCGATCAAACCCACTAGGCTACCCGGGAGATTTGTGTTTAGATTAATCTGTGTTCCGAACATAATTATTTCTGATTGTTTTTTATATAGAACACATATTATTTTAATAGTATTATTTTAAATTGTTGGGAAACGGACGATTCTATCGGGGCGGAGCGTTGTATGTTTGTGGCCTTGTGGGAGAGAAGGCAATACTTGACGTAACTGTGGTGTCACCGAATGCGTGACCATACAAGTTTTGACGAATTAGCTGCGCCAGGTTTTAAGCATATGGGGTTTTAAAGAACGGTTGGCGTAACTGTGACGTCACTGTAAGCGTAGCCGTACTGTTATTTGCATGCAATGGGAATGTTCCCGATGAAGTAACGCTCTTGTTTCCATTTTTATCAGTACTGAATTGCATTGGCTGCTTCAGTTTCACTCTCAAAATGACTGATATAGATGAAAGAAACTTTTCTTTCTATGCAAGCTTTCTTTGATAAATGTATTCAACAACCAACAGCACAGCAATTAAGAAGTTGGCATTTAAAAAATGTCATATTTAAAATATTCTTAGCAAATTCATTTTCGAATATGCAAAACAAAAGTAATTCCAAGCAACAAATGAAAACAAGCAGTAGGTGTTGTTGCCATCCACGACGTGAAACAATATCGTTACGGTAGTTGTCAATCACTACTGTGACAGAAGGGTTTTTTTTTAAAGAAAATAGTTGTTCCTCCCAATCATATCCATTCTGCTTTAAAGTAATAACTAAAATATTATGGTTGAAATCTATGATGAAATTTCAACAACAGTTCCAAATGCAACGGAAACAGTTTTCCAGCTTTCATGCATTTCGAAAATCTAATACAATGTTTAAACATTAAATTCATATTCAGACAAAGAAAGGTTTTAAAATATGACATTGCTCTAAACAATAAGCAAAATGTATTACAGAAGAAAATTTATATGAAATGTATTACTCAATAAATTTCATCTCTTACTAAAGCTCTCTAACTAAGGAGCTCAAAGAAAGTTTTGCTCTTGTAAATTGCTACAAATAATAATAATAATGCAACTCTAGTAGTCATTAAAACCAGGCAAGGAAAATACAAAAAAGTAATATATATATTTTTTTATTATGTAGCTTAGAACGAAACACATACCTAAATGGCATACATACTAACATTTTTTTCATAAAAAGACAAAAGTTTTCTTAACCATTCAATTAGGAAATGCAAAAAAGTTGCTTGCTTAAATGTTTCAGTGCCACAAACAAACAGGGCAACACTATAAATCAACCTGGTCTTTCAATTGACTTTTCACTTATACAGGGTGGCGCAAATAAAATTGGCCTAGACATGGAACTACGAATGCAGGGTGATGCTTGGCGAGAAAAACTATTGAAGCCGCCTGAAAGCCTCCAAGTCGAATTCATAAATTATTCAAGCGTTCAATGACTTCACTTGGCTAACTTGTTTTTGCATTGGTTGGTTTGTTTGTTACTTTGGGCTTAATATTGAAGCAATCAATGGCTTCACAAGGCGAACCTGTTTTTGCATTAGTTTTTGACTTGGCAGCATTTTCTGTCTTATCCCTACTTCCAAGCCGGGCCTCTTTTATTTGCGCCACCCTGTACACTGCAAATGATTAGTTATTAGGGTGCCAGTAGTTTGAATTCAATTGGGTTGCTTCAAATGAGATTCCAGTCTTTTTTTTTTTGTTCCTTGATTTCATTGGTCGTGTTGGCTTTACTCTCAATGCAGTGTTTTTCGTCTGCTGTGTTAGAGTTCTTTTCATGCAACTTGTTTTTATTCTTGATATTTATTAAAATTTATTGGTTTGAATTTAATTAATTTTTAAGTATGCAAAAACAAAGTTATTAGAAAACTTCCGTTCAGATGATACGATGATGAATTCAAGCAAAGTTGTGGGACAGAAAAGTTTTATATTCCCATTCTACAAAAAGAAAACGTACCTACTTTGGCATTGGCTACTTTTTATACCAGATATATTAAATTTTTCTGGCAGTTTATGTTAAATTTTATACGTCAAATATAGTAAAAATAAATTATTTTTAATGAAATTGTCCAATCATCATAAAGGAATTTTCATTTAAATTATTTATTACAGCTACACAATGTATTTTAGAGGTAGCAATACTTTGATGATTAAAAGCTTTGTTGTTCTATGCAACACACTTTACTTTATTCCAAAAGTTGTTTATTGTTGAATATTTAAAAACATGTCCCATGCACAGAAGAAAATTTAAAAATTCATTTTTAAAAATTGAATAACAAAAATTTAAAAAGTAATTGAATATAATGGAATTTCATCTGCATACAAACAAAGCAAAAATATATTACAGGAAAAAAACAAAAAAATTGAAAGATCGATCAAAACATTGAACAAAGCTTTGTGTTTTGATTAGTTACATGAAAAAAAAACTAGTAAAATAGCATAATAAAAGAGAAACTGCTTTATGGCTGAGCAGCTCCTTCAAATACTGATTTTGGTAAGTTGCTGACAAGTGACAAACATGCTTTATCTGTAATGATGCAGTCTGAGATGTCTTTCGCTAAAATGTTTTTTTAACTCACTTCACAGGAATCAGTTTTTCTCCACTGCTGTGCATTGCGAGATGACGTTTTAGATTAGATAGTTGGCTAAATGTTTTTTTGCACACTTCACAAGAATGTGGTTTTTCTCCAGTGTGTATTAAAAGGTGAACTTTTAGGCTAGACTTATTGTTAAATTTCTTTTTACACACTACACAGGCATATGGTTTTTCTGCAGTGTGTTTTAAAATATGACTTTTAAGGTTGGACTTGTGTCTAAATGACAGGTAACACACTTCACAGATATGAGGTTTTTCTCCAGTGTGTATTGAAAGATGCCTTTTTAGGTTAGACTTATTGTTAAATGACTTGCTACAAACATCACAGACATATGTTTTTTCTCCAGCATGTATTAAAAGGTGAACTTTTAGGCTGGATTTGGTGCTAAATGTTGTTTTACACAAATTACAGACATATGTTTTTTCTCCAGCATGTATTAAAAGGTGAGCATTTAGGTTGGATTTGCTGCTAAATGTTTTTTTACACACATTACAGGCATGTGGCTTTTCTCCAGTGTGTTTTAACATATGAATTTTAACATACGACTTGTGTCTAAATGACACGTTACAAACTTTACAAATATGAGGCTTGTCTCCACTGTGTATTAATAGGTGACTTGTAAGATGAGACCTTAGACAAAAGGACTTACCACACACTTCACAAGAATGAGGATTTTCTCCAGTGTGTATCAATAGGTGACTTTTAAGATGAGCCCTTTGGCTAAATGTCTGGTTACACACTTCACAGGAATAAGGTTTTTCTCCAGTGTGTATTAAGAAATGTTTTTTTAGGCTAGACTTATTGTTAAATTTCTTTTTACACACTACACAGGGATATGGTTTTTCTCCAGAATGAATCCTGAGGTGAACATCAAGTTTGGACTTGATGCTAAATGTCCGGTAACACACGTCACAGGAATGAGGTTTTCCCCTAGTGTGTATTAAGAAATGTTTTCTTAGGTTATACTTATTGTTACATTTCTTTTTACACACTACACAGGCATATGATGGTCTTTCTTCAGAGTGAATTTTCAGGTGCCTTTTAAGGTCAAACTTATGACTAAATGACTTATTACACACATCACAAACATGGGGCTTTTCTCCAGTATGTTTTAACATATGTCTTTTAAGGCTGGACTTGCAACTAAATATCTTGTTACACACTTCACAAGTGTGCATCTTTTATTTGGGAAATGTCAAAGATAGTAGTTGAAGAATAGCAAGCGTTGAGAATATCTTAGTTCCGATAAGTTTTCTGAAACCGAAAGGAAAAAAACTTATAATATTAAGGTAAGCAAGTAAAATGCTCAATATACAGGTTAAGTAAAATAGAATATATCGATTATCAACAGCTATAACTATTTAATGAAAAATAATTTGCAGAAATAATATTAACATAGAAAGCAGACAGAACCTTAAAACTTTGTACACATATATCATAGATGTTCAAAGTGATTTCCTTTGGTCAAATGGATAACATCTAAAACATGTTCTTTTTTTTTCTATGTTGAAGGGAGGTTTTCTGGTTGCTATTTTTGTGTGAGCAAGGGAAAACACATTGAACATTTATGACGTATATGTACAAAATTTTGTAAGTTCTGCTTACATTCTCTGACGTTATCTTATCCATTAATTTTTATCGATTAAGTAGTTACAGCTGTTTATAATTAATTCTTTTTTTACTTACCCCTTTTCAAAAATTCTTATTTGCACAGGATTTAGATGGTAAGATAACCACTTTTAAATATACATTTGATCTTGTTTTTAGAAAGTTTTCATAGGGTTTTCTATATCATTGCTACTGTGGTCAAGTACCAAGGTAATTGGTTTGGGGTTCATGTTAAATAAAATGATATCTCTTATAGGATTATTGCAGATGGTTCGGTACTTACTAGTAATGTTGGTATATATTCAAATTTACCTATTAATTGTTGGGAAACTCATAATTCTGAATGTAATTTAGATAGCTGACAACATTTGATCGCAGTTTTATTTTTAAGTATGAAATAAAGTTAGATTGTTGTTGTTTTTTCATTAGGTTTCTTGTTAATTTCACAAAGTTTCGAGTAAAAATGCCCTAATTGGCGTTGAAATTCGTATTTGAATGATGTTAACAATTATATGCTCTCGATTATCCATAAAAAATAACATTTTATTTTTTTCCCTAATAGCATTCATTAAAAAAAACATTTAATAGATTAAATAATTAAATTACTTGCAATGCCTAACATTAGTAACACTGGTTGAGTTGTCAAATCAATTTGACGAAGGGTTGTCGAGTCGCCAGAATCGGCTTTGAAATCTATATTTGAATCATGTTAATGATAATATACTATCAGTTATTTCTAAAATCCCATTTTACCTAATTATTAAATAATAACAATTATTAAAAAAAAATAATAGATTAAAACAGGGATTGGAAAGTTACTTTAAAAAAGTAACTGTTACAGTTACAGTTACTTAATAAAAAAAGTAACTATGTTACCGTTACAGTTACTTAATATGAAAAGTAACACGTTTACAGTTACTTAGTACGAAAAGTAACGATTCACAGTTACTTTTTGAAATTTCAAATTATGAGAAAACTTGTAATTTAGCCATCTTACCATTTTTCAAAGAAAATCATTATTAACGAAACAATTTCACAACTCTGGCTGCCGTTAGCAGCCAAAGTGGACAATGCTAGTTTGCTTTTTCCCTCCCAAGAAAAGCTCAGATTTCGGGAATGCGAAATGTTCCCTTCTCTCTTAGGAGTGGAATTTATAAATAAGCATCAGGCAGCCTTCGGAAAGTAACGGAAAAGTAACGCAATATTTCGTTACCTCCTAAAAGTAACTAAGTTACAGTTACTTTCTGAAAAATGTAACGGCGTTACCCGACGTTACCTAAAAAAAGTAACTGTTACAAGTAACGCGTTACTCCAATCCCTGGATTAAAAACAATTAAGTTACTTGCATTGTCCAACATTAGTAATAAAATACGAAACCATGGGTACTAGGCTGATATGCATGATTAATCTGGACTTGAATTGCGAGGTTTTACTAAACATTAATGCATAATACTAAATCAATGGCAACCATTACTCAGTAGCCAAAGCAAAATTTAACAGCAGAAGTGTTAAAATTAAACACCAAATTTGTGAGTTAAACACCAAATTTGTGAGTTAAACACCAATAGGGTAACTGCGACCACCCTAACTAGATTAAGGACAGGCCACTTCAAAGGTATGGAAATCCAAAAAGATGGAACTAGAAAATACTCCAGCTGCAGAAACTGCCCCGACTCGGAACTGGATCCAAAACATCTTTTCTCTTGTCCAGCCATCCTGGCAAAATTGCAGCAAATCACCAACTCGCCCTACGAAGACCTTTATGAGGACCACGGTCTGCAGATCGCTGGGGCGGTCTATGAGACCTTTGGTCCTATATAGTCTCTATCCATGGACACGGCATCATCAATGGCAACCAGTCTGTAGCTTCAGTAAGACATTAATTCAATTAAACAAATAATCAGAGATTGGAAACAACGAACCAACCTAAAAACTATGAGGCATCACTAACAATAAAATCGAACCATCCATTAAGCCTGATTGTGCTACGTTGTTTTATTACATTTAAAAGCCAAATTATCTCTTCATGCCTTGTTTAAGATTTCATAGCTCTTTATACAATTGTACAATTATTCATAGAACATTGTGAATGTTTCAATAAATTGTGTAGTTGTAGCTTGATATTTAATGAAACCAAAAAAAAATTTACTTACTATTTATATTTACTTTATCGTATTCAGTGATTGCATTATTTTGCTGACTATGCAACCCTAAAAGAAATGACAAAATTTTAGGAAATTTCAATGTTTCTATGCCACTAGTGTTAAAGGATGACCGTAAACTAAAGTCTGGCCAGACACTTTTATACGAGTTAAATAAAAATGTTTCAAATAAAATTATGTAGAAATATTTGAACAAAAAATTAGCATTTACTACTGATGTCTAAAACCTTATTTTAAAGAAACGTTTTGCATAGGCAACTCATTTCCATTACACGTCATTCCAATCCTCTTTTTCATTAGTGGATCATATCGCGTATCCAGCTAAGCCTCGCATATTTTTTCTCCCATAGGATTTGTATGGAGTGACTAACATGGGTGTAAAAATCTGTTTCATCAGCAAAATCAACGTTATGTACAAGTTTTCTATTACTAATTATTGATTTTAAAAGGTTTAAGCTATCTTTTGGACTAAATATTTATAATGGAACTTCATTTGTGTAAAAGAAATTTTGGTTTTATTCGAAAGATGTTGATCAGTCGCATTGTTTTTTTAAAAATATTTTACGTCCATCTAATATTAATTTAGTTTTTATGTTTTATTTCTGATAAAATATGTTTTATGCACTAAACAATATAAAAAAAAAACAATATAATAACAAACAAACACATATTAAAAAACGATCAAATTGAATGCTTCAGCAAATTTTTCGATGAACTCAGTGCGAAACCTGCTTAATTGCTGTTTTATAAACTACATTTACAATCACACATAAAAAAAATAATCATAGAAATGTAACCTTCAAAGTAAAATAAGTAACAAAATTGCCTTACTTGCCTCAAATTAAGGTTTATGAAGCAGCGCTGAAAGTTACTTTCGTTTAGATATTGGAGATGTTAAAACGGTGAACCACAACAATCCGCAGCAACCCCACCAATTGAATGGGGTTACCGATTTCTTGTTTCCCCCCTCCGTTTCAGAGCTTGTCAGCACCATTACTTAACTCATGAAGCGACCCTAGAAACCCCCCCCCCCCTCCTCCTGTAATCGGTGGTCTAAATTCCCCGAGGACACGTAATTACTAGATCCCTACGTCCTCGGGGATGGCCATTTCCCCCTTAATGTTTGTGATACGTTTTAAATTATTGTTATCTTAAAGGGGTTAAATAATAGTCTAGATCTCACTTCTAAAATGACCTTTTCATCTAGAAATCCTGCCGATTCCTTCATCAGACCCAATGTGCATGCTCAAGTAATCGCTAAACAAAAAAACTTGTCAGTGCAGGTGCTTTTGGACTTGTAACAACGAAGGAATTAACAATTACGTACAAAACACATTATGCACTGGTTTTAAACAAGGATAGCAATTATGAACATCTATCTAACTAGGAAACTCCTTTCACATTTCTGTGCAAAAACCTCTGTATATTATTGCCCTGATTGTAGAACTGGCAAACACCATATTTGATTCATTAAATTCCATGATGATGATTTTCACAGTTTTCAAGTTAATTTTGTACACCTAAGTAAATTGACTGACTTTTCAGTAACATAGTCCGTACATTAAAAGATGACCCAGTGCTTGCATACAGTTCTCTCTAACTGCCTGCTATTGACTCACTACATTACACAGGTCGTGACTTGAAGCTCCATTGTATCTACCAGCACAACCCAAAAAATGTGAAAGTGGGTTGGTTCGTTATGGTTCATGACAATCCAAAAACTAGTTCATAGATTTTTTTATATATATTTCAAGGTGATTTTCAATGTAAACAGGTTTTTAAGATTCCATATGTTTAATGTATTTGAGCCAAACATTTTTTTAATAAATATCCACTGTAACACTTTTATACTTAAAAAAAGTAGCAACATTTAAGCAGAGACCTTAAACAAAATGGACTGTGCATTAACAAATCAAAAAGCGTTTTTCCCATGGACATGTGACTTGCTCCAAAGTCATGTGGTGTTGACCGTTTGTGAGTTTTTCACAATAACATAAGCATATAAGGCCGGCAATATAATTGTAGTAAATGGAAATTGGGAAAAACACAAAGACGACTCGATATTTGGGCAAAAAAAGGTTACTAGCTTATAGCAGCTATTTTAATTAAACAATTATTTTAGGAAAGGTCTGATCAATACATGATGTGGAATCAGAAAACCAAGGATATTTTTTATTTCGAGAAGAATCTCAGAAATAAAAAAGAGCTTATAGAATAATTCTAATAAATGAATAGGCTGTAAACCATAAAATTTCCATAAACATGTTGATTTCTATAATGATAAAGATGTTGAGAACAACTGAAGAGTACCCGTGAAATGTTGCAAATCCCTTTTTGAAAATTTCTTGATATTTATGAATTGCATAAAAATTAGGCATCTAGGAGAGATTAAACTAATGGAAGAAAATATTTCTAATGGAAACAGCAGCATAAAATCATCGTCTGGTAAAACATTAAAATTTGCTAAAAGGTTTCAGAAAACCCACATCACTTCAGGGTGAATTAAATGTAAGTGGCCTTTCGGGTACGGCAGCCTTTACTTTTCATTTTTCATGTCTGGCGACAATTTACAAAGTTCAAACGAAACGGTTGCGATAAGTTGGCATATGTAGCTACCGTTCTCCTCTAATTCGGGATTTAGGGAGTTTCATCTTTAAATCGTTTTTGGACCTGCTTCAGTATTGAATGTGCAGTCCGTGCAATTTATGTCGCTGCTTTTAAGCACGAAAAAAAAATCGAGCATGTAACAATTGCATAAGCCTAACCAACTAATACTTCAATTTTCAATCTAAGAAAAAGAAATATTGTGCCATGATAAAACTAATTTTAGTCAATTCAATACTATGTTATGTACTTACTATTATGATTATCTTTATTTAATAGTAAACTTGCTTGACTTAGTTGAGCCTTCGTTATTCTTGAAATTTATACCTTCTCCCCGAAATGATTCGTTGGCTATGTCCTGACTACGCCACAAATGCCACAAAGCAAAGGCAACAAAACTTGGCGACTTGGCAGAGTCAGCCCCCATGCTATTGCATTGCTTGGCGCCCTTGGCGGTTGCCAAATTTTGTTGCCTTTGTGGCGTTTGTTGTCGTAGTAAGGACATAGCCGTTTGTTTACAATGTGACCCAGCCACTTTTACTTTCTGGTCTGGAATAGACATGTTTCTTCAGGTTTGAGTGGCAACAGAAATGTTTAGAGAAAATATATTCTCTCTGTATCCTCTGTTGATGTATAAATGTCACGTTGAAACAGAGAACCAATCGGAGCAGACAAAGCAGGATTAAAAACTGCAAGACGTCACCGATATTAAGCCCATTAAATTATTATTTTTTTAAAAAAATACTTTAGTCTTTTAAGATTTTATTTCATAATTAAAAATATAATAATCTCGTTCATTATTGATGGTTGAACCCCAAATTCGTGTAATGTCAAAGTTAAATTATATAAATTAGAAATTTTTTAGTCGATAGTCAGATGACAAGGACAACACCAGTGCCATGTTGGAATTGGCATGTTTAAGATGACGTCATTGTTTCAGGTTTTCCTTTGTTTATCAGGATAAAATTGGCAGTTACGGTTCTACTCTCAATGCGCAGAATTAGCTTGTTTCGAATGGCATATTTATGTTGTCATTTTAACCTTCTGCTATTTCATTGGTTCATTACGTTTTAGTCAATGCGCGGTATTTTCGCCTAATGTTTTCTATTTAACAGTTCTTTATGTGCAAATTTTTACGAATCTTGCTATTTATAAAGCTTCATTGGTTACACACTTCATCTCGTTACACACTTCACAAGTATGCATCTTTATTTAGTAAATGTCAATTAAAATAAATTCAACAAATTCAAAATGAATTCAATTGTCAATTAAAATAAATTTCAACTACGCCCCAGCGTTACCAAAATGAAAAATAGTGATAAGAAACTTCGGTTTAGAAGATATTTCTGCCTTGTGCGGAGAAATTAAGCGAAATTGTCGTACAGCAATGCAACATGATTTACGAACACAGAAAAGCCTTAGGTCTACTGAGGGAAATTTGTACAAAACATTCGTGAAACAAAAAGAAATTCTTCTCAACTCTATGTAAAAATAAAAGCAATATCGCTGAAACTGAACTGTTAACCATGGACATGAATGGTGGTGACACAAAATAGGTCTTCGGCCGGCCGGCAGGGCTCGAACTCGCAACCTACGATGGATGTCAGTCCAACACTCTACCAACCAGGCTATCCCGAAACGAGCTATACTTTTAATCACCTAAATTCAATTCTACGAAAAAAAATATCGTCATTAGAATAGGCCAATTTTTAACACAATAAGATTTGTAACGCACTAACTGTCGCCTAGTACCGCTTCTACACAAGATTTATACACAATAGAAAAAAATCGTCATACACACAGCATCGAATTTAAATTTTAACTTTCAAAAGCCAAATTCAACTATTTTCAATGTCTTTTGCAAATTAAATTAACATTACTTATCTTATTTACAATTCAAAGTAAAAATATGTGAACTTGTTTTAGACCAATTCTAGCATCCGTTCCAGCAACATTAGCCTTGTTTAGAAAATGTCGAAAACCAATGACAAAAATAATTCATTCTTGAAAAAGTATCAACTTGAAAAATCTGTAAAAACCTGATATTTTCGAAATATTTATTAATAAGAAAACATGAAACTACAACAAACTAAAATAATAAGAAACTTAAATTAAAATTAACCAGATTTTTATACAAAAAAATACAAATGCCTAGCCACTTTTTTTAGTACAAAAATATTGAACAATCACATTGTGCTACATTTTATGATGCCATTTAAAAGTCATTCATGATAGAAATAAATTTTGCTACAAATATAATTTTTAAATAAAGTTTCTTGTGCCATTGTCGATGAGGTAACGATTTAAATTAAATTTCAATGCCAATTTAACAGTTGAATTGCCGATAGACGGTAGATCGATCGGGTCCATCAAAAAAATTAATTTATTGCACATTGTGGCTAATTATACATTGCCTTGTTTTGTAATAGCTTTCAACGACCTGTTCTAATCAGGGCATCTTGGGACAACAGAATTTCATGTGATTCCAACTTCATTAATAAATCAATTTCCAATTGGATTTATAACAATTATTTTAAATTTCGCAGATTTATTCATTTTTTGCAAGCAAGGCCAAATTGTTTTAGGCGTCTAAAAAAGTAAATAAACAACAGTTGCGAAGTCTATTTGTCACAATTAGCAAACAAATATAATCTGATGCAACGTAACATGAACTTGAAAATTTTTTGTGCTGCATTGAAAGAAATCCAATTTGATCAAATTTTAAATGCATGTGTCTATGGGAGTTGCAAGTAGTTGTGACAAGTGTGAAATGGCTTTAAAGCTTTGATGTATAGAATAATTATTTATTGAATACAAAATCTAAAAATTATTTCAGGTACAAAAATTTTTAAATAATGACACTATTTTAAATTATTTTTAGTAATGATTATTTATAATAGAATTTCATGTGCAACAAACTACATTACTGGTAAAGAGACATTTGAGATCGTCAACCCTCAACAATATTTGGTATTTGAAAGTTTCTGAAAATACAGGTATAAGAACTGCTTTTAGGGCAGATCTTTTTCTACCTTCAATATTGATTTGACGAGATCTGACATATGGTTTTCTCTAGTGGGTATTAAGTGTCTTTTAGGTCAGTCTTATTGTTATATTTTATTTTACACACAACAAGCATATGGTTTTCTCCACAGGATTCAAGTACATTAAGGTATGCTTAAGACTTGTACAACCATAGACAACGGTTTCCATAGAATCAATAACGTATGAGGAGATCAGGCTCAAGCTAAAGACGAGAAGGAAGAAGGGCAATTTGGCCAGGGTTGCCAACAGTTTTAGGAGAAAAGCACTACGAAAAAATACCATTTAATTCTAAAAATACAAAACATACTATAAAAATACTAGAAAAGCCACCCCCCCCCCCCCGTATCACGTTTTTTTTAAAGTCACTAAAAAGATTCCAAAATGCAGCTAAAATTTCTATGGTCTTGTTTTGTAATTTTAGAATTAAATGGTATTTTTTCGTAGTGTTTTCTCCTAAAACTGGTGGCAACCCTGACGAAATTGCCCTCTTATTCTGGTCTCCATGTGCGTCCCGTCGTTAGCATTGGAGGTCACGTGATCTGCCAATCTAATACTTTAACTATGATATCTATGGTTTTTCTGCAGTGTGTTTTGACATATGATTTTTAAGGTGGTAGTTGTAACTAAATATCTCGTAACACACTTCACAAGTGTGCCTTTTCTATTTGATGTGTTTAAAGTTGAAGAATAGGGAATCTTTAGGGAATTTTGGAATCTTTTAAGTTTTGATAACTATTCTGATACAGAAAAAAAAACTTTTAAAATATTTAGGTAGCAATTAAAACGTTCACTATAAAGGCTAAGTAAAATAAAATATAGCAATTACCAACAGCTATAACTATGTAATTAAAAATAATCTAGAATAATAGAATGTAAATAGCATGATAAAAGAGAAACTGCTTTATGGCTAAGCAGCTTCTTTTTTTACCTCAAATACTGATTTTGGGTTTAGGTAGAGTTGCTGAAAATTATTTTTTAGTCCAGTTTGTAATAGGATGTAGGTTTTGATATTGTCTTTTCTGCTAAATGTCTTCTTACTCACTTCACAGGAGTTGTTTTTTCTCCAGTGTGTATAAGAGGTAATATTTTAGATTAAGACCAATTACTAAATGTTTTTTTGCACACTTCACAGGCATACAGTTTTCCCCCAGTGTGTATAAAAGAGTGACTTGTAGGATGGTCCCTGCAGCTAATTGTCCGTTTATACACTTCACAGGAATGAGGTTTTTCTCCAGTGTGTATTGAGAGACGTTTTTTTTAGGTAAGCCTGAAATTTAAATCTCTTTTTACACACTACACAGACATATTATCTTTCTTCAGAGGGAACTTTTAGGAGATTTTGAAAGTTTTACTTATGGGGCTAAAGGACTTATTACACACATTACAGACATGTGGCTTTTCTCCAGTGTGTTTTAACATATGACTTTTAAGGCCAGACTTCTGGCTGTGTTTTATGACTTTTAAGGTGGGACTTTTTTGCACCCTTACACTTTACAGGTAACACACTTTACAGGTACGAAGTTTGTCTCCACTGTGTGTTAATAGGTGACTATCAAGATTAGACCTTTGACTGAAGGAATTATTACACATTTCACAGGCATACGGTTTTCCCCCCAGTGTGTATAAAAGAGTGTCTTGTAAGATGACCTATTTGGCTAAATGACTTATTACACACTACACAGGCATGTGGCTTTTCTCCAGTGTGTTGTAACATATGACTATTAAGGCCAAACTTGTGTCTAAATGACAGGTTAAACTTTACAAATATGAGGCTTATCTCCACTGTGTATCAGGAGGTGAATATCAAGATTATACCTATGACTGAAGGAATTATTACACACATCACAGGCATACTGTTTTTCCACAGTGTGTATTAAAAGAATGAATTTTAAGCTTGGACTTTTGGCTAAATGTTCGGTTACACACTTCACAGGAATAAGGTTTTTCTCCAGTGTGTATTAAAAGATGTTTTTTTAGGTTAGAATTACAGTTAAATTTCTTTTTACATATTACACAGGTATATGGTCTTTCTCCAGAGTGAACTTTTAGGTGATTTTGAAAGCTGCCCTTATGGGTAAATGACTTGTTACACACATCACATACATGTGGCTTTTCTCCAGTGTGTTTTAACATATGCCTTTTAAGGATAGACTTCAAATGAAATGACAGGTTACAAACTTTACAGATATGAGGTTTGTCTCCACTGTGTATTAATAGGTGACTTGTAAGATAATACCTTTGACTAAAGGACTTGCAACACACTTCACAGACATGTGGCTTTTCCCCAGTATGTTTTAACATATGCCTTTTAAGGCTAGACTTCAAATGAAATGACAGGTTACAAACTTTACAGATATGAGGTTTGTCTCCACTGTGTATTAAAAGGTGAACCTTTAGGTTGGACTTATGGCTAAATGACTTATTACACACTACACAAGCATGTGGCTTTTCCCCAGTATGTTTTAACATATGACTATTAAGGCCGGACGTGTAACGAAATGACAGGTTACAAACTTTACATATATGAGGTTTGTCTCCACTGTGTATTAATAGGTGACTTTTAAGAGAAGACCTTTGACTAAATGTCTGGTTACACACTTCACAGGAATAAGGTTTTTCTCCAGTGTGTATTAAGAAATGTTTTTTTAAGGCTAGACTACTTAAAATTTCTTGTTACACACTTACACAGGCATATGGTTTTTCTCCAGATGAATCCTGAGGTGAACATCAAGGTTGGACTGAGGCTAAATGTCCGGTAACACAAGGGCAAGGAATGTGGTCTTTCCCGTGTGTAACAAAGATGTTTTTTAGTGTAAACATGATTTTTAAATCTCTTTTTACACACAACACAGGAATATGGTCTTTCTTCAGAGTGACGTTTTAGGTGACTTTTAAGATTAGACTTGTGTCCAAATGACTTGTTACACACATCACAGACATGTGGCTTTTCCCCAGTATGTTTTAACATATGACTTTTAAGGCCAGACATGTAACGAAATATCTCGTTACACACTTCACAAGTGTGCATACTTTTATTTAGTAAATGTCAAAGATAGTAATTGAAGAACAGTAAGCGTTGAGAATCTCTTAGTCCCGTTAAGCTTTCTGAAACCAAAAGGAAAACATTTTTAAAATATAGTAGTAAGATAAGCAATTAAAATTTTCAATATACAGGTTAAGTAAAATAGAATATATCGATTGCCAACAGCTATAACTATTTAATAAAATATAATATAGCAATAAATTAACATAGAATTCACACAGAACTTTAATACATATTCTTTTTTCTATCTTGGAGGGAGGGTTAGTATGGTTAGTAGGGGGACATGTTTTCTGGATGCTATTCGTGTGAGCAAGGAAAGTCACATAGAATATCTATGACGTATATAAAACTCTATAAGTTCTGCTTACATTCTGTGTTGTTTTCTTATCCATTATTCCTTTCCTATTAAGTAGTTTTAGCTGTTTGTAATTGCTATATTCTTTTTTACTTACCCCCTTAGACATATTTTTATTTGCACAGTATTGATGTTAAGGTAACCACTTTTAAATATACATTTGTTTTTAATAAATTTTTATAGGGTTTTCTATATCATTGTTACCATGGTCAAGTAGCAAGGCGATTGGTTTCGTGGTTTAAGTTAAATAAAATGATATCTCACAATGGGTATCATTGCAGATGATTCTGTACTTACTAGTAAATTTGGTAAATCTTCAAATTTAACTATTAAATGTAGGGCAGGGCTCGAAATTAACTTTTTATGCCAGGTGCACGAGTGCACCCAAGTCTTGTGAATTAGGTGCACTAAATAATAGTTAGGTGCACAAATATAAGTATTATGTGCACACATATAATATGAATAACAAGTTAAAAAAAACTTTTCTTCATACAAACTGACTAAATGCAGGGTTTCCGCGCATATGAAAAGTCATGAATTTGGACATGTAAATTTTGTCATGAAAAGTCATGAATTTAGCAAAAAACGATCAAAAGTCATGAAAATCGTTGTATTCGTATCGCTGTAGTTTCGCAACTTTCGGATCGCTGTAGTTTAGCGACTTTCCGATCGCCGTAGTTTCGCGACTTTCGGCTCCCCGGAGTTTCGCGACTTTCGGCTCCCCGGAGTTTCGCGACTTTCGGCTCCCCGGAGTTTCGCGATTTTCGGCTCCCCGGAGTTTCGCGACTTTCGGCTCCCCGGAGTTTCGCGACTTTCGGCTCCCCGGAGTTTCGCGACTTTCGGCTCCCCGGAGTTTCGCGACTTTCGGCTCCCCGGAGTTTCGCGACTTTCGGATCGCCGTAATTTCGTGACTTTCAGATCACCGTAATTTCGCTACTTTCAGATCACCGTAATTTCGCTACTTTCGGATCACCGTAATTTCGCTACTTTCGGATCACCGGAGTTTCACGACTTTCGGATCGCCGTAATTTCGCGATTTTCGGATCACTGCAGTTTCGCGACTTTCGGATCACCGGAGTTCCGAGACTTTCGGATCGCCGAAGTTTTGCGATTTTCGGAATGCCGGAGTTTTGCGATTTTCGGAACTTGGGTGCACAACGTGCACCCAAGTTGAAAACTTATGTGCACAATTTTCTTTTTAGGTGCACGGTGCACCCATGCACCCGCTAATTTCGAGCCCTGATGTAGGGAAATCCATAATTTTGAACCAAATTTAGATAGCAGACAACATTTGATCTCAGTTTCCTTTCCAAGTATGAAACCAAATTATATTGTAGTTGTATTTTTCCATTAAGTTTCTTGTTAGTTTCTAGTTAAAATGCACCAATCGGCCTTGAAATTCGTATTTGAAAGATATTAACAATGATATGCTCTCGGTTATCAATAAAAAATAACATTTTATTTCATCAAACTACTCCATAATGACATATATAAAAACACAGGGGTGAAAGTGTCCAAAATCAAAAAAGTGGATATCACGCGTGTAGGACCACATAAACTAAAAATGAGAATGGCATGCGCATGAGTAAATAGGAAATAATGAATGAATGCGCCCATATAATAATCAAAAAGTACAAAAAAAAAAATTATTACCAAAATTATCTTATTTAAAAATTGATCAGTCTACTTCATAATTTATGAAACATATCTCCTAAGTGAAGGAACATGATGATACTTTAAGTCTAGACAAACGAGCTATAGGATGCCGAAAGTCAGAAGAGGCTCTACTCGAGTGAAGTGGTGGAAATCATCACTACTAACCAAATTCAAGGGACTGGGGAGCTCAGTCGAAGAAGGCGTTCGCCTTGCTTGGGGAAAATCCCAGGTTCGTATCCACCCAACGCCAACCTATAAATGGCATGTGCAGTCAAAAATGTCCAACGAATAATACCATGTGTAGAGGGAGTGCACGTTAAATATGCTTTAAAGTCAAACGCTGCCTACAATGTCCCCCTTAACGGTTGCTTTGGGTGCCTACTCAGGTGTCGGCTCGTCACTTGACACTGGTTCTAAATTATGAAGCCCATCGCCAATAGCCCTCATGCAGCTCTAGTGCGACGTTAATTCAAACTAACCTAAAATCTGAATATATAAGGGTGTATATAAGCCAACCCTCCATTAAAAAAACTGTCTAAAATTAGAAACCCCAGTATAGGCCGAAGTAGAAAAAAAGCCTTAAAAAAGTTTAAAACGCAAAAAAAAATCTTTTAATGTTCAACGCTGTTCTTGTGACTCAAGGTCAGGATTGGTCAGAAGAAAACATTTTGGTTGGTCCTATTTGGCCTGAACAGGAGCTACAAAAGTAACCAGACACTCTTTCAATCATCACGCAGAGTCAGATACCTGTCAATCATTATGAGGCAAGCAGATTTCGCAAAAATTAATAGAGGCAGCAATATAAACTAATCAGGAAGCATTATTGGACTGCAAAATTTTGTACAGATGAAAATGATCCTTATCTAATGGGGGATTGCACTGGTCGTTGGCCGATACTTGAAGACAGCTTAGTGTAATGTAATCTTAATTCATCCTTATATTGTAATGAAATATTTTAACTTTATTAGCAAAATGTGTTATTTAAACATGTTATTTCTTAAGATTTAAGTTTATTTTTCATTGATATTGACCGAGAGTCGAGGAAACAACTTTTTGACGATTTTTTCAATAAAAGTAAGGCATTTTTTTTCCTCCAGTGGAAGCAAGAACCCAGAGTAATGATTAGCGTATAAAACGTATGACAAAGACGCGTCAACATTTCGTAGTTGAATACGAAACCAACATTTCCTTAAAAAAAATTTAAAAGCAGAATCATATTAACACGATTTTTTTTTCAAAACTTGGAAAATCAAAAACTTTATTACATTAATTTTTGAAAAACTTGGTTAAGCGGAATTTCCTGAAAAATTCGGGAAAAAGCGGAATTTCTTTGAAAAATCGGAAAAAAGAGGGAATTCTGCCGTTCGGCGGAAGCCGGGAACCCCCTGTTAAAAACATTTAATAGATTAAATAATTAAGTTACTTGAAATGTCTAACATTAGAACACCAAACCATTGTTACTAGTCTGATATGCATGATTAATCAAGATAAGAAATGTGAGCTTTTACTAAACATTAATGATTTTACTAAACGTTAGGCTTGCACCCCCAAACAAACACTTTGTCACTTGACCAAGGTTAAAAATTATGAAGCCTGTTGTCACTTTAATAAGTTTGCAGCTTTTGTAATACGTTAATTCAACCAAACAAATAATCTAATATTGAAAACAATGAACCATCAGTAATATACGAAATATACAAGTACTAAAAACTATGAGGCATCAATAATAATAATAAAATAGAACCATCCATTAAGCCTGATTGTGAGATATGTTGTTTTATTATATTTAAACGCCTAATAATCTCTTCTTGCATTTCTTCAGATTTTATAGCCCTTAATAAATTTGTAATACATCCGTACAATTATTCATAGAATATTGTGCTGTTTCAATAATTTTTGTAGTAATTTAGGTAAATATTTAATTCAACCAAAAATTATTTAGGTACTATTTATATTTACTTAATAAGGGGAAGGTCTATTTATATTTACTTCTTTAAGGGGAAGCTGAAGACCCAGCATCCTTCTTTCACTTCCCATGCTAAGTCTATGGGACAGTTCTTGGAACACACTGCCTTTGTTTTTGGGTTTATTAACTAGCAATTTTTTGCATTAGGAAGTCCAGGAAGTTTTCTGAGAATCTTTGAGCTCACTTTTTCATTCTATTTAGCCAGATTTTTTTTTTTTAATTTGAAATAAAAAAATTCCTGCTATTTTTCCAACAAATTAAGACTTTTTACTGAAAAATAAGTGCTACAACATAAAATTCAACTTCTCTTTTAGAGTTTTACGATGAAATTTGCAGCAAAATATAAAAAAGGTTTGAATTTTATGTTGTATCACTTGTTTTTCAGTAAAAAGTCTTAATTTGTTGGAAAAATAGCAGGAATTTTTTTTGTTCAAATTTTTAAAAAAATCTGGCTAAATAGAATGAAAAAGTGATCTCGAGGATCCTCAGAAAACTTCCTGGACTTCCTAATGCAAAAAATTGCTAGTTAATAAACCTAAAAACAAAGGCAGTGTGTTCCAAGAACTGTCCCATAGACTTAGCATGGGAAGTGAAAGAAGGATGCTGGGTCTTTAGCTTCCCCTTAAAGAAATTACAAAAATTTTGGAAATTTTAAATGTTTTAATGCCACTAGTATTAAAGGATGACCGTAAACTGAGGCGAACCAACCATTTTTATAGCAGTTGAACAAAAAATTTTCAAATAAAATTATGTAGAAATATTTGAATTTTTTTTTTAAATAGAATTACTAACCCCTAAAACTTTATTTTCAAGAAACTTTTGGCATGAAAATTTGCGGGAAATATATTTTATTTAGCACATCTAAGATTTTGTTACAGATACCCAATACCCATTATATTAAAATTCCATGATAATGATTTTCAAAGTTTTCAAGTTAATTTTGTACACCTAAGTGAATTGACTGACTTTTCAGTAACATAGTCCGTACATTAAAAGATGACCCAGTGCTTGCATACAGTTCTCTCTAACTGCCTGCTATTGACTCACTACATTACACAGGTCGTGACTTGAAGCTCCATTGTATCTACCAGCACAACCCAAAAAATGTGAAAGTGGGTTGGTTCGTTATGGTTTATGACAATCCAAAAACTAGTTCATAGATTTTTTTATATATATTTCAAGGTGATTTTCAATGTAAACAGGTTTTTAAGATTCCATATGTTTAATGTATTTGAGCCAAACATTTTTTTAATAAATATCCACTGTAACACTTTTATACTTAAAACAGTAGCAACATTTAAGCAGAGACCTTAAACAAAATGGACTGTGCATTAACAAATCAAAAAGCGTTTTTCCCATGGACATGTGACTTGCTCCAAAGTCATGTGATGTTGACCGTTTGTGAGTTTTTCACAATAACATAAGCATATAAGGCCGGCAATCTAGTTGTAGTAAATGGAAATTGGGAAAAACACAAAGATGACTCGATATTTTGGCCAAAAAGGTTACTAGCTTATAGCAGCTGTTTTAATAAAAAAAATATTTTAGGAAAGGTCTGATCACATGATGTGGAACCAGAAAACCAAATATATATTTAAATTATTTAGAGAATAATATCAGAATTAAAAAAGAGCTTATAGAATAATTCTATTAAAAGAATAGGCTGTAAAGCAGAAAAATACTATAAATATGTTGATCTAAACAATCGTAGGGTACCCGTGAAACTTGAAATGTTGCATATCTTTTTTTAAAAATTTCTTGACATTTATGAATTGCATAAAAATTAGGCATCTAGCAGACATCAAACTAATAGAAAAAAATATTTCTAAGGGAAACAGTGGCATAAAATCACAGTCTGGTAAAACATTAAAATTTGCTAAAAGGTTTCAGAAAACCCACATCACTTCAGGGCACTGAGCTAAAGAATACTGATCTGGAGTGAGTAGTCAGCGCGCCGAAACCGCTTCACACCTCAATCTTGGTTTATGCGTGCGAGTAGGCAAAAGAAGAACTAATTTTCAGTTTCATTTTGCTAATTTTTTTTTATTTTTTCGTATACTTCCTTCAAATTTTTCATCTTCTATTTATCACCTTTAACCTAATGTAAGATTTATTTGAAAATTTTGATTTCTCGAACTTTGGTTGAAAATTTAGTGTTTTCTACGCGAGTGCAATTACGTTTCACCGAACATCCGAAAATGATAGCCGACCGCACAGCATATCCTCACGGCAGTGGTAAAACGCATTAGGCGCTGAGTGTTACGTACTATGGGACGTTAGGTTTACAGTTTCCAATCAGGCACAATTTCTTTTATTCCTATCTTAATGTAATATTTGTTGGACAATATAATTCTCCTAATTGTTCTGCTTCTTTCCATACATAATCCATTGACAAATAAAAAAATTTCCATGTTTCCTGATCACTTTTTCAAACCGTTTTGGAACTTTGATCATTTCGCCTAATTCAAAACCATATTGAATTTATAATTTATTACGAAAACTTTTTTATGCATTCTATATTTAGAAGGGTCAAAAACATATAAATGCAATAAAAAATTCTATTAATATACATTTGAATTTTACTTGGAATTTATTTCTACATACTTCCAACTCATCACACATTTAATCCCCTTGAATAAGAGATTTATTCTTGTATTGGAAACAAATTTAAATTGGACACTTATAAAAAAGGCTGAAGAACCATGTTTGATACTACATAAAAATGTATTTAAATCTATTTTCGAATAATGAGTAAGATATATGTACTCATAAAAAAGAAATTGGATAAGGTTCTAATCTACTTATAAACAAATACTAAAGTGAACAAACTTTTTGTTTCCAAATCAAAACAGGAATTTACACTGAGCTAAAGGATATTCAGTGGAAATTGAGTGCCTATTTTTAAAGAACGATTAAGCAACCTGCAGTTGTAAAAAAGTATTTATACCAGGTATATCTAATATATACACCAAACAAATATATACACCAAACAAAAATAAGGTATAAATATCGATGTTATTTACGGGAAGGTACTTATAGTAAAGTACGATTTTTACTTTGATTTCATTCTTTTGTATTCCTGACAAAACGTTATATTTTCGTAATTCATTATAATAAAATTCAGCCAATTTTAGTTCTTAATTTTAAAACGCAAACAATCCCAATCGTAATCAGGCTTGTACATGGATCGTCGTTAATGGGGAATTATATTGACACTAGAATTGATAATTGAATACGGACCAATAACCCATAAGTTATATCATCAATATAATACGAAATAAAAAATTTATCCCAATATCTTGCTTCTTTTAGCGACAACCAGCGTTTGTAAAATAAATTACCATAAAAAAAATATGCTTTCTTCTACATAAAAAAAAAGGAAATTCATTACATAAAAAAATCGACAGTATAAAACGATGTTAACCAGCGGAGAATGAGTTAGGCAAAAGGTTCGAATTAGTGTCTTTTTGCCTACTTCCAGCTTTTTATGTATCACTCCGCGGTGCTCGTTCGGTTATATGTAAAGTTCCCAGAAGTCATCACTCCAGGTTAGTATTCTTTAGCTCAGTGCTTCAGGGTGAATTAAATGTAAGTGAACTTTCAGGTATGCCAGCCTTTTCTTTTATTTTTCATGTCTGGCGACAATTGTCAAAGTTCAAACGAAACGGTAGCGATAAGTTGGCATTTGTAGCTACCGTTCTCCTCTAATTCGGGATTTAGGGAGATTCATCTTGATATCGTTGGACCTGCTTCAGTATTGAATGAGCAGTCCATGCAATTTATGTCGCTGCTTTTAAGCACGAAAAAAAAAATCGAGCATGTAACATTTACATAAGCCTAAGCAACTAAATACTTCAATTTTCAATCTTAGAGAAAAAGAAAATTATGCCTTATTAATTTCAGTCAACTCAATACTATATTCTGTACTTACTATTACCTTGATTTAATAGTAAACTTGCTTGCCTTACTTGAGCCTTCGTTATTCTTGTAATTAATTTATCGCTTCGCCTCAATGGTTCAGTTCATTTGTTTACAAAGTAATCCAGCCAATTTTACTTTCTGGTTTGGAAAAAAGGTATATTTCAGGTTTTGAGTGGCAACAGAAATCTTGAGTGAAGATATGTCGATCCTCTACTGACAAATAAATAACATGTTGGAACAGAGAACCAATCGAAGCACCGACCTAAGACAAAACAGGATTAAAAGCTGGGATACGTCACCTATAATCAGCCTATTAAATTATCTTCTTTAAAAAAATTAGTCTTCTAAGAATTTATATCATATTTAAAAATATAATATTCTGGTCCATTGGTAATGGTTGAACCTCAAACTCTTTGGGGTATTATACCCCGTTTCCACTAGCGAACTTAATCTAGATCAAGGGCGGAGCCTAAGTGAAACGTCATGAGCTGGGCAGTTAATCCAGTTCCGAACGCGATTAAGTTAATCTAGTTCAGGGAACACGATTAACTATTTAATCTAGCTTAAATGTGTTGTTCTGTTTGTTTACCTTTTTCTCAGATTGAAAGCGTTCGCGATTATATTTTTGTGAAAATTGTTGCATGATCGTAAGTTTTCTTATTCTCATTTATTTGAAGTTAAGGGTTTAATATTGAATTATTGTGCTCGATTGTTTGATTCTATATTATATGATTTTTGTAGCGTTCTACATGCCGTTTGTCATGCCGCCGCCTTTGCACTGCTGGTTAGGATGTTTATAAAAATTAAATGCATTTTTATTTGAATCTAACACATTCAGGAGACTTTTTACTATAAATAAGAATCCTAGAATCGTGGTCGGCAACATTTTGCGGCAGCAGAACGGCGATAAATAATTTCAACAGGTTAACCTTGCGATTGCGATTATTAGGTTTTGTTTATGTTTAAAATAAAATTTCTTAGTCAATTTTAATCAGCAAAATAACTAACTGTTAATACTTACTAAATCACTTTTGATTTTTTTTAATAGGCTAGAAGGAATGAGCCAGAAAAGAAAAAAACAAAAAATTACATCTTGTACAAACTGTGCGATGAATTTGCTAGAGCGAACCAAACAACCCATCTGCAGAAAATAGGAAAAATGTTGATCACCTCAGGCTATCTTGTTCTTGGCGAGATTTTCAATTGGCGGTGAATCAACGATCACTTATATGCCAAACTGTTTACATTTCTTATACGTGCATTTTTGATACTTTTATTGGAAAGTTTTTTTTTTCGGGCTTTATTTTGACAAAATGAAGTTGTTGGTCATTGGTGATTCTATGATTAAGGGTTTGAAGGAGTATTTCGTTGGAAAATGGAGTTTTTTCGACTTTGTGTGTGTTCCTGGCAGTAAGATCGAAGGATTGACAAGGGAGATTTCTTCAATGAAGAAATCATACAACTCGATTGTGTTGTTGTACATGCCGGAACAAACAATACTAATCGAGATTTTGTTTCAGGGATCCTGTGCAAGTATGAGTGTTTATTCGATGGAATATTCCGGCTCAATCCTCAGGTAAAGGTTGTTGTATCGGCTGTTATACCTTGTGAAGAAGATTATTATGCTCACAGCAAGATAGCATCAGTTGTGAAGTGTTTGTGTGCTACTATGCTCATTAATTTGTCCATAACTATGATACAAGTTTAGCATTTAATATTTTAAAATTTCAGATGCCAACTTTCCAACTTTTATTGCCTAAGCCAAGAAAGAACATCTAAACGTCAGTTAGCAATCATACTTTTGTTCTCAGGAGACGTGGCTAACATGACTAAATGATGCTCATTTTTGTGTGTCATTTATTGATATCAATTATGGGTGTTTTTTGGTTTATACTCTACTGATCAAGAAATTATGAACCAAATTAAGACTAAATAACTCTGATGGTACTACTTCAAGAACAATTCTGTGTCCAAATTTATATTTAAATAAACCTTGTTCAATAAACAGCATTTCATTTTTGGATGTGTGTGCTTTTATATTGTTGCTTTTAACTTGATTTTAAAATATACTAAATTTATGTAATGATGAATGTTTGATTTAGAAAAAATTAATTTGATAATTTTTTTACAAAGTTGGGAACCAGTTTGATGTATTGTATGTTCCTCTGAGGGATAAACAAATTAGCTGAAGTGTAAATTCGTTTTCAATGCATGAGATTTAAATTAAGTTTTAACCAAAAATTTAATTTCTTAAATATTTTTTTTAAAAAAATATATTTCTATAGTAGATGGTTATAAATGGCTCCTCCATGCTTTCAATTTTAAAATTAAATAAAGTTATTCAATTTATAATTTTTTTTTTTTAAATTATGTGTTGCTGGAAAACCAGACAGGTGACGGGTTTATACGTCTGTATCCCTCAGAGGTATATCTATGGCCTATGCAGTCTTGTAGCTATTTTGAAGGCACTTGTAATATAAATATCTTTATGAACAGTAAATTATAAAAACCCATTTAATTTGATCATTTTAATCGAAATTGTGTTTTGAAAAAAAAAAAACACTCAAATATTTTGGTTTTCTCTCGGAACAAATGAAGTTAATTGTTGAAATAAGTTTCTTTATTGTGTTAGATATATTTTAATTAACTATATCCACTTCTTCCTACAGTCAGGGTTTCTGCAGGTACTGACTAATTTTCATAGACTTTTTTAAATGCAATATCATCTTTATATTGTAACAAAAATTAGAACTTTAGCTATCATAGGCAGCGTAAAGCACAAATAATTTAATTAAATATTAGTAAATTAGGTGATTTTGCATTAGACAGATTGAATCTTTGAATGATGCAATTTGTAAATATAAACAAAACGCTACTCTCGAAACCCCCCCAAAAAAACACATTTTGAAAAATTCTGGGTTCGAGACTACTAGATTAAAGTTTGCTAGTGGAAACGGCACTTTTTCCGAACTGGATCAAATTTAAGCTAGCTTAAGTTGATCTGGATTAAACTCGCTAGTGGAAACGGGCCTTAATACCAAGGCCAAATTGTATAAATCTGAAATTTTTTAGTACATAGTCAGATGACAAGGACATCACAAGAGCCATGTTTGAATTGGCTTGTTTAAAATAACTTATATATTTTCTCTGTGTGTGTTGTTACTTTTTTTTATCCTTCATATTATTGGCAGTTTCGGTTTTATTCGCAATACGCCGAATCGTCAAGTTTTGAATGATAGTAATATTTTACTCTTCTGCGATTTCATTGGTTCATTACGTTTTACACTCAAAGCGCGGTATTTTCGTCTGGTGTTTTCTATTTAACAGTTCTTTACGTGCAACTTGTTTTTAATCTTGCTAAAAAAAATATTGGTTTTAATAAAAAATAAATTTCAACTATGCATGCAAAGCATTACCAAAACGGAAATGTTGTTAGGAAACCTCGGTTTAGAAGATATTCTGCCTTGTGCGGAGAAATTAAGCGAAATTGTAGTACAGCAATGCAACATGATTTACGAACACAGAACAGCCTTAGTTCTAGTGAGAGAAATTTGTTTGAACAAAACATTCGTGAAACTAAAGAAACTTTTAACTCTATGCAAACAAAATAAAAGCAAAAACACTGAAACTGTACCATGAAACATGCTCATAAATGGTGCTAACACTAGGTTGGGTATATTGTATGTTGGTGTGTATGGTAATTTTTTTGTATGCCAAAATAAAATATGTATTATAGATTTAATTAAATTTGCAAGCATACAACTGTACTCCCAAGTAAAAATTGCCATAAATATAAATTATGATTTGGTTTCGATGATTTACCTTATACCAACAGTAGAGTAAGTAATTTAAAATTGTTTAAAAGACGAAACTTAAATGTTTCACTGTCAAAAATAAACTGGGCTACACTATGTTATCTTTTTGTGGGGGGTATTTTGGGGGGCTAGGGCACCTCTGCTTTTGAAGCATTTTGTACCAGCAACTCCAAATCCTTGAAGTGCTGCAGCCGTAGGAGTCGCCCTCAATACCGAGCTGAAGAGTCCATTGCTTCCTTTTGCGACACGGAAGAGGGCAACATACCTCTTCTCTCTTTCAAGTCTAAGCTATGCAAGTTCTTCGTCCG
This sequence comes from Oedothorax gibbosus, assembly GCA_019343175.1. Lineage (NCBI taxonomy): Eukaryota > Metazoa > Arthropoda > Arachnida > Araneae > Linyphiidae > Oedothorax > Oedothorax gibbosus. The sequence continues at coordinate 151,640 of JAFNEN010000720.1, read as the reverse complement.
TATCCACAAGTGCAATAAGTTTTTCAAAAGCAAGCCATTATAATTATATCGCTTGTTATTTTTCTAAATTATGCCCTCGTCATGTGAACAAAAGTTAAGCATGTACTATTTAAAAGCCAGATTCATGCGTTACATCTGTTTTCAAGTGCTGACTGACGGACAAGAAAGCTGCTATTTAGGTACAGCCTGGCTGTACTTGCTGTATGCCACGAGCCGCCACTGGGCAACAGCGATAAAGTTTTAACACTTTTGTAACGGGTAATTAGTCAACAGAAAGTTGACAGATGTCCATCCAGAAAATGTATGAAAGGCGAGTTCCTGCTGAGGTCATACCTTTCTAACAAAAAAATCATAATATTTGATATCCGACGGATAGCACTGATTTCGTAACAGGGGTAGGGACAAAGAGACATTATCAGCATGTCAATACCTACTTTTTCATTTTCTTAAAAAAACCCATTGGAATTTAAAAAAAAAAAGAAAAGTAGAAAAAAATCATGTAAACCGATAAAATTAATATTGTAACTTCTTTATGCCCGGCGTAAAAAAAACCTTGCAAGTCTGGACCAGCACACAGATAAGCAGCATCAGTACTAAGACAAAATATTTACAACCTTGAACAAAGAAGAAAATATTACTTTGAAGTTAAATTTATGATAAATATAGTAAAAAGAAATCAATTTAATTAGAATGGTCATATAAATTATTGTATAATTATTCAAAAGTATTTTCTATCAAAGTATTTATCGACGGCTATGTATTATAAAAGTAGCAATAATTTGATGGCTAAAAACTTCGATGTTTTATGCGATTTATTTATTAGTTTTGAAATACAAAATCTAAAAATTATTTCAGGCAACAAAAAAAATTTAAAGACAAATCAGCTATGCTCGGAAGAAAATTTAAAAATAATTTTTTTAAGTACAATTGATTTTTTATAGGATTTCATATGACAAACAAACAAAAACATTTTACTTGTAAAAAAAGAACATCGAAATATTGTCAAAACACTCAACAATATTTTGTGTATTTTTAATAGTTGCATGAAAATTACAGGAAAAATAGCAGGAATCTGCTCTGGCTAGGCAGCTTCTTTTTCTACCTTCATGTATTGAGTTTGGGTGGAGTTGCTTACAGTATCTAGTTTTTCTGTAGTGTGTATTAAGAAGTGCCTTTTAAGATTGGACCTGTGGCTAAATGTCTGGTTACACACTTCACATGAATATGGTTTTTCTCCGGTGTGTATTAAGAGATGTCGCTTTAGGGTAGCCAGAGTTTTAAATTTCTTTTTACACACTACACAGTCATAATGTCTTTCTTCAGAGTGAATTTTTAGGTGCATTTTAAGGTCAAACTTACTGAAAAATGACTTGTTACACACAACACAGACATACGGTTTTTCTCCAGCATGTATTAAAAGGTGCTTTTTAAGGTCAAACTTACTGAAAAATGATTTGTTACACACATCACAGACATGTGGCTTTTCTCCAGTGTGTTTTAAAATATGATTCTGGAGGTGGGACTTCTGCCTAAATGACAGGTTACAAACTTTACAGATATGAGGTTTGCTTCCGCTGTGTATTAATAGGTGTCTTGCAAGCGGAGACCTATGATTAAATGACTTCGTACACACATCACAGACATATGGTTTTTCTCCACTGTGTATCAGGAGGTGACTTTCAAGAATAGACCTTTGACTAAAGGACTTGTTACACACTTCACAGGAATATGGTCTTTCTCCGGTGTGTATTAAAAGATGTTGTTTTAGGGTAGACTTATCGTTAAATTTCTTTTTACACACAACACAGGAATATGGTCTTTCTTCAGAGTGAATTTTTAGGTGACTTTTAAGCGCAAACTTGCATCGAAATGATTTGTTACACACATCACAGACATGTGGCTTTTCTCCAGAGTGTTTTAACATATGACGTTTAAGGCGGGACTTGTAACTAAACATCTTGTTACACACTTCACAAGTGTGCATCTTTTATTCAGTGAGTGTCAAAGATAGTAGTTGAAGAATAGCAAGCGTTGAGAATCTCTTAGTTCCAATCGGCTTTCTGAAACCGAAAGAAAAAAAAATGCTAAAATATAGAAGATAAGCAATTAAAATGTTCAATATATAGGTTAAGTACATTAGAATAGTATATCAATTACCAACAGTTATAACTCTTTAATGAAAAATAATTTAGCAATAAGATTAACATAAAATGCTGACAGAACTTTAAAACGTTGTACACATTTGTCATAGATGTTTAAAGTGATTTCCTTTGGTCACACAGAAATATCTAAAACATTATCTATTTTTCTATGTTGTAGGGAGGGTTAGTATGGGGCCAGGGTGACGTGTTTTCTGGATGCTATTCGTGTGAGCAAAAGAAGTCGCATTGAACATTTATAATGTATACTAGCTTTATAAACCCGGCGTTGCACGGGTGTACCCTTAATAACGGTGATTGTTTTTTTTATGTAAACATTTATTTTATACCAATTGATCCCTTCTCCACTGGTCAGCACTCCATCGGTATATTATAATTTCCTCCCATTCTAATATTAGCATTAATTTTAAAAAAAGAAACCTGATTATATCCAGGAGGCCCTTCTAGAAGTTAGAGGGCTTTCCCATAGGCCCTGTTTAAATTGCCAGAATAGCTGTGATATAATGGGCAGTTTTTTGTTTACCCTCCTACACCCCTAAATACCCCAAATGTGGTAAACATTCCACTCTATATATTGACCACTCAATAGGGCTGGGGACCCCAGTCGGTAAAGGTGTTCGCCTCGCATGCAATAGTCCCAGATTCGGGTCCGGCCATCGTCAAAATAACTGCCGACCTATAAACGACAAATGCAGCCAAAAATGTCCGAAGAATAATACCCCATGTGGTGGGAGTGCACGTTAAACATTTCCCAAAGGTCCCAACGATGCGTACGAAGTCACTATAAAAAGCTGCATTGGGTGCCTACTCAGGCGGCTTGTCACATGACTGTGGTTATAATTTTAGACGCCAGTAGCCAATATCACTTGTATAGCTCTTGTGCGACACTAATTTAAACTAACCCCAACCTATACAACCGGATGCGATTAGCTACCCCTACGTTAAATTTTTAACTTCGCCAAAAGCCGCCAATGCCAAAATTCAATCGGAAAACAAAATTAAATTCGGAAACAAAACATAAAAATCAAAAGATTTAAGTTCAATAAATAAAAATATAAAAAAGGTTTGAATTTTATGTTGTATCACTTATTTTTCAGTAAAAAGTCTTAATTTGTTGGAAAAATAGCAGGAATTTTTTTATTTCAAATTTTTAAAAAAAATCTGGCTAAATAAAATGAAAAAGTGATCTCGAGGATCCTCAGAAAACTTCCTGGACTTCCTAATGCCAAAAATTGCTAGTTAATAAACCTAAAAACAAAGGCAGTGTGTTCCAAGAACTGTCCCATAGACTTAGCATGGGAAGTGAAAGAAGGATGCTGGGTCTTTAGCTTCCCCTTAAAGAAATTACAAAAATTTTGGAAATTTTAAATGTTTTAATGCCACTAGTATTAAAGGATGACCGTAAACTGAGGCGAACCAACCATTTTTATAGCAGTTGAACAAAAATGTTTCAAATAAAATTATGTAGAAATATTTTAATTTTTTTTTAAATAGAATTACTAACCCCTAAAACTTTATTTTAAAGAAACTTTTGGCATGAAAATTTGCGGGAAATATTTTATTTAGCACATCTAAGATTTTGTTACAGATACCCAATACCCATTATATTAAAATTCCATGTTGCTTTTTTAAAAAAAAAATTCTTGACATTTATGAATTGCATGAAAATTAGGCATCTAGCAGACATCAAACTAATAGAAAAAAAATATTTCTAAGGGAAACAGTGGCATAAAATCACAGTCTGGTAAAACATTAAAATTTGCTAAAAGGTTTCAGAAAACCCACATCACTTCAGGGTGAATTAAATGTAAGTGAACTTTCAGGTATGCCAGCCTTTTCTTTTATTTTTCATGTCTGGCGACAATTGTCAAAGTTCAAACGAAACGGTAGCGATAAGTTGGCATTTGTAGCTACCGTTCTCCTCTAATTCGGGATTTAGGGAGATTCATCTTGATATCGTTGGACCTGCTTCAGTATTGAATGAGCAGTCCATGCAATTTATGTCGCTGCTTTTAAGCACGAAAAAAAAATCTAAATAAATAATGTTCCGAATAATAAATCGAAATAAAATAATGACACTCGAAAATAACTTTCCTAGAAATTAAAGTCATGTGCTTGCGTTTTCGCTCAAGCTAAACACACTGAATTTCAAATTAGAAAACGAAATGTATTAATTAAAAGTTCATAACAATGCTATTCCTATGGAGAAAACAGCTAACGTTTTGCCTTCCTACACCTGTTTGGGTTCGAATTTCGAAAAAATCGCTTCTTAAATGACGCCTACGATATAAAGATAATATTTTCCTAAAATTTGGTAGCTGTACCTCCAGTAGTTTTGGCTGAGCATTGATACGTGAGTGAGTGAGTGAGTCATTCAGTCAGTGAGTCAGTCAGGACTTTTATATATATATAGATAGGCAGTTCTATCATAATTTTTAATTTCATGTCTAAAAAACTTGTGAAATTTATTTTTTCAAAGTCACTTTAAATGTGTGTAAAAATGCTTATAAGAGTTCTAGAATAACAAAAAAAGTTCATGAAGGCTCATTTCTAAAAAATAATACGGGATGGCAGTTTTTTAAAAAAAAAAACGATATCAAAGAAACCAGTTTCAACAGGCCTTACAAAAATAATTGATTTGCAATGAAACAAAAGTCACAAAAAAACAGACTTAAAACCGGTTTCAGTTTTCCATTACCTAGATCACGGGGACAGTAAGGAAGGGAAGGTAAGGCAACGAAATTCATTATGTTTTCAGGTTTTTTTTTGTGTTGGAACTAACTACAGTTTAACAGAAGAATGGATTTTTTTACTCGTTCAATTCACTTTAAAAAATTCCAATAATGTGAAACCTGAAGGAAGGTAAGGAAAGCAATAAAGCCATGTAGCTCATTTAACTAATTTCTTCAAACTTTAAGGCATCTTGTCTAAGTGTAGCGAAAAAATGCAGCTACTAAATTAACTGTGCGCTTTCTGCCATCCAATTTTCATGGAAAAGTCACTGTAGCTCCATTCAATGTCTTTGTTCAAAGCTTTTGTAATGAAGCCACTGAATTAACCAAAACCCACAGACAAAGTTCAGAGATGAGAAATCCATATTGTGAATGTGAAAAGTCAAAACTTTTTAGAAGGTTCTGGTTGAGAAATGGTAATAGTTCAATGAAGAGTTTAAATGGATTAAATTTTTTGCAAATAATTATGTGTTTTTGAGCACCAAACTAAAAATTTGACGTTTGGGACAGGGGGCGGTAAGGAATTTTTTTAAAAATGTTTTGCGTCCTAAATTTTGTTTGGAGTTTATTTGTTTTAAAATACCGTCTTGCAGTTATATAAGGACCAAACTATTAGTATATAATTGAAAAAAAAATTGAAAAGAAATTTAAAAGAATTTTTTTTTCAAAAGTTTTGCCAAAGGGACATAAATTTTTTTAAAAAGTGTCATTATCAATCCCCCGCTAAATGATGCTAATTAAAAAAAAAGGTGAAACTATGTTGCAAGTTTCCAATTTTCTGTGCATTTACAAAATAAAATTGATTTTTTTAATAGTAATAGTGATTTGCTCTAGAAAACCAAAACTTCAAAACGATAGACACCCTCTTAACCGTTAAATAACAACGGAAAAGTTGACTTATTAGAATCCATTGGAAATGCCATTGTGTTTGCTGTGTATTGGACAATTCGCTGTTTAATAAGTCTTTAGTCTTAATATTATTGTCAATTTTTTGCTTTTTTAATTCTTTTACAGTCAAATGTCATCTATTGACATTCTATTCGCGGCATACCAGACTTAATTCTTAATTTTTTGTTCATCTTCGTTTTTCAAAAATGATTTTACAGCTCCATTCTGCATGCTATAATGTCCACTAATGGTCAGCATCACACTTTAAAATGCTGATGTAATGCTACAGATTTATAAAATCAAGAAATTTCAGACGCCATCTTTTCCCAATGGCTCAAAAAACCACGCTTCTAGAATGATTTACAATTACATCACAAAATTTAGGCCAAGAAGTTTAGCAATAAATAATAAGTCCCTGTATACCGATTCAAGGATTTTACCGGCAACTTTCCCATCACACTTCAATTAAAACATAAAAATTACTTTATTAAGTTCAATGGTGATATGTACGGGTGCGAAGAAGTTAGTTGTATTGCAGAATTAAAAATATCATTGCATTACTTACTTTAACTTGAGTACCTTATTGGATCAGATTTACTGTACGGTCCCCCTTGGCGCGATTTTTTCGGATTTGGCGATAAATATTTTTTCTGGCAACCTGTCTGACTTTAACTAAAGATTCGAATTCTATGACTTCGCACCGATGACGTTGACGTTTTCCGGCAACCCTATCGGACCGTTGGTTGAGTTTTCATAAGAAATATTCCTATACGATCTTTTCTTTGAATAGTGGTTTTTTAAAAAAAAGTCGCCAAAAGACGGACGTTAGGCGCGATTTTGGAAAGTTCGCCAAGGGGGACCGTACAGTAAATCTCTACCACTTTATTTACGTTATTCGTTCGGGTTAAAATTATTAGTAAAGTAATGGCAATTTTTTTTTGCCAGTTGTAATTATCGCGTTGTTGATGAAAGTATACAATGTAAGTAAACAGTGAACTTGAAAACACACATGTGGTTATCTATGTCTACTCTCCATGAGGAGCTTAAACACAGCCAATAACGTCCTTAATTTAAACACTGCTCAAATAACGAACATAGATAGTATTAAATTTTAAACTGGTTTACTGACAGGTTAAAAATGCTTTCATGATGCAAAATAAAGCAATTGGCACTTGATACACCTCAGAACACGGAAAAAGAACACCAGAATTATTGTTCTCACTCCTAAAGCCCAGACTTATGTTTGATGGGAGTTCAGTGTACTGTTTGTAACACAGCCATAAACGCTTTGTAACTTTGAACTATGATCAAGGACGAAACTACGAAAAAAAAAAAACCTGAATAATAAAAATTATTATTTGCGTCTTATTAGTTTATTAGTTTGAAATATGAGTCTTCCTTCAGATGTTTTATGAGAAATTTATAAAGATAAGGGAAAAAGAACGTTTTGTAAATTGGCTGCGTTAAATCTCTTTTAGATATGGATAAATGGTCTTTATAGATAGACGTCAAGAAAAATGTCCCAAACTTTACAAAATGAACGTGTTTAATATTTAAACAAAGCGAAAGCAGTTCTCCCATTTTTTCTTTTAATTTATCATTACACAAAATTTTATGAGTCTGCTGTTTTAAATTTTGAGTAACCATCAGAACTGCACAGTAAGTAATCCACGTAACGCAAATCGAGTCGGACATTATCATATCTGTATTTCCTCTATTAAAATTTATGTGCTTATCAGCAAAAATATTATGTTTTCAAAACATACTTGTAAATAAACATGTATATTTGTTTGAAAAATATGTTTTGATATCAAGAATATTTGCGTAGGATTTTGCTGATGTCTTAGGAGGATGTGTTTTGAATTTGATGTTTATCTTTTAGACATGGCTATCAGCTTATGATCACAATTGACATAGAAAAAATCTGGAACTTATCCAAAGCAAGAAAATGCATCACATCTATTTTTGATTTTATAGTCTCCCTACTTGTAGTCTCACGATTTAGGAAGATCCCCTGAGATAGATTACCGAAAATTTAGAATTTTCAGAAATTCTCTTTTACCTTTAACAGTTGGCAAAGTTAAAATCACCGAATTCTACTCGTTTCAGAAAAACCGAAATTTCCTAATTTCAAAATCGGTGCAGAATAACTGGAGATTCATAATTTGGTTGGTAGAGATTTACTGTACGGTCCCCCTTGGCGAACTTTCCAAAATCGCGCCAAAAGTCCGTCTTTTGGCGACTTTTTTTTAAAAACCACCATTCAAGAAAATAACGTATAGGAATATTTCTTATGAAAACTCAACCAACGGTCCGATAGGGTTGCCGGAAACCGTCATCGGTGCGAAGTCATAGAATTCGAATCTTCAGTTGAAGTCAGACAGGTTGCCAGAAAAAATTATTTATCGCCAAATCCGGAAGAATCGCGCCAAGAGGGACCGTACAGTAAATCTGATCCATTTGGTTAGATTATACTTGAGGGTGCCCTCGCCAAGCTGGGTGATGTTGTTTCTTTTATGGGAACGTCTATATTTTAATGAATATATATTTAATTTTAGTTTTGTTTAGCAATCGTGATTCTGATTGGTTTAGATTAAAACGTTATTTTCGAATGTCCATGATTCCGATTGGTTTAGCATTGGTTCTGCACGAATAGTACTGGCGCCAAACAAAAATCGTCTATTTCTTCAAGGGGCACCCTGATTTCCCACAATTTTTCAATCGAGGAAGGTTGTCGATTTCATTTTAGAATTACCGAAAATTTGTGAGTGCTTTCTTTTTTGTAAACAACAGAGAATGACTTTGTTATAATAAAACACAATATTTCTTTGCAGTGGAAGTCACGCCCAAGCTAGAGTTTATAAAAATGTCAACAATTCTATTTTTTTATTATAACAACAATATTTTTTTGTTGGTTTGCCAGCAAGATGTTTTTGGTGCGTTGTTTGATTGGCACATTTATCTATTGAAATTATTTCCAAAATAAATTTCTTTCACCTCAAAAACCAGAAAACTTATTTAAATTCCACTTAATTCTGTGTATTTTTAAAAATTATTGAAGTGCAAAATTTGTTTTTAAATATTTCATCTAAAATAAGTTGTTTTAAGAGGAACTTTTGAGACTGATTTAAATGTTTTGCGATGGGTTTTGGTTTGGAAGAAATAGCGTCACACTTGAGCAGCATTTGGGCTATTGGTGACGGCCCTATTACTTTTAAAAATCGTAGTCACGTACTGAAGCAGACATTTGAGTGGGCACCCAAAGTACACAGGGTCAGCGTATTGAACATGATGGATTTAACCTGCACCAGCCCCATATAAATGGCATTATTTATTGTTGTGTTTTTCCTTTTTTATACGATCCATTTGTGTGATGTTTAGTGCAAAGACAGAACCTGTGAAGGTAAAATCCACGTTTTAAATAATAATTTCATTTAAAATAAGTTGTTACACCGAATATAATTTTTTGAAATTTTTTTATTTATTAAGGACAGTTAGTTTTCTGTTACTTATCAGCGTTTTTTTAGTTAGCATCGAAAATAAACCTTGTTTGAAAATTATTTTTGAATACTAATGAGTTCTATTTCGAAACACCAGTCTGATTTGAAGTTTTCTGTATTAAATTATTGTGTAAATCGTCTGTAAAAAACTAGTTTTTTAATTACTGAAAATATTTATTGCTATAGTTTTTTCAAAGCACTTTCTTGTTGCGTTACAATGGAGCGAAAAAAGTTTGACTACACTCGGGGACAGGCTAACTTGGGTAAACACCATTGAGTGAAAAGGAAAAAGCAGACGGCGAAGCGCGGCGCGACATTAAATCATCGCCGGCTCGCCGTTTCAAACAAAACAAGAAAAAAAAGTTTCAATCACCCGTCTGGTTTGGCGCCAATATCGCTTCAGTTGGCCTATTATAAATCGTTATTACAAATATTTTCTTTGTGCGTAATAAGGATCTAAGGCTTTTATACTCAGTTAGCATACGTCTTATGCTGTTAGTAGAAAGGCCAGTCAGTTCCGACGTTCTCTTTGTCAAGATGTTATCACTCATCAAAGAATTTTCTTCCTTTAATTTGTAATAGACATTCATCGCTATTACTTTTTCACTACTCTTTAAAGGCTTCCCCTTTTTATGAAGTTGAAAAGTATAGTTTTGATTCGTTCTTGAAGGAGTCGCCATTTTATTACACAGCAAAAACAATATTCGAACAAGTAATAGAAAAACGAGAGATTAAATATACAAAAGAAAATAAACTAAAAAAAACCCTAAAAATTACGAAATTAAAAATCATTAACACAAAGCACTCAGAAAATATATAAATCTAAAAAAAAACTAAGGTAAACGGTAACTATCGAAATTAAAGAGGAGCGAAAAATTCACTAATACGAAATGTAGCTACAGCAACAGAATGATTTCCTCTTTGTGAGAAATCCAAGAGGGATAAATTTCCAATCCCAAGAATGTCAGTACTCAAGACATTTGTTTATACCAACCCCTAAAGTTTATGACGATTCGGGAACATAAGAGGGTGCAGAGAAAGAAGAATAAGCAGAAGAAAAGCGGTGCAAGTTTTAACCGACTTGCCCTGCTTTTTTTTTCTTCTGAGGAATAGTTAAGTTTTAATTTATTACTGTGACGCTCGACAGGTTCTAGGAACTCGTGTGCTAACTTTAAAGCCCGTAACCCTTTTATTTTGTGTTGTAGAATGGTTTCAGACAGAGAGAATAACAGACAGACCAATGTTCAAAAAACATCTTTTTTAGAATCCGCACCCTCCGTTTTTATCTGTACTACACACTTACACCTACTAAGAAATTCTGTAACAATAAAGTACGCTAATTAAGTTCACTGTAAAACTTTGGTGTAACCTTTACCCCATAAAACTGTTAGAAACAATTTGTGTAAAAATAGTAACCTAGAATTGTCATTTATATAAGAATAATAAACTTTCGAATAAGTGTACACTATGAGTACAAATATTCAAATGACAACATTAACTACGTAAAATATCATTTTATTATAAGGTTTTCTTATGCCCAATATAAAAATTTGGTGGAACATTACTCCGTAAAACCGGTGGCAGCATGTACTGACACCAATATTGTGGAGTAAACGTTCCACCAAATTTATATAGTAACAGTGTTTTCATAACAAATGTAGTAATTTTTTTTTAAATTCATTTTTTTATTATAACTGTAATAGGTTGTTTTTAAAAGCGAAAAATAAGAATACATCACAAAAATATAATAAACATGACAGTTTAACTTATTATTCATAATTTTAAACTATCATTAGAGTGTAACACCGCAAAAAAATGCCAAATGTTTTTACGGTATTGTAAAGTGTGAATTCCAAACTTTTAATTGCAATTAAAACTGAAGCAAAACCTTGAGAAAAGAGATTTAAAAAAAACTGTACAAAAAGTTTAAAAAAATAAATAAGAAAATCGAATTGATAGTTGGAGATTTTTTTCTAGCCCTTTATAGAAAGCATGCAAAATATTTCTGAAAACCGAGACACTGTAAAACTATATTAACAAAACTAAAAAATTTGAATAATGTACATCACAAGTTTTCACAATTCGTACTTTGCGACTTAAAAAGTTACGAAGGAAATAAAAAAAAATCTGTTTGACAGTCATTGAATACTTGACTACAATTACCAACGACTCTAAAATTTAAATTTTTAAAATCTATCTTTTGTTCAGGCATATTGGGCAAATGATTTGATAACTTATATTTTCCATCTAAGGAAAGAATTATGAATTGCCTTCTTTCTTAAACAAAAATTCATTTTCAATCGCCAATTACACAGTGAATTATGATATAATGAAAAATAATCAGCTGCAACTGTCATAATAAATTAATCCTATCGAGACGGCAACCCTAGAACTCGAAAAAGAAACAATGATCTGTTGGTTGGAAACTCTTGTAAGGTAATATTTACATACAAAATTATCTGAATACAATTTAACCAAAATACACTTTTCATTCTGATAAAATTGCCAAATTTTCTCAGATAATATTCAAATCTGTTACACTTTAAACGAAATTAATGTTTAAAACAAGTTTTCTGGATGGATTCGCAAATAATTTATCGAACTCTTTACATCCGCGGAAGGATCTTCTCCATAGCATATTTCTATTTACCCTACTTAGGTTGTCCCGAAGTATAGATGAGGCATTGGTATGAAACTCGTATTGTTTGGCTGTATAAAATACTCAATGATCAATAGTTTAAAAACTCATAGAATAAAAACAATTTTGTATTCCTGCTGTGCCAAATCAAAGTCGATGTAAAAGTTGCCAAACCGCCAATCCTATTGGTAGGATTTTTTTCTTATCTAATTGGGTCCTTGATGACACTCCTTTGATATTCCTGCGCTCTGTTATGTCAGAATTGAAAAAAAAATTCTAATCAAATTAAAGAAAAAAATGTAATTTATAATAATAATGTGTTCAATATCAAACCAATTTATTTTTGAAGCTTGCAGAGCCTTTTGTTCTCAATTATTGCACTCTGCAATGGGAACTACAGTCCCTGGACAAATTATTAGACACACTGCAAGATTTCATGTAAAATATTAATTACCGGGTGATATTGTACCGTTTTATTATTTTAAATTGATTCATTTTTTTATTTTTATATTATCCAATCAATTACCAATTTATTTGACATAAATAAAACAGCATTAATTTAGAAAAGCATAAGTTTATTAAGTTTTAAAGAAAAGTGAAATTAATGTTAGTAAAAGACAATATTTAGTTGAGCCACCCTTAGCCGCTATCAAAGCTTTAATTCTGCGCGGCATGCTATCAATGCAAGACTGTACTTTCTCCTGCATTTGAGGATGATTATTCCACACATAAATAATCTTTTCTAGGAGCTGATACAGGTTTGTACTTATTTACATTTATGTATCACTTTGTCAACACAGTGTTGCCATATGTTAAAAATAAATACAAATATGTAGTCTACAACAATTCTTTTAAATAAAAATCAATAATATTGTAGTTTAAATATACCATTATTGCATAAAAACTCTTAAGAAACATAAAATTACTAAAAAAAAAATACAGTGCGTCTAATAATTTGTCCAGGGACTGTATTTACTCTTTTTCTTGCATAATAATATTCATCTACTGCAAAAAAAGATTGTGTTTAAATATAGAGAATTATTTCTTCAGTTAACTTAAGAACGGTCAGTTAACAGAGAGATATCCAGATAACAAAGGAAGGGATAATCGAGGTTCTGCTGTAATTTATAATTGTGAATGATATTATTTATGTTAAGAACAAAAAGCTGCTCGAAAAAAAGTAGCTGTTAAACTTGAAGACTTTTAAAAGATCACACTTACTAATCTGAATTGTGACTTACTGAATTGAAAGGTGCATACGGTTTTATGTGTATATAATAAGGTAATTTTTGAAAAATTTAAATTCTTGGTTGATAATGCAATTTTTAATACTGTAAATTTTCCTTAAATTCTTTTATTAGTTTTTTCAAAATGTGTCTTCTTGAACCATTGAAAACATTTCTAACAGCATATTTTAATTTATTTTTTTACCCACTTATTCTACAATCTGAGGGTTTCGATGGTAAGTTTATAACTTAAAGCTGTTTTTCTAGGGTAATATTTTTTAAAAATCTGCAATCTTTAAAAAAATTTGAATATAGTTGTTTATTTGCCCCTATCCTTAGATTTAGTGCTAACATTTTGACTGTACCTGTAGTTTCAATTCAGTCCTGTTATGATTTTTTGACGTGCTTGATCGACAGAATTGGTAAAAAATTTAGAAAAGAATTTGTATATTATATTTTTTTTTCAAGTTTTTCGGTGTATAAATGTCTGGAAAAACTGTGTCGATGATTAATAACTGAATATTCGATTATGCCATTCTTATGACGTGTTACATGGCAGCAAAAATCAGCTTAGTTATATGTAGAGGAAGAGGGTTAGTGTTAAGAGGATTTCGACTAAGGGTGAAATTAAAATAGTTAGAAATCGCCTTTCTGTTTAATTATATCTTAACTTATCAGTTTTATTGTTTAGGTTTGTATAAAGCACAATTTGATACAAGATGTTTTACTGCAGAATAACATGTAGCCTTTAATATTAAAATCGGGTTTATGTTAATGTGAAAATTGAAATTATTGTAATCTTGGAAGAAAAAAAAAACTAACCAAAGTTACTATGTAAAGTTATTGGTAATTGCAATTAGTGAAAATGTTTTACATGATCTGATCTAATTAGATATACAAGCTATTTTGTACAGTTAAAAGTATATTTTATGCATTGTTCTCTGTTTGAAATTATTATTTTTGTACTGTCTTTGCAAATGGAATAAAAATCTTATTTTAAAATTATTTGTTTAGATTATTTTGTGTGCGAAGTTACTTTCACAGAATGATTAAAATGAAATTGTTGTAACTGTAATATTGTTTAGGAAATCTACCATTTCCTTTTGAGTTGTTCAGCATATTGAACTGATGGATTTATTCGAATCTATTTTCTTAAGATATTTTGTTATTTAATAATGTGACACTGTTTTAGGTCAGGTTGTATATTAAAAAAACATCTCTCCACAGTCCTACTTTGCAAATGGCTGCTTACGGTCTGATGTCAAGGTCACTACCTGAGCTGGTGCTTAACGCAGCCAGCCCAGATGCTACAGACCATAGAGGTAGGAAGGAGGTGTAGAGAGGTCCTCCAGTTGTGAAAGGATTTGAAGCAGGGCTGTCGGGTTTTTCGAGCTACTGCGCATATACAAGGACCTCTCTATTCTCCTTCCTACCTCTATGATACGGACACTGCTAGCTAGCTGCGTTAAGCACCAGCTCAGGTATTCCCCGTTATCATCTGACCGTAGTCAGAAATTTAAAATTAAAAAAAAATCTTAGAATAGAAAAAAAAGGAAGGATAACATTTAAAATTCTGGCATTTAGTAAAATTTTAACTATTAAAAAAGTAACTACAATATAAAGGCAGACTGCCTCTCTCGAATCCAAAACAAATTTAAACTCTAGTATAATGGGTTCATACAACATCTACACTTGGCAAGGAATAAAGCTTTTTATCTCTATAAAAGCAACTAGTTTTTCAAATCACGAGTACAACACCTGAAATAACAGGACACATTACTATAGACATCGGGACGTGGAACCCGAGTAAATATAAGGGATATCACTCACATCGAGGGTTTTATGAACCAAAGGATGTAGTGGACTACTTCCAAGCACGAATTTCCGTCAACGCTACTATTTCGAGCTCGCCGAGCAAGCCTGGAGACTGACCAGTGGAAATAAATTCAAATTCTTATAGCAGACAACAGTATCACATATAAGAATTGCTTAATAAGATCTCGATAGCTCAACGGTTAGCGTATCGGACTTGCAAGCGGGTAGGCCCGGGATCGAGTACAGAACGGCCGCTGAAGAACTCAAGTCGCCCTCCTGGATCGCACCAAGGCATGCAGGTAACTAGCTACTGGCCTTCGTCAATCCATAGTAATTACGCATATAAGTAGAAAAAATATATATTTTTTGGCTGAGACGGTTTGAACCGTTTTTTGCTATTCATGCCCCAGGATCGAAAATCCGGAGCTGTCGTGCCGGTCTGTGTAGAGCAGGCTGGTGAACGCTAAATCTGTCTGTAATATGTGCGCACGGTAAGATGATAAGGGCACTACTTGAGCTGGTTGGTGCTTAACGCAGCCAGCTCATGTAGTGTCCTCGTCATCTGACCGTACGGAAATTACGAGGTTTCGAATTTTCTTACTCGCTCAGGTGTTGGCTTGGTCATTTAACCCAAACCAATACACAATGAGTTACTGGAATCGACCTTGAACCATTGGGACTAGCTCATTGTATAGCCGTTCGGCTTGGTTTAGTTCAATATGACAAAGCCAACACCTGAGCCGAGAAACACTGCGCTAAAATAAAATACCAAGCATAATCGTAAGTGATATTTATTTATTCTTTATATTTATACATTCTTTCATTTCTGCTCAACAGGAAAAACATTACAAAGCGTCACTTGACCAGGGTTACAAATTACGAGGCGTAATTGGATGTGTTAAAGCTCCCAAGGAAGCTAGAAATAGGCAGCTGGAAACGATTACATTACAAAAAGGAAAAAGTTATAAATTGCATAAACGCTTACGACAAATAGTTTCCTGAATATTTCATAGAATACACAAATTTCCACTGTTTTGTGAAAGTTGATTAGTAAGAATTAATACATTTCAGCTTGGTTAGTGACTAAATACATGGCTATATTAGGCAATTATTGTTATATACAATTATTTCTCTTAAGCTGACAAGTATATATATTTAAGTACTTTTTTGTTCATCTGTTTTAAGACAAAGAATTAACTTTCTGCAATAAAAAAAATATTGCACCCATATCAAGCAATAGCACAATATATACTATTAATACCAGCAGCACAATAAAACATATACCGTAAGTCGATTTAACAGAAATATTAACAATAACATATTAGCAATACATTCATTAATATTATATTAATAACATTAGAGCAAGAGCCCCCAGACCCATGTTATTTTCTCATAATTAAAATATATCGGATTAGGCAGTGTTTTCATATACTTATAATGTATGCATAGTACTCGCTAGAGTGAACCAACGGCCAATTTACAGGTACCGGGGGAAAAAGGTAGGTCAAATAAAAGTTAACTTATCTCATTTTCTCATAGCTGATTTTTACGTATGCTTTAGAAAATATTGTTAAAAGTTAATGATCAAAGCTACCAGACACTTGCCACCAGCTGAAGCTTTTGCCAGACATTTTAAATGTCCCTGTAAATTTCAGACTTTCCCAAACACTTTCTGATAACTTTTCTTCCTTTTTTTTTATCCCTTATCGACTCAGTTTTATTTCTGTCACCATAAAAGTAAAAAACAATTACAGCCCTCCCCCCGAAAAAATTTAAAAATCGAGGAAAGATTATCATCTCTATTTCATTAAATTTGTGTTTAGTTAAAAAACACGTAGCGCCATATTGCACCACCAGATGCATGCAACAAGGTCTGAACTTTACAGGAACCTTTAAAGCGTCTGCCAGTATTGATTATTAAATTTTAACAATATTTTCTAAAATATTTCATTTTCTCAGAACAGATTTTAGGTATAGGTTAACTTATATTTTACCTTATTTTTGCCCCGGTACTTGTAAATTGGCCGTCAGTTCACTCTAGCGGGTACTATGCATACACTAAAAGAATATGAAAACACTGCCTAATCCGATATATTTTATTGATGAGAAAATAACATAGGTCTGGGGGCCCTGGGCTCTTGGACTATTAATACAGATGGTAAAAACACAGATACACATTTAGGACAATTTAGTGAAAGTACAAGATTAAATATTGCATGCATCCACTGGAGTTTTAAACTCCAGTTAAGATGACATTGGCAGTTTCTCTCAGCATTGCCACTTGCTTCAGAATTGAGACTTGGGTCATATGTAGAGGAGACTGAAATACATCAGGAGCCATTCAGAGGAGAAGATTGTCAGATTCCTGGAGATTTTGTCAGCCAAGCAATGAGGGGGATAAAGTCTGAGCCGAATGCAATGATCACACCCTGAAACAGAAAAATATGGTTAAAGGGCATGTTTTACGTCCTGAGAGGCAACAGTTTTACATGAATGAAAATAATGTCCTGATTGGTTAATTGGCCCTTAATGAAAGCATTAATGATTCTACATAATTAGTCCAGGCAACGAAGAGTTATAGAGGAAAAGTTTTGGAACACAATTTTTGACTTTGTAAATTTGTTTGGACTAGTTAGGAGGTGAACATATCTAAAGTCCTCACCCCTAGCCCCTGAGCCGAAAGGGTGAGGAGGGGGTTTGAATGTCCCACTTTTTTGTTTTTTGCTCATATCTCGAAAACTATGCTTCCTACCGAAATAAGAATACACAAAATGAAAGCTGATTAAATTTGCTACAAGTTTCACCCCTCAAGTGTTTTAATATCTTGTATAGTTTGAGATATCCGCTCTTGAAAGTTTGTAATTTGTGAAAATGTTTTTCTCTTTTATGACCAGATAACTCTTCAATAATGCACCGAAACACTAAATATTGACCCTAGAGTGGTAGAGAATTATTAATTATTTTCGATAATATATTTTACTTTACTATTTTATCTATTTTCCTTCAAATTTTAAAGCAGTTTCAGTATTGAGCGAAGAGGGACTGTCAGTCCCATAGAGCTAATGCATTAGTTTTGAAATCATAACTTTTGCAAAAAAATTACTCTGTCATGTTATCAAATTTTCACCAGGTATGGGAATCATCATAATATCAATTTGAAACAAAATTGAAAAGAAAATAACATCCGGTTATTTAATTATTAATTGATAAAGTTTTAAAATAGTGTCGCCATCTGCTGTATACTTTTGACATTTTAAAATTTCAAAAATATATAATTAAATAACTAAATAACATTTCCGTTTCAAATTTGTTTCATTTCGATGTTATGTTGACCTGGAGAAAAAGGGCTAACATGGCAAAGCAATACATCTGCGGAAGTTGCGATTCCAAAACTAATGCATTAGCTCTATGTGACTGACAATCCCTCTTGTGTACAGTTTTTCTACACGAATGTCTAAATATCACAGATACTCATTTTGTAGGCACGCTGTTACTTTAATATTTTATCTATTTTAATATTCTATGTTATCTATTTCATTTCATTGTAATCTGAGCCTCAAAACTGGTAGCGAGAGTCGCCCAGATGGCGCCACAAAGAAATGGCTCTCGGTTCTGCGGAATATGCAGAGTCTGCAAAGGCTTAGCTGCCAATAAAGCTGGGAAAAAAAAGTTATTTGCACACTAGAGTGAAGACAGTGAAGGACAAACTCTAGCTTAGTAAAATTAACTAAGACATGAGAACTAATGTTTCAAACACTATAATTATAAGAAACAACTAAAACTCATTCAATGATTCGAATTAAATAAACTTGATAATATTATGTATTTACAAATATACAATGGAATAAGTCATAAAACATATCCCATATTAAAAACCTCAATATTCCATTATTAAATAACTTCAAACTATAAAATCATACCCTTTGTAAAACTAACTGGAATTATTATCCTGACACTGATACAAAAGCTACTCACCCGTTTCCCAGAGAATGAACAACCAGTGATCAGTCCCACTATAAACAATCCCAGTAACTTAAATGCGTCCCTTATTAACTAGCTCGACCCGAGAGGCCGCGCTTTGTCCTGCTGAGTTTCGCAATCGCACTTCAAACTACCTCGACCTGATAATAAAATGACTTTATCCTGCTTGATGATTTTGGGCTTTCCACATTATGACATATATATACGCATATATCGTGTATAACAGAAATTTTGACAATTTAGTGCCGTACATTAGGGTCGATTTGACACGAACATCGATATTCCGAAAAAAATACCGAACTTTAAACTAAAACTGATTTCAATCAAACTTCAGGTTAAAATAAACACAAAACCGTAATTTGAAGATAAATAGATTGGTACCCTTTCACCATTGTTGCTTATTTTGTTCTTGGCGTGATGCTATTTTGACGTGTACCTGGCACAGGTCAGTTCAGTCAACCATTTTCAGTGTAAAGAAACTACTGGCCGGACCTGAGCACGGTCTTCATGGAACAAGTTTCACTAAGCTTCTCATTCATGGTCGACAATGTCAAGGACACTCGGAGACCGAAACCAATTATTCATTGGTTGAAATTTAGCTTGCAAAATAAATAAGAAAATTACGGTCTGTCATTAACCGGTTTCTTATTTTCTTTCAGAAGGCCCTGACCTTATTTCCTACCTCGACTAATACACGGGTTATCGATTTTGGAAGGATATTTGGTTTAAAAATGGGGGGGTCGACTTATACACAGAGTTGGGTTATACACGAGTATATACAGTATATAAATATTTACACAACTTCTCACCTCCTATTTTGCACTAACTCCAATGGGCGTTCTATAAGAACAAATAAACTTTCGGACATCTAATCAGTTCTCAGAGATGTTGTTCACTGTAGCATGTAAAGGGGCCAATGGGAAGACCGCCAAAAATTGTCTCCAAACCAAACTAGAGAACTGAAAAAGAAAAATCTTAGTTATACTAACATGGCTATGTATGAATACAATTAAACCCAGGGTTCATACTCTATCTATGATAGTGAAATTCAGGAGTTTTTCAGGAGTGCAGCAATGTAAATTCAGGAGGTAACGAGGAATAAAATGGAATATGTTTGTTTAGTATCGTATTAGTCTAGTGACTTTACTGCACTTCAAATGATGAAACAGAAGGGAAAAAAAATCTTCTAAAGAGTTATAGGATGCATTCTGGAACATTAACTATATCACGATGTCCGAACTCTATTTGTTTACTGTGCATGTACAGTAGACTTATTCCGAATACAGTACGGGAGAAAAACGGCAGAAAAAGGAGAAAAACTATCCTTGTCATCATTTTTTTCAGGAGAGGGGGGAAATATATTAGGAGATTAGACACAAATTTCAGGAGTTATAGGGCCCTTAGAAAAAAAATGAAATTTCAGGAGGCGTACGAATCCTGTAACCCAACAAAAAATATTTTGCCTCGTCACCTTTCACCAACATTGTACGTATCGCCAGGACTTTGTAACATGGCAGATTTAACATGCACCTACACACAGCATTATATATTAGCAAGTTTGTTTTACGTACTAACTTTAGTACCAATTTAGGATTTCCCACTGGGAGTAATAAAATTGTTACGGATATTTCATAATTTGAGCAGAGTGACGCATTATTGTGGCGTAAAATATTCAGAAGCCTTTTTAAAATTTAAAAGTTTATTTAAATATCACAAACAATCACCGGTTAACATGACTTTGCTTAACCAAAACAAACGACAGACAAAAACAGCGACTGCGTGGCAGTCAAGTAAGATCTGCTTACTGCATAGTCTAAAGAAAACAAACACCCAAAAAGGGCATACCGGCGGTTAACCTCACATAATTATAGTCACTAAGAAGTGATCAAAAGGAGAGAGTGGGTTTGAAAAACCGGCTGCTTATATACTGAAAGAATTTGCATAAGTTAGACGACGCAGTTAAGCAGACGCTAAATTACATAATATTAAGAGAAAAACACAAGTTGGAATTAGTTCAAATATATTATTTAAAGTTACATAAGCTACTTATAAAACCCTTAGATTAATTTAACAATTCTAAAAAATAGAGAGAACAGCCAATATGTTTGTTACTGAGGAAATTAACATAAAGCCAACCAAACACTCAAAGACTTGAACTGAAACGAGTGATTTGGTTGTTTGTAAACATTCCCGGAACTTTCCGTGGCAAGTTTAAGTAGCTCGTCTAAGTTTCGACTTGGCAAAACTGAAACGGGAAAAAAGTAAGTCCATTTTTAACAAACAAGTTTTTTTTCCTAACAAAAATAAACTGATTTATTGAAATCAAGCAAAATTAGTAACAGTACCATATTTTAGGCCACGAGTTAAAATAAACAGACTTAATTAAATCCTATAAAATTAGAGTAGCATTACAATATTTGGTTTAGTTATGCTTGCATATATAAAGACTAGCAAATTTATACCCGTTCTTCGCACGGAATAAAAAAATATCAAATAGATTCCAAATATGTGTACCATATACCCTGTTATAGGAGCATAAACTTATTGTTTCCGCTCGTTATAAATTATAACAAGTAGGTTTGTAACAGAATCTGTCACTTAACCCGCTTCCACACAAAAGTTGTGTTAAACAGGTAAAAAGGCGCCAAACACAGCATTAATTCTATATTAAACATTTACATGCTAAATTTGGCTAGTTTTATTTATTTTATTTTGAAAATTCAATAATTATTACTTATCGTTTGCAAAAATTAATTTGCATTTCAAAGAATAAATATGTACTATTCCTCGCTTTTAAATAGAATGAAAATATTTCATATCAACATACAAAGAATCTCGTAGCGAAATATATTTGACGCCATTTCAAGCTGATCGATGTCGCAAAAATAAATTTATTTTAATTTATTGTCTAAAAGAATTAAGTTTCTCGGGCGATTGTTGCGAACGGCAATGGTGATTTAATTCTAATAACAAACAGGGCCTTTAGCTATTTGTAATTCAAACTTTTAAACGCCAAAATTAACTATTTTCATTAATCTTCTCAGATTTAATAATTGAATTAAATTAAATTACAGTTAAAAAAATATATAATTAGTACAAATGATGCTTTAAAAATAAAAGCGAAACTTTGCACATTTTTTATGCCAAGTTAGAATTCTCTATGCATCCTTCTTCATACATATATAATAAACCATCAAAAGAACTCTATTGTGATATTACAACAATCCAAACTGAATAATATCGCATAAATAAATATTCTTTCAAAAGTGTTTATTTTTATTTTAAATAAAGTTTCTCGTACGTTTAACGAAATGGCAACAGTGAAAATATTGAATAAAAATGGAATTAGCATGTTATTTCAATGTAGATTAAATTTTTAGTTATTTAAATTTTAAATAAACTTCTAATTAAAATTTTTAATGAAATTTGGAATGTAGCCTAATCTGATTTTTTGCTTCAAAATGACGTATCCCACTTGTCTGTGAGACTTGTGGTTCTTTCTGTGAAAGTGGGCGACGGACGGACAGACAGACAGACGGACGGACGGACTGAACGTTTATAAAACCTTTCACTTTTTATGTTATAAACGTAGTGTGGAAGCTAAAATCCCATTTCATTGCCTTAAAATTCCAAAATGAAAAATACGCTATAAAATGCACTCATAAATGAAGAGCTTAGTGGAAGAACGTGCTAAGTGACAAAAAGGTGAAAACGAGATATTGAGCTTCAAAGTTTTTAGTTTGCAACTTTTCTCTACTTCACAAAATCATAGTTTTTTCTTCATGATAATTTAGTTTGGTTCTTCAAAATGCTTGGTGGCTTTTGGCTTAGCCGTACTTTACGTAATAACACGTCATTTACAAAACGCGCTTGACGTCTCCTGCACTTGGAACGTTCTTCCTCCGAAGTGCTTCAGATTTTTTCAGTCGTTTAGTGGAAGAACGTTCTAAGTGACATTTTTTAGATATATTTGATCCATACGAGTTTCATAATTTCTGTACTAACATTCCGATTTTCAAAATTCTTTTTTTGTTTGGAAGATAGGACTTCAGATTTTTTTTATACTTTTTATTTGTTTGCCTGTACGTCCATCATTTTGTCCGTCCGTCCATATCCCTTTCAATTTCCGATCTAAACTGTCTGATTTAAAAAATTCGGTTTTGGTTCGAAATTAAAAAATTAGAAGACTACAATGTATAGTGTTCGGCCACCTGCCTGTACGTCTGTTTTCTGTCCGTCCGTCTACCCCCCCCCCAACTTCCTTTCTACCCGTCCAATTTTTAAAGTTATTACCTTCAATTATCTAATATGAAATACATACAAGGGAATGAAACTATTGCGATGGAGGTCAAAAATCCAAAATGAAGATTTTGTGCTCTCTACACGTTTTGGAGGGTGCTGATTACAAAAAACTGGTTTTTTTTCATTGATTCGTCTGTTTGTCTGAAACTACTTTAGAGTTCGAACTAAAAGGGCTACAGACTTCAAATTTAGTACACGGGTTCCCAGTACCTGTTGGAAGTCATAATATTTTCGAGAAAATTACGCATGGGCATAAGCAGCTGCTATAAACTTTTTGGGTTTTAAAAGTGGTGCTGAAAAACGAAAATAGATACAGACTTAAAATTTGATACACTTGCTCCCAGTACTAGTCGGACAACAAAATAAAGATTTCAACAATATTGTGCATGTGCAAAGAGTAGCTGCCATAGAACTTTTTAGGTTTGAAAGTAATTGAAAATACTTTATAAGGTATATAATAACTTTTAAACGAACATATTGATATATTAATCGGTAATTGAAAGTCGTGTAGTGTTACGCAACCCTAATTTTTTAATGTATGATATCAGACACCTATATTATATACTTTTTGTTCGTCCGTCTGTCCCTACTATAAGGATTTCTTTGAGTATTTAAGTTAAAAGAAAGTAGGTTATATTAGTTATTTTAGAACTTCTTGCTTAATGTTAGATGAGTAAGTTTTTAATTGAAAATATTTTTTAAAAATACCATTATCACTGAAATTATAAACTAATTACTTTAAAAAATAATATGACAAATCTCAACTTAGTAAAAAGTATACAAAAAGATAGTAAAAGACAAATGCAAGTGAATAAAATAAATATTAAATTTAAAAGATTTATAAAAAAGATAATAATGTAAGATGTAAGTTTTCGCAAAATAAATTTTTAAATAGTTTTTGGATAGGAATAATTGAATGTAAAAACAAACATTAAAAAAAAAGAAGTAAAAATAAGATGTCTGGCAAAATATAAATCCTAAGGTTATTTATGTTTTTCTTTCCCCTTTTCAATTAAGGATTTAATCAATTTTAAGAAAGCTTCTTTAATTTACAGCATTTCTATATACAAAAGCTTAGCATAATCGTTTAAACAATTTATTTTTACAATCGTGATGCAAAGCACTTTTTAAAGTCATCTAATTTTAATAAATATTAAGAATTTATAAATATAAAGAGATAGAGTATAAAACGTTATATGAGTTATTATAATAAATATATTAGTTTTACATAACAAAGCAATATCTTGATTAAATTTGTACTTGCGTATAAGCTGCTTTTGCACTTTCAAGCCAAAATTCAGCTTTCCGCTTATTTCTTAATTCCATTTTAATAATTTTGGGAGTTTAGGACATTGCACAAAATGCGATCGTCAGCTTTAGAGATCAAACGTAAAATTGCTTTAAAAGATTTTTGCACCCCTAATTCATTTTTTTAAAACAAACCAGATTGTTCGGGGTGTAATGTTGTTTTAACGTGAACATGCGATCTCCAAACTGCAGGTGCAACTTTCTTTTAATGATACCATCTGTTCACTGCTAAATAGACTATGTTTATTAGAATAAAAACACAAGACTTTAAAAGCAAACGATATTTTATAAAATGTTAAAACCTTTAGCTCCGATTGAATTCTAAAATAAAAGTGCATTTTCTCTTATTTTCCTAAATGCACTCAAAGCCCGGTTATACGCTATATGAATTGGTTATATTTAATAATTAAAGTTAATTTGGAAAAATTAATGACATTTTTGAATTCTTTTTGATTAAAACTACAAAAAAAACCAAGTGCTTTGCGATGAATGCGACATAAATAAAGCGAAAGTCTGACAATTTTCTTCAACTGTGTCACTTAGCACGTTCTTCCACTGAACGATCGTCCGAATCGGGACGATTTCGGAGGAAGAAAGTGCCAAGGGTCCTTAGCACGTTCTTCCATTGAAAAAGTGACGAAAACGCGTGCACCTACCAACTTCGTTCACGAAAAATCTACGAAATCAAATGTTTTCTAAAAAATTGAAAGCTGTTATGTTTAAAGGAGGTAATAACATAATCATTAACACAAAAATCTCAATTTTTTCAAAAATGTCACTTAGCACGTTCTTCCACTCAGCTCTTCAAATGTCATCACAATTCCCTCACAAATACATAAAACCTTTTAGCTCATTTGCATGATTTAGGAAATAATTTGGCGAGAAAATAGATATAGCTACCCACACCCATTATACAGCTCTAACAAAATGACCTTCAAACAACCGACCAGCTTATAAATCATTTATAAAAGAAATTGCCTATTTGGCGAATTTTAGTTAATTTGGCGAGTTTGGCAACGTATTTGAGGAAAAAATAAAGACATAAAACACTAATAGCTCTAGTGCGACGGCTTTTATTAACCATCATAGTTCAGTAATAGCTTAACTATACATTTATTGCTTAAATATGCATACATGCAGTCAACAGAAAAATCAATGAAAAATATCATCAAATAAACCCACAATAAAATCGGGAATGAAGATTGGCGGAATTACGTCACTTGAAACATGTCAATTATTTTTCAAGTAATGAATTTAGTTTCTGAAAGTAATGGCAAAAGAATAAAATAAACATTTTGAATTTTAAATGTTTTCGTTAAAAGTTTTATTTAATTTTTTCAGCTGGTGGCATCAGGAAGAGAAAAAATGATCGGTTGTGAGCGAAAGTGGTGTATTTTTTTCAGAAAATTCAAATTTTCTCTAAAAATGGAACAAATATGAAAAAACTAAGCCTCAGGTGCACACGTTGGTATTAAAGGGAATCTATCTCTAAATTTTCGAATTTCTGAGGGCAGTATAAGTAGGTCTTTTACGATCCGAAGACAAACAGACACACAGACTCTTTCTTTTATTATTATAGATATATTTGGTTGGATTAATTAACATTCCCCAAAAGAATAATGTGTTACTATCTGCAATTCAAGAATATAGGATGATATAATCTCAATGGGGACAGTTAAAACTCGGCTACAACTAAATCAATAAGAATAAAAAGGGTTTTTATTTAAACAGAGAAAATATTAATTTACTTACTCACATAAGTTAGAACAGCTTGCTTTTCTGTTGAGTCCAGTGTTCAATACCAAATGCCTAAGAAACAAACAATACCTTTTTAGTTATACAAAATTAATAATTACAAGTAGGCAATTTCTTAGTGTCAGACCTAACAAATCGGTCAAAGATTTCTTAAAAAACTTTCAGAGTAAATATATATTTAACGTGCACAATACACATTTTAATACTTAGCTATGTCTGTAGAGTTATGTACAACAAAAAAATAACTACCTCTTGACAGACACAAGTACGTCGCCTGATTGTCAAGTTTTCCAAGAATTCCACAATACCCAAATACTAATTTTGGTATTAATTTGAAAAAAAAAATTATATATTTTATAATTTTACTAAATGTTAAGTCCTTTATAATCATCTGCTACATAAATATAATTTTAAAAATTTAAGAAATTAAATTTTCTTTCTCATGCAGTGAAAACAAGTTTACATTTTAGCCAATTTGCTTATCGCTCAGAAGGTTAAAAAATATATTTAGGAAGTTTAATTAACACTCCCTTAAAGAATAATGTTAATGGGATCATAACAAAGTCGGCAAGTAGTTAAATCTGTTAACCTTTGTAATGTTGTGGACTAAAATACAACTAAAAAGCTAAACCAGTGGCTTGTCTGTCATGGAGGGCTACAGTCTTCTGTGTATTTCGGCTCACTCTAGCATAGGCGATGGGTTGCATTACAGAAAATGTTTCAGTCAGTTGGTCAGACAATTTTTTATGCTACTTGTATCCATAATTTTTTTTGTTTGGGCTTGGGTTGTTTCATTTGACTGTATTTGTCTACTTGTGTACTAAAAATGTGTTAAAAACTTGTTAGATGCCTTGCTTATACAGGGTGAGGCAAAGAAAAGTGGCCCCGGGGCGGTCTAGAGATAGGAATACGTTGAAATGCTTGGCGAGAAAAACTCTTGAAACCGCCTGAAAGCTTTCAAGTGGAAATAAAAGATTATTCAAGCGTGCAATGGTTTCACTTGACAAACCTGTTTTTGCATTGGTTGGATCAGATTAGCATCATATTAGAACTACTCATGGACTATTGGCCAGTTCAGATCGTAGTGCGTCAGTGTGAGTTGCGACTGTGTGAGTGTAAGTTGATCAATTCACAGGTGAAGATGAAACTCGCAGTACAGCAGAGAGTGTAGAAAATTTTATTAAAACGAATTCGTGGAAAAAATGTGACCAGTTGTTTGTAAAAGAATTTAAATGTGTAAAAGTGCCAAAAAAGAGTAGGAAAAACATTCCGAAACGGGTCTGAACACCAGATTCTGGGTTTTGCAATCAATTTAGAATGCTTTGGTTTTGTATTAACAAAAACAGAAAGGTCAGATTCTCTATGATAAATAACAACCGAAATAATCACTAGTGGGAACTTTTTTTTTTATCAGAGCTCTATACAAACCTTGTTTAAATTTCATTTCAACTAACTTTTCAAACCATAGCGTAGTTGCCAGCACAAATAAGTCGCCAAGCGTTTGTTTGGGTTTAATATTGAAGCGATCAATGGCTTCATGTTAGCAAACCTGTTTTGTATTGGTTTTTGACTTGGCAACATTTCTGTCGTATTCTCATCTCCACGTTGGGGCCACTTTTATTTGCTTCACCCTGTACAAACTTCAAACAAAAATATTTACAACAACACTTCCAATGAATAAAACATACGCTTCCCATTGTAAGCAGAAAATATAGACTTTAAAAAAAATCTGTGCAAACGCAGGTGATTTGGCATCTTGTAGTAGTGCTTGAATATCACAGGCGATTTCTTGCTGTCTCTAGTAGCCTTAGACAATTCCTCCTCAGACCTGGCTCGCATAAGTCTATCTTGCCTAATAGAAACAAGGTCTGAAGTTCTGTGGTATTCTTTATAAAAAAAAGCATTTTGTTACTAAAACAAGAAGTTGTGAACCAAGATAGTATTATTTATGTTACTTCACAGAAATTATACTAGTAGGGACATACAGACGGATATGCGAGATAAAAATAACTTCTTGCAGAAAAATAAAAAAACTGAAATTGAATTGCTTGGTGCCTTTTTAAGAAATACCACCACACCCTTACTACTAATGCCACAATCGCGTGCTTCAGTTCAACTGTTGGAAACGGGCGATTTTCCACTTTATTTTCTTAAAAAAAGATATCAGGATTATGGCATTTTGAAACATGGCAACTTGCTGTTATTTTTTTTAACCAGCAGAATTGCGGACGTTTCAATATGTAGTAATTTCCAGATTTTGTAATAGATAAGACGATATGTTTAAAGAAACAATTAATTGAAAATTATGTTTATTCAGGGTTGCATTTATGACTACATAATATTACACGATTGGCTTAATCAGTTGACCAGGTAGATATTTTTAGAACTTTATCCTTTACTGGCGATAGGTTTGTTTTACAGAAAAGTACCATAATATGTATAAAAAAATTTACCATCTGTTCGAACCTTTGGTGGCTATTCAAAGTTTTTCTCAACCTGTTCCGATTCTTCCTTTTTGATGCTTCTATCCATACTAAGTGATCTGGAAAATAAAATGATTTGTCTAGCATGGAGTAGCTTGGTAAAATAAGAAACAGGAAATCCTTACTCAAAGCCAATACAAAATTAAAAAAATAAATAAATATTTAAAATACAAATGAGTCTTGCTAATAAGTTGTATTGATGAGAAGAACAGCTATGATGTAATGGCCAGTCTTTATTTGCTGATTTGCGTTATAGCCAAGCAACGAAAATGCCCAAACCTAGTAAACATTCCACTTCTTAATTCATACAACTCGATAGGTAGAGTAACCCTATTTTAAATTTTCAAGCTCAACAAAATTCGTCAATAACAGAGTGACCATTATATCATAGCTGTACCGAAAAGAACCCTTCAACACCAGTATAATCATATTGTTAGGCTTATGTCCTCACTACGACATCAAACGCCACAAAGGCAACAAAATTTGGCAACCGCCAAGGGCGCCAAGCGATGCAATAGCATGGGGGCTGACTCTGCCAAGTCGCCAAGTTTTGTTGCCTTTGTGGCGTAGTCAGGACATAGCCTTAGAAAGTTATTACTTTAACCCTAAATTATTGATACCGAAACTGAAATACGAGGGCGTATTATAACATAATAAATGAAAATAATTAATTATGAAAACTGATTAAATTAGAAAGTTGTTAACACTTAAGTTATATGCAGGAACAAGGAAACGTTCAGAATTTTGAATAAGTATAGGGATAAAATTGACATTTTAAGTTAAAGAAATCTGAATTATTTATAAAGTAATTTTATCATCTTAAAGAAAATATAAACAATGCATAAACAATGAATTCGTTTAACTGTAGGCATACATTACACATTTATTTTCTTAAGGCCTCACAGTCCCAAAAACATGCGACAAACATTATACAAGTCAGAATTCTTCTTATTTTTTTTAAAGTCTAAAACCATTATATTCTCATTTATATTAGTACTAGTCATCGTCATCATTAATAACGATTAACGCATAAAAGTTTAAAAATGTGCCACAATTTTTCCCGATATGATAATACGGTTTACAGTGAAGGCAGAGTGGGTGACACTTTTGGTTTCAGTTTCTATTGTACTTTATGTAAATATATAGATTCATTGAATTTGACGTCAACAAGGGGTTTTGGTTAGGCTGAAAGTGCTTTTTGTGACGAACCTCGTAATTTTTAAAAATTGGTCAAGTTACGAAGACGAGTACGTAATTGGAGACAAGTGAGTATGTAATTGGAGGACTCAACTTCAGGCGAAAAAGAATATCTGATCGAATAGTTTGTGGAAAAAAAACCGCGTAAAATCTCTTTTCATCAATTAGGTTTTTTTTACCATAAAAACTCCACACCACTACCACCAAACATGAGGTCTGTTAGGAAACCGTAGTTATATTTTGAATAAAACTAAACTAAACTTTTTGAAAGTTTTTTTTCGACACATGAAATATTTAAAAATTTAGTTATTTATTTAAAATTATTTATCTCCGCACAGAATCCACATATCAATGCGTACTTATCAAGTTATCAAAAGACACGCACTAAAATAACATACATTTTTAATTGAAATGTAAAGATGAAATAGTACTTACTATTTTCGAAATCTTTTCAATAGATGGCAGCACCAATTCTTTGAGCGGCAGACACAGGACATCGGTTTTAAGGAAAAAACCGTGGGTAAAACCTCGTATTTTTCGTGATACAGCTGTTTGAACTAAAGCCCTGCCCAAATCGTCTTGAACATACACTATAATAATAACAACGACAGTTGTGATTTTGGCGCTAATAGGCAAAAATAACGAGGTGTGCGATTGGTGGACCAATCGTCCGGAATTAGCACTATGATGCTAACGACACTGTGATTTTCGCGCTGATAGGCAAAATAAAAGCGAGGCGTCGAGGTTTGGTTGACCAATGTCTTGAACTTACACTATAATAATGACGACTGATGCGATTTTGACGCAAATAGGAAAAAATAACCTAACGTCAAGGTTTGGTTAACCAAACGTCTTGAACTAACACTATAATGCTAACGACAGCTGTGATTTTGGCGCTAATAGGCAAAAGTAACGAGGCGTCGAGGATTGGTTGACCAATCCGTCCGGAACTAAAACTATAAAAAGACTGCAGCGATTTTGACGCAAATAGGAAAAAATAACCTATAACGTCAAGTTTTGGTTGACCGATCTATCCTGAATTAAAACTGCAAAAATAACGCCTACTGTAATTTCGTCGCAAACAGGCAAATTCCAATGCGTCAAAGTTTGGTTAACCAATTCGTCCTGAACAAACACTATATAATAACAACGAATTCTGCGTATTTGTAGCAAGTGAGAAAAAATAACGAGGCTTCGAAGTTTGGTCGACCAATCCGTCTTGACTTAACATTATAATGCTAACGACAGCTGAGATTCTGACGCTAACAAACAAAAATAACGAGGCGTCAAAATTTGGTTGATTGATTCGTCCTGAACTAGATAACTACAAAAATATCGGACTCTTAATGACTTTTCCCTCAAATAAGATAAAATAACGAGACGTCAACGTTTGGACGACCGATCCATCCTGAACTATATAACTACAAAAATAACGAACACGTAAATGACTTTTCCCTAAATATAATACAAAATTACGAAGCGTCGAGGTTTGGTCGACCAATTCGTTGCGAACAAACACTATAATGTTAAGGACAGTTGCGAATCAGACGCAAATATGCAAAAATAACGAATCGTCAAGGTTTGGTTAACCGATCCGCCCTGAACTACATCACTACAAAATAACGGACACTACGATGAATTTCCTGTAAATAAGCACAAATTACGAGCGTCGAGATTTGATTGACCGATCCATCCTGAACTAAAACTATGAAAATACCGCCTAATTTAATTTCTTCGCAAATAGGCAAAAATAACGAGCGTCGAGGTTTGGTTGACCGATCCGTCCTGAACTAAAACTCAAATTAACACCTATTTTAATTCCGTCGAAAATAAACCAAAATTTTGAGGCGTCGAAGTTTGGTCGACCAATTCGTCCTAAACTAACACTACAATGCTAGAGACAGTTGCGATTATGACGCAAATAGGCAAAAATAAAAAGGCGTTGACGTTGGTTGGTAGACATATATATTCAGGTTTGTGTGCTTGGTCAGACGGCGTTGACGTTTAGTAGACCAACACGTCTTGAACTAACACTATAATGCTAACGACAGCTGTGATTTTGGCGCTAATAGGCAAAAATGACGAGGTGTGGGATTGGTGGACCAATCGTCCGGAATTAACACTATGATGTAACGACACTGTGATTTTCGCGCTGATAGGCAAATAACGAGGCGTCGAGGTTTGGTTGACCAATGTCTTGAACTAACACTATAAAAACGACTGATGCGATTTTGACGCAAATAGGAAAAAATAACCTAACGTCAAGGTTTGGTTGACAGATCCGTCCTGAACCATATAACTGCGAAAATAACGGACACTGCAATGAATTTCCTGCAAATAAGGACAAATTACGAGCGTCGAGGTTTGGTTGACCGATTCATCCTGAACTAAAACTGTAAAAATAACACCTACTGTAATTTCGTCGCAAACCGGCAAATTCCGATGCGTCGAAGTTTGTTTAACCAATTCGTCCTGAACAAACCAAAGAGTTCTATAGTAGGGTAGAGGAACGACTCGTACTGTGCGGCCATCGGCAGCCATGGCTCACTACGGAGCCCGAATAGAGTGGCAAAAGTGCTAGTTAATTTATAATTTTGATACTGAGAAAGGAAGTACACCCAGCGCAAAGGCAAGAATCGAACCCGCACCCATTACAGCAAGCGGACTGCTAGAGTTATGGCCTGCGATCTAAACCACTCGGCCATCGGACCCCACATGCCACCCTATATTGTCTCCGTGTTGGTACATGGTGCGGTTGGTAGGTTCAGTCTCTACCCTACTGTAGAACTCTTTGGAACAAACACTATAATAACAACGAATTCTGCGTATTTGTAGCAAGTGAGAAAAAATAACGAGGCTTCGGAAATTTGGTCAACCAATCCGTCCTGACTTAACATTATAATGCTAACGACAGCTGAGATTCTGACGCTAACAGGCAAAAATAACGAGGCGTCAAAATTTGGTTGATTGATCCGTCCTGAACTAGATAACTACAGAAATATCGGACACTTAATGACTTTTCCATCAAATAAGATAAAATAACAAGGCGTCAATGTTTGGTCGACCGTCTTAATCTATATAACTACAAAAATAAGTGATACGTAAATGACTTTTCCCTAAAATAATACAAAATTACGAAGCGTCGAGGTTTGGTCGACCAATCCGTTGCGAACAAACACTATAATGCTAAGGGCAGCTGCGATTCTGACGCAAAAATGCAAAAATAACGAATTGTCAAGGTGTGGTTAACCGATCCGCCCTGAACTACATCACTTCAAAATAACGGACACTACAATGAATTTCCTGCAAATAAGCACAAATTACGAGCGTCGAGGTTTGGTTGACCGATCCATTCTGAACTAAAACTGTAAAAATAACGCCTACTGTAATTTCGTCGCAAACAGCAAAAATTCCGATGCGTCGTAGTTTGGATAACCAACTCGTCCTGAACAAACACTATAATAACAACGAGTTCTTCGTATTTGAAGCAAATGAGAAAAAATAACTAGGCTTCGAAGTTTGGTCGACCTATTCGTCCTGAACAAACACTATATTAACAATGAATTCTGCAATTATGAAGCAAATGAGAAAAATATAACGAGGCACACACGATCGCGTCGAGGTTTTAATAATTGAAATGCTTGCATTTTATTTTTTTTCCCATGATTTCCCAGTTTTCTTGACTGAGTTTCTCTTTTTTTCTTTCTTTTTTAACTTATCATACATTTGTACGAGGGCTGTTATTTTCAACCACCGATTGGCTGCAACAGGCGCGTTCACATGTGCTGGGAAATTGGCGGCATTTTGCCGGCAATCTCGTGAAACTTTATAACCCCGTTCACATGTATTAGCCGGCATTCCGGAAATGACGTATGGGTACGTCACATCCAGTTTGCTTGTTTTGATTTGTTGCTCGAGCTTCGAGATCTTGTCCTTGTGTTCTTTTTAACGTTTCTTTGTTAGCGATGTCGTTGCAAGAATTACTAAAAACAATTCTTTTGTTAAAAATTCGTGGACAGACATCTATCGATTTTATTGATGATGAAGAAAGTAGGAGGTTGTTGCGAATACAAAACTGGATTCATTTGATTTCCAAAGTAATAAACTCCACTTTACAATTGGCCTTCCCAGAAAGATCTTTATGGTCATACGAAGCTAATAAAAACGACTTCAGCATGGGTCCACTTGCTCGCCATTTTTGCTTTTGTTGTGAGTGATCACCAAAGCCGAAATGCATCATGGGGGGTAATGAAATCTTTACTACCCAGGCAGTGGGTACATTTTCGCAACCGC
This sequence comes from Oedothorax gibbosus, assembly GCA_019343175.1. Classification (NCBI taxonomy): domain Eukaryota; kingdom Metazoa; phylum Arthropoda; class Arachnida; order Araneae; family Linyphiidae; genus Oedothorax; species Oedothorax gibbosus. Next base: position 117,363 of record JAFNEN010000720.1, on the reverse strand, counting down.
AATTTTCCCTAGAGAGGGATTTTCTTTCCCGATAGCCGGCTAATAGCCGGCAATTGCTCTGCATGAGAACGGGCCCAAAATATACAAAATACAAAAAAGATTTTTTTTACCAAAAGTAGTGCACAATACTGCTTATCTCTCCACATAATTACCTTGACGATTAAAGCATTTGTCATATCTGTAAACAAGCTTTGAAATACCCTCTTCAGAAAATGTTGCCGACAATGATTGGGAGGGAGTTGTGCGTAGTGTATGGATATTTATGAGTGGTGGCGTTGTACCTGAATGCTGTTGAATATTTAAAGTTGGCCGAACTGATGTTCATGAAGAAGGGGTGACCAAGGAAGCAAGTCTGTCGCTACATACGGCATTGTTCAGCGAGTTGACCAAGTGTTTAGGGAAATTCGAAGGTGTACCACTCATAAGTGAATTATCGATTAGCATAGTGGCTTGGATTGTAGCGCTTCCAAATTGACGTGGAGATCAAAGAAACCGTCCAACTCCCTTCAAATCATTGGCGGCAACATTTTCTGAAGAGGGTATTTTAAAGCTTGTTTATAGATATGAAAAATGCTTTAATCGTCAAGGTAATTATGTGAAGAAATAAGCAGTATTGTACATTACTTTTGGCAATTTTGACCCGTCTTTTTGTTACAGCCCATCGGAGGTTGAAAAAAAAACCAGCTCTCGTAGTTTGGAATAAGAAATAGGGTGACAGACGCTTAGTGTACACTATTATGTAGCACCGGCATTACTACTGTGGTTGAACAATTTAATAAACTGTAGACCAATCGTTACATGTACAAACTCATCAGATGGCGCTTATTTTCCTTTCAAAACTAGATGGCGCTGATTTATCATTGCGTTCCTACCTGTGTGTGTATTCTAGATAACAACGAAATCAGTAGTATAAAGGCCGAGGTAACTCCTCTCCACCTTAGGGATCCTTTTGGTAGACTATGGGTTTGAGGTAGAGGCCGCTACAAATGTTTTTATCCTTTCAATGGGGCTGCAATTTTGGTTGTCAAGCCTTTGCAGACTCGGCATTTTGCCCTGAAATGAGTCATTTTTTTTGTGGCACCATCTAGGCGACTCTCGCTACCAATTTTGATTATAATGAATCTAAACTCTTTGTGGATGTTAAAGCATGAAGAGATTTAATTTTGCCAAGAGAACCCAAGCCAAATTGGCACTCCAGGGATCTTTTACATGCTACATAACCATGCTACAAATGTAAGAATCAATGCTACAAATGTAAAGAATCAATGATTCCTCTTTGATACATAAATCTTCTTTAAGAAACTATGCAAGGTTAAATCTAATAAAACGTCTCTTACCTAACTGAAATATCTATTTTAAGTGGCTTTGTCTAGAAAGCAAAATATTAGGTATTGAAAATTTCTGTTTCTCTTACCCAACTTCCTCAAACAAATTAAATGAATCATTACACATTTCAGTTTAAATCGTTTTTATTTTCAACAGATATATACGAATACACACAATATTTTTTATTGAAGAACGACTATAATTTTGGCAGGGCTGTAAAATGCAGGAGCAGATCCAGGGTATAATTAAATGGGAACCGGGATTAAAACAGGCTTCAGAAACCACATCCATAGAGGTAGGATAGAGAGTAGAGAGGTCCATGTATATGCGCAGTAGCGCACAAATGAAGCAGGCTAGAGCGGTGCATCTTGGGATACCTCGGTGTCAGTTTCGGTTACTATGTTATGCACAGTAGCTCGAAAAACCTGACAGCCCTGCTTCAAACCATTTGAACTCATTGACACCGCTACCTCTCCTTCCCAACTCTATGACCACATCAGACTTAAATGTAGCTTGGTCACAATGGTAAAGAGATTATTGTGTGTCTGTTTGGCAAACAAACTTCCTGGGTTCGATTTTGCTGGTTATGTAATTCCATTTATCAGTGGTGGATTATCGCCGCATAAGTTGGAGTCAAGTTAAGTTAGTTTGAATTATCGCCGCATCAGTGCTACACAAGGGCTATTGGCGACAGGCGTCGTAATTTAGAACCACAATCAAGTGACGTCGATTAAGTTGGAACTACATGGAATTGATAGTAAACAATTGGCATTTAAGACCAAAAGCCTTTGCAGCCAGTACTGTGAACATTGAAATGATTGAACAATGTAATTGTACCTTGGCATAATTAAGTGTAACATTCACCGTAAATAATTATTTTTTACTGATATAAAAACTTTATATACATGTTCATCTCTGCCAGTTTATTAATCAAAGGTGTACGCTTTAAATGGGAGTAAAGAGATCGCATTAAACAATCCATTAGTTAGAAATCACAACCTCTGCGTCTGTACCCGCAACTTTTGCCATCTAACCATTTTTTCACTAGTTACGAGAATCATAGTAAATTCAAAATATAAAATAAGTTTCAAGGGAAAGTAGGCAGTAGCAGCTGGTTATTAACCAATAATTTTAAAATTCAATTTAACCAGTGAATTCTGGCGATACTATTTTCCAGAATCCTATTATTTAGTGAAGATGGAGATACTATTTTCAAACTTTATCAATTAATTATTAAACACTTGCATACTATTTACTTTTCAATAGTGTTTTATTTTGATGTTATGGCGATTCTCAGACGAGGTGAAAACCCTTTTGCCGATGTTGCCATTTTAAAACTTAAGGGCATATCACACAACCAAAAATTCTCCAATTCAACCATTTCTTCAACACAAAACTCAAAAGTCGGATGCAGTTTGCTTTCTGCTATAAAAGTTGAGGTTGTAGAAAGTATCTTCATCGTCGTCAACCCCACCTGACCTGTTAAATCCATTTAGATGCATAGATTACTTCTTTCGTCACAGTAAAGAGATCATGTCGTTTTAAAGATAATGGTTTTTATTCTGTTTCTTTTCAATCGTCAATCTTGCCCACACCTAGATTCAGCCAAGATTGATGAACAAGCATAAATTTGTGCCAAACATGAGGCTGAAGTTTTTTTTTATGACTGCTTAAAAATAAAATATATGAGCAACCATTCATTTAACGCTGGCAATCTTATGTCCAACTTCCAGATGTTGAAATTGAGATAAAAGTTGAAGATTGAGTTGCCTCGAGGAATTGGGGTTGAACAAATGAGCATCTGTGATACGCCCTTAATGCATTATTAGCTCTATGAAGCTGTCCAACAACTGAAATGTTGCTCTTAAGGGGGAATGGGTGCGCTGTTCCACGGGTCTCCAAACCAAAGTGCCTCAGTGTTAATCCAATGGGAAAACTATTTTCTAAGCCACATTTTTCCGGCTGTATTGAATATTTTTACAAACGGATTTTTATGTGATAAATGTAGCTGACTTACAAGTCCAGACAGTCCCACTTTTTGAAATCGGTTCGAATATTTAAAAAAAAAATTAATATATAATTTTACGCAAAACATTCAAAGCAATTTCAAAAAGTGGGATTATAGAGACCTATAAGTTATCTATATTTATCATTAAAAAAACGTTTGTAAAAATATTCAATACAAATGGAGAAATGTGGTCTAGAAAATATTTTTTCACATTGGATTAACAATGAGGCACTTTGGTTTGGAGACCCGGGGTCCAGCGCGCCCGTTCTCCCTTAAGAACTGCTGGACCACAGTGGAAGTCACTTCCTTTGTTAGGAGCAAACTGAAATTTCCAGTACCGTTCAAGGGGTAACTTTGGCCCATGCTGTTCCAAGCTAATAACTCTTCATTAAATACTTTTTAAAAACGTGCTTGTCATTTTCATTTTGAAACTTTGTCTTGACAAAAAGTCAAAAAATATTCAAGAAAAAAGTCAGTACTATGCATAGGCCAAAGTTACAACATTTTATGGTAGTGGAAAACATGCCTAAATTTATCTTGAGTAAGGGATATTGTTCAACAGAGTGTAAGAGGTGTGACAATACAAAGCTGGTTATTCATTTATGGTTTATCGCATGGTCAGAATGGCGCGAAGATCAAGGTGTATGCATGGTAAGCAACTTCTAAAAAGATTCGATTTTGTGGCTTATGAATTTAAACACTTCTGTTGTAGCTATATATAGTATCCACTTCCTGTTGTATAGGAGTTTCAAGCTGGCATGACAGTTTAAATTATGACTTATTGTGACAAAAGTCATTTTATGTTGAAGAAATAGTTTAAGAGATTGAATAATACGGCTCAACTGCATCTTGCTCAGATTTCATATTTTGCTGATAAAGTTATTACATTCATGGAGCTTGAGCAGTTAGACATCCCAGTTGAGAATTCACTGCAGCAATAAACAGTAAATTCAATTCAATAAGTTTTTGCAATGGTCATGACTAAATTACAACCATCGTTTGACATTTACGATTTGGGTTATAGAAGAACACAGTCACAAATAACCCTTTTAAGGATCCGCCCCTGTTAAAATGTGAGCAAACATCTTGAAACGATATAGATAGAGAGAATCTTAAACTCATATCACAGTTTCTCTCAATGGAAATATACACAATGAATCCACCGAATTGTCCTTATGCATGGCCACACTTTGTCATCGGCTTGGTTTGTGTCCTGCCTGGTGGCGCCATCTGTCTGACGAATTGGAATCAAGGTTTCCGGTGCTGTCGTGTGTCGACATCTGGGGGCCAATTTCTGAACCTAAATACAGAACAATTTAGATTTTAGGATTGTGAACTTTATTATTAATACGTTGTTTTATTTGATGAATTTAGTTGAGAGATTTGTTAAAAAGTTTTAACTAGAATGAATACAATTAAATAATTTAGTACTTGAAATAAAATGTTTTTTTTTTTAATAATTATTATTTGAATTGTATATTTTAAATATTAGAATGATATTTAATAATTTCTCAATATCTTAAATAAGTCCTTATCTAAGATAAGAACCTCCTTCAATTAGGATCAAGTATGTTTTAAAATTTGAATATTCCAAAGAGAAACATCAAACGTGGATTTCTCTTTCACTAGATGGCAGCACCAAATTAAATATTGTCATTTTTTTAGACCTGTACAGGTAAAAATAAAATGACAATATTTAATTTGTACAGTGTACAGTTGTATTAATTTTTTTTTTACATGGAATACTTTTTAATAATTTATTTTCTATTTTAATATTTAAGAGGGACTGTCAGTCCCATAGAGCTAATGCATTAGTTTTGAAATCACAATTTTTGCAAACGAATTGCTTTGATATGTTATCCCATTTTCACCAGGTATGGGAATCATCATAACGTCAATTTAAAACAAAATTGAAAAGAAAATAACATATGGTTAATTAATTATTAATTAATATAGTTTTAAAATGGTGTCGCCATCTGCTGTAATTTTTGGCATTTTAAAACTTCAAAAATATATAATTAAATAACTAGATAACATTTTCGATTCAAATTTGTTTCATTTCGATGTTCTGTTGATTCCCATACCTGGGGAAAAGGGCTAACATGGCAAAGCAATACTTCTGCGCAAGTTGTGATTCCAAAACTAATGCATTACTATGGGACTGACAATCCCTCTTAATACTTTTTAATATTTATTTCAGGATAATTATATTTTTACCTTGCTTGTAAGTAGCAGAAGTGTAAATTGGCCTTGTTGGACATCGTTTAATAGTAGCAAAGAGACCGTCATTTCCCTAAAATAAAATTTCACAAATTAAAAACTAACGAAATTGGGTATGGTATAATTAAGATTAATTATGAGAAAATGATTATATTATTTGATTATAAGGTAGAGATTTACTGTACGGTCCCCCTTGGCGGACTTTCCAAAATCCCGCCAAAAGTCCATATTTTGGCGATTTTTAAAAAAAAAACCATGATTCAAAGAAAAGATCGTATGGGAATATTTCTCATGAAAACTCAACCAACGGTCCGATAGGGTTGCCGGAAAACGTCATCGGTGCGAAGTCATAGAATTCGAATCTTCAGTCGAAGTCAGACAGGACAGGTTACCAGAAAAAATTATTTATCGCCAAATCCGAAAAAATCGCGCAAAGGGGGACCGTACAGTATATCTGATCCGGTTATAAAATGGGTATATTTGGGGTTCACATAGTCTATGATAAAAGAAAGCATGCTTTGACCCTTATTGTGAATAATAGTTTAGTTTAGTTTGAATTATCGTCGTACTAGCTACACGAGGGCTATTGGCGATGGGCGTCATATTTTAGAACCACAGTTAAGTGACGAGCCGACACCTGAGTAGGCACCTAACGAAACCGTTAAGGTCGACATCGTACGCAGCGTTGGGACTTTGGAACATATTTAACGTGCACTCCCTCTACACAGGGTATTATTCGTCGGACATTTTTGGCTGCACGTGGCCGTTTATAGGTCGGCAGTTATTTTGGCGATGCCCGGACCCGAACCTGGAACCTTTCGCATGCTAGGCGAAAGCCTAACCGACTCTGCTCCCCAGCCCCTTCACAAATTAAAAACTAACAAAATTGGGTATGATATAATTAAGATTAATTACGAGAAAATGATTATATTAATTGGTTATAAAATGGGTATATTTGGGGGTTCACATAATCTTTGATAAAAGAAAGAATGCTTTGATCCTTATTGTGATTAATAAATAACTCGTATAAGTATATATTAAAATTATTTTTTCAAAAAACAAATTTTTTTTAAGGAGTAATAAGACTTTTCCTAGATTTGATAACAATGAGAAAATTCAATAATTAAAAAAATATGTCAAAATTTAAAACAAGGAAAGTGAATGTAAATTCTAAGTTATTTGATTTTAAATGTCAGATTTGTGGTTCCTGGGCATTAGAAAATTGCACAAACCTTCCTTTAGTAGAAGATCCTGGGAGTACTTGTAATCATATATAGATTTTAATTAATTTAAATGTATAAATTAACCATTTTTTGATCCAGTACGCATTCTTTTTAATAATAAAATATTTTCAATTATTTATAATGGATAAAGAATAATTTTTTATTAATTTTAATGGATAATTAATCAGTTAACTAAAATTGTGAAAATGGGCCTTAGCCCAATCCTAAACTACTCATAGATGGCGCTACCAGAAAACTACTTTTTGATTACCTGTAAAGATATGTAATTTCTCGAATTTGGAAAGTATTATTATGTAGAAGGCTATGGTTCAGAGTGTCTCTTACTTACTTGTCTGGAAGGTGGAACATCATTGCAAGAATATGGCTCAGCATAGTCGCCACCTTTGTTGCCTTAAAAACAAATAATTCCTAAAATTAATTTGATAAATCAGACTAAATCATAAATATTATATCAAAAATATAAATAAAGGTTCAGAACTTGGTCTTGCATAAAAATGTTTACTCATTCCTCACATAGATGGCGACACCAGATATTTAGTAATATGTTGAGTAAATATTACCACATCAACATTATGCTACAGACATATTTCAGTTATGTCAATGCTTGAAAAACGTAACCTGTTTTTTTCTAATTAAATTTTAAAAAAAAAGAAATAATCCATTATTTTCTATCAAAAAATATTTTGTTATAAAAAACAAACAGAACAAAACAAACAACAGACAAAATGACAATATACATTGATCACAATTGTTAATTTTGTTGAATAAGTCACTATTATTTCATTTTATGACGCGAAACCTGATGTGGCATCCAAAGCAACTTCATAGCGACTTATCAGATCATGACATATTTAACGTACAGCAGTTCCAATTTAATTAGTGCGTTATCCCCTCAGCATAAACCGTCAATTGACAAAGGCGAGGCCAGAACCCCGGAGGGTAACCTCAGTGGAATTATGCTTTAACTAACCTTGTCCAAGGGCAAACTGAAGATAATCACACCTAACCATCCAAAAAATAGCATCTTATTTTAACCGGTCTCAAAACAATTACTTCCCCATGTTTCTGTCATCACAGCAGAATTTGATTGGACAGGTTTTCCCGTACCGAGTGCTACTCAAGTCAAGCGGAAAAAATTGTTACTACTAACTCTAAACAAAGATGGGCTCATTTGATAACCATTTCCACCGCTTCACTCGAGTGGCGCTTCTCAAGATGTAGTCCCGTTCACGGAGGAACCATTATGGACACATTAACGAGGGGACATAAATGGGATGTGTTACGAAAATGAAGCATCGTGTTTAATCCTTCTATTAGTTCTTAGCATCTATGACGTGAATTTTAGACGAGTCCAAACTATCACTCGTAAAACGAAAAGGGGTCAGAAATTTTTTGGTTTAAGCCAGAGTTACTATACGTGGCGATTCATTGCTTTTCCAGGAGCATATTTCCTTAAGGTTTGGAAACGGTTTCTCAACTAAAGGGCGGTTCGAACTTGCATGGGTTCACTACTATTACATAGCTATATTCTAACTTATAGCGTTCCCCGAAGTGATACTGAATATGGTAAATTATACATACAGATGCAAATATATTGACGATCACGAAAAGAAAGAAAAGATATGAACGTGCAATTGATGACGACCTTCAGTAATTAGTTATAATCTTCCTTTCACCAACATGTGCAGTTTTAGTGGGACACATTCTTTCCAACCAAACTAACCCAACAATCTTTATGCTCGCCAAACACGATGGGATTGACAACCCTGTCTCCTTTAGGTTCTTTACCTGTTTTCAAAGTAAATTTTTTCACAATCAAAATATTTGGGATGCTAAGAAGAGACAGGTGGACTATACTTAGTTCAGCCTTACCTTTACACGACGTCACCACTATTATTGTTCTTACCTGTTGGGCAGGAGTAATGCGAAGTTTTCGAAGATTTGTCTGTCACTTGTTTTCCAAGGTCGCTCATCATCAGAGAATCTCCGCTTGGTTTGCGCATCTCGTACTCTAGAAAAGAAAATAACAAATGGAAATGTTTCGGATGACGTAACGCTTTCGTTTTAATTTATCTCGTCATTCGATTTCATTGGTTGTTTCGGTTTCACTTTCAAAATGAAGGTCATGGATGAAAAAAAAACCTTTTTTTTCCCATACAAGCTTTCTTTAACACATAATATGAACAACCAGAAACACTGCAAAAAGTTGGTATTTAAAAAATGTAACGTGTAAAATATTCTTAGGAATCTCATTTTCGAATATCAAAACAAAAAGGGCACCAGACAAAATTGAAAACAAGAGCTGTTTTCTATTCACGACTTGAAAGAACCCCATTACTGGTTTACGTTACATTAACGTCTCAATACGACTACTCGAGGCAGTTTGCGAAGGGCCTCGTAATATCAAACCGCGGTTAAGTGATGAGACCGACTCCTGAGACCACGAAAAATGGGCCGGTGGCCGAGTGTTAAGATAGCTGCTCCGCTAACAGTCTGCGCACTGTACGGTGCGGGTTCGATTCCCGCCTTTCCTGGTGTACTTTCCTTTCTTGTGACAGTAAAATTCTTTCTGTGTCTGTCTTACTTGACGAGTTTAAAGCGGTCTCTGATCAAGCACACAAGCCGGAATATATATGTATCAACCCTACCCTACGAAAAATTATAGCGATACATGCATGGCGTCAGGTTGGGTTATCGTCGCACTAAATCTACACGGGTGCTATTTACGATGGGCGTCGTAACTTAAAACCAGTGTCAAAGAGATGAGAGAATACTTGAGTAGGCACCCAGCGTAGCTTTAAAGGGTGACATCGTACACGGTGTCGCGACTTTGGAGCGCATTTAAGTCGCCCTCCCTCTATACGGAGTATTCGTTGGACTTTTTTTTGGCTGCACAGGCCATTTATGGGTCGGCAGTTAGTTTGGCAATGATCTGGGACCTTTGGCGTGATAGCAAAGCTTTTTACCGACTGGGATCGCCAGTTCCCTTGATTTTCATTGAACTAATGTCGTACTAGAGCAACATGAGGCAATTGGCCTCGTAATTAGCAACGGCGGTTAAGTGACAAGACTGTGGCGGTTACCACACGTGCAACCTTAATATATCTTCCACTCACTAGAGGGCGTAGATTTACCACTGCGTTTCTACCAGTATTCTAGATAACAACGAAACGGCCCGTCCGTGGCCGAGTGGTTAGGGCATCAGCCCAGAGATTCAACCGTCTCAGGAGTGCGGGGGTTCGAATCCCACCTACTGCCAGTCATCCTATAAATCGGATCCGTGCTGGAAATAGTAGAAAAATCCTCATCACGGATGGGCCCGAGTACACAGGGACAGACGAGCTCGTTAAATCTGTGGAGTCCAAAGTCCCGACGGCGTTAGCGTACGATGTCGCTCGAAGTTCCGTTGGGTGCCCGCTCAGGTGTCGACCTCGTCACTTGACCAGGGTTCTAAATTACGAGGCGTTATTGGCTGTGTTAAAGCTCCTGAAGGAGGCTAGAAATAGGCAGCCGGAAACGATTACCTTACCTTACCTAACAACGAAACCAGTAGTATAAAGGCCGAGGTAACTCATTTCTATTTTGAGGGTCCTTTTGGTAGACTATGGGATTTACTCCGTTAACTCTGTGAAGCTGACGAAAAGTGCTGCTACCGTGTTTGCGGAGTAACGTTTCAGGTTTTGCGTTGTAAAACTTACACTTTTAGATAATCTATAACAATTTTAAGGAATCTTATAACAATTTTAATGATTCTTATAACAATTTAAAGAAATCTTATTATAACAGTTTTAATGAATCTTATAACACTTTTAATGAAAACTACTGTGTCAAAAGTTTCAAGAACATAACTAACTTCAACAGATTTCTTTGTCAACTAAGCTCAATATAATACAACTTGCATTGAATTTTATATCCATGCCATCTGCTACAAACTAATAAACTAACTATAAAAGAAATAAACCCCCTTTTCTCTATTATTAGGGTCTCCAAACGTGAAACAAACCGAAGAACGGTAATCCGAAACAAAATGCATTTTTACACTTTCAATTTCCAAATATGAAATGTTATTAAAGTAATATGAAGTTAATGAAAGTATTGTAATGAGGTCCAAAATACGAAATGGTTATGTTAGGTTAGTTGAATTATCGTCGCACTAGAGCTACACTAGGGCTATTGGCGACGGGCGTCGTTATTTAGAACCTCAGTCAAGTGGACGAGCTGGAGATTTTGTGTTTTCTACGTGTTTTGGAGGGTGCTGATTCCGAAAAAGTGGTTTTTGAACATTGGTCCGTCTGAAACCAATCTACAGCGAAGTTTATATGTCACGTGTGGACTTTAAACCAATCACTGAAGAGTGAAAGTGTTTTCGGAAACGTTTTAGAGTACGATTGGTGATGTGTGGCGAATGTTCCTTGATCTCGTTTCTCCGCGTATGTGTTGTTTAAGTTTCGGATTAACGAGATTTGATTATTTATAAAATTTTCAGGCAATTGTCACATAAAACTATTCCCCAAGCAAAATTATTGTTAATATCAATTAGTCACAACCTCATATTTTTTTTTCTAAAATTAGTTATAAAATTTATGTGAGGTATTAGCGGGGCCGGATTTAAAAATTTGCCGCCTTCAGGCTACGATTGATTTGCCGCCCCTGTCACAATATTCTCCCCCTTCGGGGAAAGGTAGCTGGTTAGCTGCAAAATAGGATGGTACGTGCTGTTTAAAATAGATACACATATTAGTTTCATCTATGTACTTTTACACAATAAATCGAAATTTTTTAAACTGTTCTATTTTTCTTTCAACTTCGAAATCCGGGAGGAGGGGGTGCAATTGCCCTCGCAACGACCATGTTTGCTACGAAATATTAGTACACTAAATATACGTTTACGGTTTACGTATTAAAGTAAATTATTTGTTTTCTTTCTTAAAAATATTCGTATCTTTATAATAATTTTTTTATGCCGAATGGCGCTTTAATTGGTCGTAAAATTTGCCGCCCCAAAAAATTCGCCGCTCTAGGCTACAGCCTACTTAGCTTATTTAGAAATCCGGCCCTGGGTATTAGGGTTAGGTTAAATTAAAGCCGCACTAGAGCTACACGTGGGCTATCAGCATCGGGCGTCATAATTTAGAACCACAGCAAGTGACAAGCCGACTCCTGAAGAGGCACCCAATCGTAAGTATTTTAATGGCGACATCGAAATCGGTTTCGGCCCTTTGGAGCATATTTAAAGTGCACTTCCTTAACGCGGTGAATTATTCGTCGCATGTGAAGGTGGAAGGGGACGAGTGTAAAACATCCATCCTACAAGCAGGATTCGAAACAAACAGACTCTGACATCGAACTTAGGATAATATCCAGGGCCGGATTTCTAAATAGGCTAAGTAGGCTGTAGCCTAGAGCGGCAAATTAAAGCGGCATTCGGCATAAAAAATTATTATAAGGATAATAATATTTTAAGAAAGAAAACAAATAATTTACATTAATGTGTAAATCGTAAACGTACTAATATTTAGTAGTAAACATGGTAGCTGCGAGGGCAATTGCACTCTCTCCCCCTGATTTGGAAGTTGAAAGACAAATAGTAGAACAGTTAAAAAAATTCACCTATTATTTCGCTTTCGATTTAGAGTGTACAAAGATTATTCTAATATATAGAAAGAAAATAAAATAGTAAAGAAAACTATATCTGATGGCGGCAAATCGATCGTAGCCTACAAGCGGCAAATCTTAAAATCTGGCCCTGATAATATTTTACAACTCATCTACCCCGCCTAAAAAAAGTTTAGAGACCCTTCCTGTCTATTATTTAGCGAAAACTAAGACAGAGGGTTTGAAATAAAAAGAAAAGTAGAAGTTTCTAGTCCTGCAGAAAATCACTTCCACTTTATTATTTTTTTCCCTTATCAGTTACTTTTTCTCTCTTCAATTGGCAATTACTTCAAAACCCTCTGTGAAGAAATATCTCAAAAACGCAACATGGGGTACTAGAATAAGGCGGAAGATGTTTGGCGATGAAAACAGTGAAGCTCTCCAAAAATAAGGGGGGCCCAGTCGGTTAAGGCGTTCGCCTTGCATGCGAAAGGTCCCACGTATTAGATTAGGGGAGTCCATAAAGTTCAGCAGGCCCAGTGGCTTAGTGGTATTGCTTCGCATTGCCACGCCACAGTCCGGGGATCGAATCCCGGATTGGGCGAGGTTGACCCCTCCTTTCATCCCGTAAGTGGGTCGATTAAAAGGGTACCAAGAAGCAAGCTTGGGAACTAAACAATGGGGGTTCCGCGTGAGGCTGACCACCTTACCGGGACATATGCCTAGCACCCCACAGCCCTAGGCCACGAAAGCTGAAATGGGCACGGCAGGCCTTGGCCCACTAATGGGCGATTGCGCCGGGGAGTTTAGTATAAAGTTCAGCACAGACAGACAACAATGGCTCATTAAACATTAAGTAATTAACAGAATACTAACACGAACACTAAAATACATAAACTAAACATAGGTGAAGCTGAATCATTCTGAAAAAGTACGTTATACAGTTACGTCACATCACAGAGGGCGCAAGCGTCACGCAGGGGGGTATCATTTAGTAGAAGAGGTGAGATATGACTTACTACTCCAATATCAGGTTAGGGTCTGGGCATCGCCAAAATTACTGCCGACTTATAAACAGCCCGTGCAGCCAAAAATGTCCGACGAACAATATCCCGTGAAAGAAAGTTTACGTTAAATATGCTCCAAAGAGTTCTATAGTAGGGTAGAGGAACGACTCGTACTCAGCTGCCATAGGCAGCCACGGCTCACTACGGAGCCCGAATAGAGTGGCAAAAGTGCTAGTTAACTTATAATTTTGATACTGAGAAAGGAAGTACACCCAGGGCAAAGGCGGGAATCGAACCCGCACCCGTTACAGCGCGCGGACTGCTAGCGTTATGGCCTGTGATCCAAACCACTCGGCCATCGGGACCCTCATGCCACCCTATATTGTCTCTGTGTTGGTCCATGGTGCTGTTGCCAGGTTCAGTCTCTACCCTACTATAGAACTCTTTGATATGCTCCAAAATCCCAACGCTGCGTATGATGCCGCTCTTAACGGTTGCGTTGAGGGCTTATTCAGGTGTCGACTCGCTACTTGACTGTGGTTCTAAATTACGACCCCCTTCGCTAATAGCCCTCGTGTAGCTCTAGTGCGATGATAATTCAAGCTAACCTAACCTGAAAATCTGGTGTTAACGGTGAATGAGTCCGAATGACCGCGGGTCTCCAAACCAAAGTGCCTTTGTGTTAATCCAAGGGAAAAAATATTTTCTATAAGTCATATTTCTCCGGCTATATTAAATACAGGGTGTCCGTAAAAGAATTTCAGAGTTTCAAATGGTGACCTGACATCACGCCTTGTGATTTCTTCCTTTGGGGCTTCGTAAAAGATCGGGTCTACGTTCCACCCCTACCCCATGATTTACCAACCTTAAAAGGTAGAATTGCACAGGCTGTTGATTCCATTACTCCGGACTTGCAATAGACAGTATGGGAGGGAATCGCATTTTCGTTTGGATGTGTGCCGTATCACTAAAGGCGTCCCCAAGTTTTTAACCCAAAAGTTTAGGTTTGGGAAACTGACATTCCAAAATAAGTTTAATAAAAATTTTAATAAAAATCCTAATAAAAAGCTACAACTCAAACTGCCAAACCAGCATCTTATACTTTGGCTTTGGTTGGGCTGATGACGATCGCCACTAGAACTACATGATCTCACAGCCCAACAATGCATTAAGTAATTGATTGAATATCCACTTTCATCCGATTAACTCTAATTATCCGGATGGGGCTAATTATCCGAATGGGGTTAGGTGACAATAACTTCGGATAATTGGAATTCTACTGTACTGTGAATAAAGTCACGCCAAATAATTTGCCAAACGTTTGCTTGGGTGTAATTCTGAAGCGATTATGGCTTCACTTGGCGAACTTAATTCTGGGTTGGTTTTAATCCGCAGAATCTCAAGCTTAATCTAACCCTTCATGAAAAAAGATGTCCTTCAATGTTTCCATTTGAAAAAAAAAGAAAAAGAAAATATTTCTTTGGATTTATGGATTTGAAGTGTTTTTTTGCACTTCTCGAAAGCAGCACTGTCAAAAGTAGATTACTATTAATTGTACGCAGTTTACTGGTAAATATAGTTAGGGAGACCATAGATCTTTTTAACCAGGTGCTGAAAAGTGTTTAAAAGATAGTTTACTTATCGGATAGAAAACTGGGCAAGGTATTTAGGTGAAATTTACCTTCGTTTATACTTTTATAAATAGTTAGAAATTCAGATATCGCTATTATATTTTAATTGGAAGCGATTTTGTGCATATGCTATTTTGTTTCCTTACTTTACATAAGCGCTAACGCTTTGTTTTAAATTATTCAATTTAAAATATATAGTTTAAAATATTTATTTTAAAATAAGCGTCAGTGCTCATTGTGAGACAGGTAGAAAAAAAGCGTTTAGTTTCGGTTTAGGGGGTTAATTAAAAGTTTATAAGTGTATAGTTTAGAGGATAAAAAAAATATTTATTTTAAGATTTCACGTCTGTATGTCAAGTTGCGAAATGTATTGTCTAAATTTCACAAATTTAAAAAAAAAGGAAACACTTTAGTTTCGCCTACAGCAGGAAAAAAGGATGTTGCGTACTTTTTAATTAATTTGAGAAGTGTAAAAGATAACTGTAATTTATAAGAACTTAATTTGAGGAAAAAAAAATTGCATAGGCAGTATAACATTCAATAGATGTTGCCGGATATCATCACTTGCGCTTAGTCAGTTTAAAGTTTAGTTTAGTTTCAATTATCGTCGCACTAGAGCTACACGAGGGCTATTGGCGACGGGCTTCGTATTTTAGAACCACTTTAGTCAGTTCAAAAGTCAACAAATAACAACTAATTTCAATTTGAAGATAAGTTTTTGATTAAACTGGTATATTCAGAATTAAACGATTTATTAAGTAAAGACATTTGCAGATTTTAAATAAATACTTAAAGCAATTTACTTAGTATATTTAACTTACATATGAGTTTGGGCACACAGCCCTAACTCCTCAAAACGTTTATTTCGGTTATAGTCTCATTTCATTCTCACTTTGATAAGTTTTCATTAGTTGTGTATTATTTGGTGCAGTCACAGGGCCGGATTTAAAGATTTCCCGCCTGTAGGCTACGATTGATTTGCCGATCCTGTTACAATATTCTCCCCCTTCGGGAAAAGGTAGCTGGTTAGATGCAAAATAGGGTGGTGTGATACACATATTAGAGTCATCTATGTACCTTTACACACTAAATCGAAATCAAAACAGGCGAATTTAACTGTTCTACTATTTTTTTTTAACTTTGAAATCCGGGAGAAGGGGGTGGTCATCAATTGCCCTCGCAGCGAGCATGTTTGCTACGAAATATTAGTACTATATATACGTTTACGGTTTACGCATTGATGTAAATTATTTGTTTTCTTTCTTAAAAATATTCGTATCTTTTAAATTTTTTTTTATGCCGAATGCCGCTTTAATTGGTCGTAAAATTTGCCGTACAAAAAAATTCGCGGCTATAGGCTACAGCCTACTTAGCCTATTTAGAAATCCGGCCCTGGGTGCAGTTCAAGTTTCGTCCGCGTCCACTTGGCCACCGTACATACGTGTTTGAAGGGAAAAAATACCCTTCCAGCTATTCTCTCACCCGCCCCTCGCCAAATGGTGAAGTGATTTCTACAAAGTTTCACGTATGTGTACTCTGGATTGAAGAGGTTAAAATTCTTTCGAATTAAAAAAAAAGTAAAGTATGTTAAAATTCGCAAAAAATACGACAATTCAGGAAATACATTCTAAAGAAAATAAAAATAACTTTTCTCAAATTCCAGTTGTCCCCTCACCTCTTCTGTCCTGGCTGTGGTTGCGCAGACAGACAACGACGATGATGACAAGTCACTAGAAACACTTAACACGCCACTTGACACTGTGGCTGACCCTTTATCAAGTCACTTGTCAAGAATGCGTCAAGTCTGTGGCTTGAAGTCTAGTGTAAGGTTGCCCTTTACGTCTAGCTACAGACTTGACACACTGGGCCAGACATTGGCCAGTTTGACGAAAAACCTTCCCGCGTTCCAGCTTTGTTCTCTCACCTCTCCTGTCGTGGTTGTGCTTGCGCAGACACACGACCAAGATGAAGACGAGCATGACGAGGATCGGGGCAATGTTTTTGTAGAAGGGCAAATGTTTTGCTCGCCAAGCATCTTCATTGCATTCGAGTAGTAAGGGTACGTTAATGTACTGGCACAGTGTCAAGCGACTTGTCAAGTGTGTCAAGTGACTTGTCCAGTCTGTGGCTAGCCGTAAAGGGAGACTTCGCACTTGAGGATAAGCCTCAGGCTTAACGCACACTTGACAAACATTTGCCAAGTGACTCGACTCACACTTGACAAGTGACTCGACTCACACTTGACAAGTGACTCGACTCACACTTGACAAGTCACCTGACACACTTGACACGTCACTTGACACTGTGACAGTACATTAACAGACCCTTACTACTCATTCGTAGTTCCACTTTTATTTACGCCACTCCGTACACGTTTGAAGAAAAAATTCCTTTCCCATATTTCAGTCATGTTCTCTCACCTCTCCTGTCCTGGTTGTGCTTGCGCAGACACGACCACGATGAAGACGAGCATGACGAGGACGTGGGCCGACATGACGACGGGAATGACGAGGGCGTCGTTCTTGTAGAAGGGCAGGTCGGTCTAGCGCTTGCTGAAAGCGGGGGCCTGAGATTTGAACTCGCTAATAGTCCACGTGTAGCTCTAATGCGACGCTATTCAACCTTGCTAAAACAGGTTTTCCATGTGGAGAACTTCAGGCGGCTTCAATTGTTTTTCATCAAGCATCTTCATTGCATTCGATTAGTAAGGGTCTGTTAATGTACTGGCACTGTGTCAAGTGTGTTAAGTCTGTGGCTAGATGTAAAGGGCGACCTCAAACTTGACGTCAAGCCAAAGACTTGGCGCATACTTGGCATGTCACTTGACATACATGACAAGTCACTTGACATACATGACAAGTCATTTAACACACATGACAAGTCATTTAACACACATGACAAGTCATTTAACACACATGACAAGTCACTTGAAACACTTGACAAGTCATTACGCCCGTCGCCAATAGCCCTCGTGTAGCTCTAGTGGGATGATAATTCAAAACTATCCTTGACAAGTCACTTGATACTGTGCCTGACACCTCGTCAACTGACTTGTCAAGAATGCGTGTGAGGTTGCTCTTTACGTTTAGCCACAGACTTGACACACTGACGTCACTTGACACTGGGCCAGTCATTAACAGACCCTTACTACTATTCGTAGGGTCGGTCTCGAGCTTGCCGAACGCCGGGGAACCCAGATTTGAATTCGCTAATAGCCCACGTGTATCTCTAATGCGACCCTATTCCAATAAAAATTAACCTTTCTAAAACAGTTCTTCCAAGTGGAGACCTTCAGGCAGCTTCAATTGTTTTTATCGTCAAGCATCTTCATTGCATTCGAGTAGTAAGGGTCTGTTAATGTACTGGCACAGTATCAAGTGACTTGTCTAGTGTGCCAACTCTGGGGTTGGATGTAAAGGGCGTCCTCAAACTTGACGTCTAGCCGCAGACTTGATGCACACTTGACAAGTGACTTGACACATACTTGACAAGTGACTGGACACAATTAACAAGTCACTGACTTGATACACACTTGACAAGTCACTTGGCACTGAGAAAGACATTAACAGACCCTTACTACTCATTCGTTTCAAGTGACTTGTCAATTGTGTCAAGTAACTTGTCATTTGAGTCAAGTAACTTGTCATGTGTGCAGTGTACTTGTCAGTGTGTCAAGTGTGCGTCAAGTATGAGGTCACCCATTACAGTAAATTAACAGACCCATTACCACTCATTCGTATTTCCATGCCGGGGCTACTTTTAATTACGCCAAACTGATCGTGTCTGAGGAAAATTAAAGCTGTTCCCTCACCTCTCCTGTCCTGGTTGTGCTTGCGCAGACACACGACCACGATGAAGACGAGCATGAGAAGGACGAGGGCCGACACGACCACGGGAATGACGAGCGCGACGTTCTTGTAGAAGGGCAGGTCGGTCTCGCGCTTGCCGAATGCGGGCGACGACGGGGGGCCTGAAAAAAAAAGGACTCTTAGGGCGAAATTGAAGTGAAACTCTCCGAATTCGTGCACGTTGGCCCTGCGATTGCGATTGGTTTAAGCTCCGCCCTACGAGCGCTAGCGAAAACCAGTATTTAACTTCCCAAATCATGTGAATTCGTGCTGAAGGGCGTGTCATTCGTGAATTTGCCAAACACACTACGCCCGCCTCTTTTTACGTGAAGTTGACCAATGAAATAATTAGAAAAACTGAAAATAAACTGCAATAGAGATAGATTGAACTCGTTCTTTTTAAAAATTCGTTCCAAGCATTCACGTTCATTTTAACGTTTATAGATCGGCAGTTGTATTTTGACGATGCCCGGGCCGAATCTGGGATCTATCGCTTGCAAGGCGAACACCTTTACCGACTGGGGTCCCCAGCCCTGCCACGGGCGAACCAATTCGACCCTGTCGAGTCGTCGAATATGGAGTGGAATGTTTACCCATTTTGGGCATTTTCGGGTGTAGGAGGGCAAATAGAAACTGGGCATTATATTATAGCTAATCTGAAATTTTAACACGGCATATGGGAAAGCCCTCTAAACTCTTAGAAGGGCCTAGATACAATCGGACTTTTAAAAAAAAAAAAATTAATGCTGATATTAGAATGGGAGGAATTATAATATACTGATGGAGTGTTAGGACGAGGAATGTATAATACAGTTACGATCGTTGTAGTGGGGCCCATGCAAGCGGTTTCGAAGTGAACTAAAAGTCACGCGTGATTGCTCAAATGTTCCGAGACCAATCGTGGTGTTAAGGGGGAATGGGCGCGCTGGACCGCGGGTCTCCAAAGCAAAGTGCTTCACTGTTAATCCAACAGAGAAAAAAAATATTTTCTTTGCCACATTTCTCCGGCTGTATTGAATATTTTTACAAACGGATTTTTTATATGTGATAAATTTAGCTGACTTACAGGTCCCAACAATCCCACTTTTTGAAATTAGTACGAATATATTTTTTAATATTCATTCAATAAATAATTTTACACAAAATATTAGAAGGAATTTCAAAAAGTGGGATTATAGAGACCTGTAAGTTATATACATTTAATCATTTAAAAAACAACGTTTGTAAAAAATATCAATGCAGCGGAAAATTGCAAGAAAATATTTTTTCCTATTGGATTACACTGAAGCATTTGCTTGGAGAAGGTAATCAGCCGGTCATGGCCACTTCACTGTTCGCCGTCCCAGACATCGTTATCCTTTGACCATACATGTATGAGTACCTGGCCCCATCCAGTTTTTTTTCAAATTTAAAATAGAATCTTTAACCTCAATATTTCTGTATCACTAACCTGACCAGATTTTATTCGGTGACTAAATTTTGACTATGAAATCGTCATTAAATGTTCATATATATCTTATCTTGTTTACGTTGTTTTTGCTTGAAGAAACGGCTAAAGAATAAAAATGGGACTATTTTCACAATTTTTATCACTAGATCAGGGCCGGATTTAAAGATTTGCCGCTTGTACGATTGATTTGCCACCGCTGTCACAATATTCTCCCTCTTCGGGGAAAGGTAGATGGTTTGCTGCAAAATAGGGTGGTATGTGCTGTTTAAAATCGATACACATATTAGAATCATCTATGTATACCTTTACACGCTAAAGCGAAATAGGCGAATTTTTTAAACTATTCTACTATTTTTCTTTCAACTTCGAAATCCGGGAGGAGGGGGTGGAATTGCCCTCGTAGCGACCATGTTTTCTACGAAATATTAGTACTATATATACGTTTACGGTAAACGCATTAATATAAATTATTTGTTTTCTTTCTTAAAAATATTCGTATCTTCATAATAATTTTTTATACCAAATGCCGCTTTAATTAATCGTAAAATTTGCCGCCCCAAATAATTCGCCGCTCTAGGATACAGCCTACTTAGCCTATTCAGAAATCCGGCCCTGCACTAGATAGTTGAATAAACTAAACTGTACTGCGAGATGCTGTACGTTTTGTCACCATGTATTTTATATTTTCAATATCCCTTACCTCCAGTGCTGAGTGTCCTAAAAGAGTAATCAGCTTGGGTCATGCCAGCCTCGCTGTTCGCCGTCACCACAACATCGTACTCCCTGTTCGGCACCAGAGATCTCAAGACGTACGACTCCCTGGCTCCGTCCAGTTTGTCTGGTATGTCCGTCCACTGCGACGAGTATTTCGGTTTGTACCGGATTACGAAGTGCCGGATAGGACAGCCTCCGCTTTGCCAAGCTGATAGACGGAGGGTGGCTGAACCTACATCGGGCTGGATGAAAGCTTGTTCTTGGGGCGACATCGGAGCTGGAAAGAAAAAAAAGAAGAAACTTTATCTAAGCAAATTATATTGGTCATCAAGGGGCTCGAGCTCGTTAAGCCAACTCAAATAAAAAACACATTGAACATATAAAAAACACTAAATACAAAAAAGACAAAGCATAAGGTCGCACAAAACAATGAACTGTACATCATATTGATTAAAGGTCGGAATAACTTATCTATATACATAACAAAACACGACAGTACAGTCCCTAGACAAATAATTAGACGCACTGTATTTTATTTTAGTAATTTTATGTTTCTTAAGAGTTTTTATGCAAAAATGGTATATTTAAAATACAATATTATTGATTTTTATTTAAAAGTATTGTTGTAGACTACATATTTGTATTTATTTTAAGATAATTATGATTAATTATGATTAAGATTAATTTATATTAATTATTTATTATAAGATTATTTATGAGTGGATTCCTCCTCCTCAAATGCAGGAGACAGCATTGATAGCATGCCGCGCAGAATTAAAGCGTTGATAGCGGCTAAAGGTGGCTCAACTAAATATTGACTTTTACTGACATTAATTTCACTTTTCTTTAAAACTTAATAAACTTGCTTTTCTAAATGAATGCTGTTTTATTTATGTCAAATAAATCGGTAATTGATTGCGGTGCGTCTAATAATTTGTCCAGTGACTAAATACGTACAGATAAATTAAATATAATAGCAATTTATAATTTACCAAGTACATTAAGTTTACAATAGTGACATGATTTGAAGTAAAATAAAGTATATGTGACATTTTTAATAACTAATTCCATTAGTAAAGATTCTTCATCAACATTTTGAACATTTAATTTTAGATCATAAATAATTCTTCGTCAGATTTTAAAATATAAATTTTAATTTATCGTTTAAATTTGTTTAAATGTCTTAAATTTTGTATATATTGTAGCTAGTATAAAATGATGGGTGTTTAAAAACACTGCAAGTTGTTTGCCTAATGGGCATGTTTAACGTCGTGATTGGCAACAGTTCCAGCGGTATTGTTTTCATTTTTGGTCCTTCTGGAATTACATTTGTTTTGGATAATAAAATATTTTCTTATTTTAATGAAACGAATGCTGTGTACAAATATTTCTTTTAGAAGAACAAAACCTTTTTTTTGTTCGTGAATCACGTTAAATTACTGCCCCACCATTTCACTTCATTTCCCGGCATGAGATAGAATATTACCTAAACCGAATATTTTCGACTGCATTGTGTTTTGGTAAGGATTCGCAAACTTGAAATTGAATTGAAATAAAACCGATAAAGTGTAATAAATAGCAGGATTAAACACAAGTTGCAAGCAAAGAACTCGAAAAAAAAACCCCATATACAGTCCCTGGACAAATTATTAGACGCACTGTATTTTTTTAGTAATTTTATGTTTCTTAAGAGTTTTTATGCAATAATGGTATATTTAAACTACAATATTATTGATTTTCACATAAAAGAATTGTTGTACACTACATATGTATTTGTATTTAAAATAATAAAACGGTACAATATCACCCGGTAATTAATATTTTACATGAAATCTTGCAGTGCGTCTAATAATTTGTCCAGGGACTGTAGTATACAAAAAATAGCATTTCGAAAGTGAAACCGAAACAACCAATGAAATCTTTGAAGGACAAGAACGAAAACTGGTAACTTGCGTCTCTGAAACAGCCCTATTGTCGTAATCATAGAAATAGCTTTATCAGAGCCTAGAAAAGTTGGACTTCTTCGCCTGCAGGCTTTACTACAGGCAGTATATCCTCTACAAAAACTACAGCCAGGCTGATAACCAACCATCAAAGAGGCGTGAAGATCGACAGAGAGGGCAAGAGAGTCATCAGGAACTGGTGAATAACTACCCAGATACGCAGCTGACACCATGCCACATCTTTGAGAGTCCAGCTGTGAGTGTTAATCTGAGAGAAATTGGAGTCTTGCCGTCTTTGACGGAAATGTTCACTGCTCAAAAAGATTCGGGGAGCTCGTGGTTTAAGGGCAATTCTACCATAATTTTAAATTTTATGCCCCTTGGGCATAACTTTAATATTTCTTTTTAATTTTTTTCTTATTATACTAATAGACTGGTCTTTATATAATTGCAAAACGGAATTTTAAAGCAAAGAAGCTCTAAAAAATTTTTAGGACACAAAACAATGAGAAAATTCCTTACCTTCCCATGTCCCGAATGTTAAATTTTTAGTTTAGGGCTCAAATGAACACATTTTTTAGCTAAAAATTACATTCATTTGGATTTTAAATTGAACTAATACTATATCTTAACTAATTCCTACCATAAAATTTTGGCTTTTAATACTTATAATGTGATTTCTCTTCTCCTAACTTTGTCCTTGGGTTTTGGTGCATTCACTGATCTCATTACTAAAGTGGCGAAGAGAGGCACTGGATGGAGCTAGTGATTCTTCAATCATGAAAACTTTATTGCAGAAAACTCATACTTCAGTTAGTAGCCGCAGGTTTTTGCTATACTTCACCAATAAGCCCAAAAGTTAAAAATTCCAGTAAAATGAGCTGCGTGGCTTTATTACTTTCCTTACAATCCCCCATGGTTAAGGTTAATTTTTGCTTAATAATTGGATTTTTTTCTAGAAATATGTTTAAGTGTAGTATAAGGAGTAAAAAATCCATTTTTATTAAACTGGAGTTAGTTTCAACACAAAAAAAGACAGGAAAACATCGTGAATTTAATCACCGTCCGTTCTTTACCTTCCGTTCCTAACCGTCACAATTATCTAGGGATGGAAAACCGAAACCTGTTTAAGACTAACCGGTTTGCTCGTGACTTCGGTTTCATTGAAAATTAGTTATTTTCATAAGGTCAGTTTAAACCGGTTCCTTGGAAACCGTTATTTTAAAAACTGCTATCCCTAAATTTTTTGTAAAAAAAAAAATCAAATGAGCTTTGCTGGACTTTTTTTTGTAATTCTAGAACCCTTATAAACCTTTTTACAAATATTTCAAGTGATTTTGAAAAAATAAATTTCACAAATTTTTTTATACCTGAAATTAAAAATTATGGTAGAACTGTCCTTAAACCCTTTCACTCCCAATGATTCTATTTGGAATCGTCAGCTTGGGATTTTTCTCACTAAGTTAAGCTCGCACTTATTTATCGTTAGTTGGAAGAATCATTTTTAAGAATTAAAAATGTTTGTTTTAATTAAATGAAAATATGAAAAACATGGTACAATAAAATTCCCTCTGAAAATTTTTTATGAATAAATTGACCCTAAATTCTTCATTCTTGCATTTTTAGATGTTTAAAAATTGAATTTAACTAGTTTTAACAAATAAAGTTTTGAAAAAATTATTGTTATAACTTGTTCAAAAGTTCTGATTCCATTTTTTTTCTCTTAAATTTTAGTTAAAAAATTAAGATCCCCCCCCCCCTGTTTTTTACCATTTTATTCTAGATGAATCTCTTTCACAAATTTTAGATTTTTACAATACAAAATAAAAAGTTGGGACTGGAAGGGTTAACAAAAAGTACGCAAAGTGCTCCCCTAATTGTTTTGAGCAGTGTACTACAAGCGCACTCAGAAACGGGTTCCAAACAACGATACATTCGCCAGACAAGGCGCCGATGAAGAAAGTCGTCGGTCTGCTGCTATGCCCACACAGGCAAAAGCAACTGGGCATGCACAAGCACGCACAGTTTAATCATGACATCATCACATTCACATGATCAAAATGCACATGCTTGCGAAACCGCAATTGCTCTTTTATTAGTTGCCGTTACCATTGCAAGTCTTTTGAAAATCGATTATCTCTTAAATGTGGTTGTGGATTTATCAGCACAACCACTTGTAAAGGCTGTTCGGTTTAAAAAAAAAACCTGTCCCGTTTCAAAAATAAAACAAGTACACTGCTCAAAAGAATTAGGGGAATGCATGGTTTATACCCTTTCACCCCCCCCCTCCAATTATTCCATTTGGAATCATCAGCTTGCGATTTTTTTCCTCACTAAGTCGAGCTCGTACTTATTTATAGTTAGATGGAAAATCAATGCCTTTTGAAGAATGAAACAATGTTTGTTTTAATTAAATGAAAACATGAAAAACATGGTAAAATAAAACACTCCCAAAACATTTTTATGAAATAAGTTGACCCTAAATTCATCATGCTTGCATTCTTGGATGTTTAAAAATTGATTTAATTTTTTTTAAAGAAATAACGTTTTGAAAAAATTAGTTAAAATTTATTCAAAAGTTATCATTTTAATTTTTCCCCCTTAAATTTTAGTTAAAAAAATAAGATTTTTTCTCTGTTTCTTTACTATTTAATTCTAGATGCAAATTGAATATATTTCACAAATTTGGATTTTTAAAATAAAAAAAAAGTTTTAACTTAAAGAGTTAACAAGAGTACAGAAAGTGCTCCCCTAATTGTTTTGAGCAGTGTACTATGTTCCAGGTCATAGTTATTCGGGTTAATTATGCTTCTAACTAAGATAAATATTTTAACTTTTATCTTATTCCTATGAAAACACATTAAAAGCTACGTCATGGCCAACATCAAAAACTATGTAACAAATTACCAACAATAAATAAACGTCACCTAACTAAGTCTGAAATCCACAATTTCATTTACTATTATACAAACTAAATAAAAACAAATACCAAGTCAAGTAAAGAGACAAACTGGAAAAATATCTCTCTGTGAAATCGAGTTAACGTTAAAGACCTTTGTGTAAAGATTAACTTTATTTTTTTCATCCACTCCAATGTCTGAGCCAGGATGCTAGCACATAAATCTCTTTGTCAGTTCGAATGGAGTTAACCATAGGATAAAGAAGAATATGGTGTTTGGCGAGAAACAAAGTGAAGCCGGACAGAAACTCGCCAAGCAACCCTAGTAAGCCCAAACAAACCGCTCACTCAATATTCATTCTTGCATCATTTTATTCATGTAGGCGCATTAAATAAAAAAAAATGGGCTTGTTTCACGTGGGATCTGGCAACAGCTCTGCGGTCTTGTTTTCAAATATCTCAAATTACTTTTGTTGATATTCGAAATTGAGTTCTCTAAGAATAAGTTATTTTAGTTGTTATTTTTTTAATTACAACTTCTTGCTGTGCTGTTGGTTGTTTTAATCATTTATCAAGGAAAACTTGCATTGAAAGAAGTTGGAATTAAAAAAAAATATATTCTTAGAAAACTCAATTTGGAATACCAAGGGAAAAGTAATTCGAGAAAAATGAAAACAAGACCACGGAGCTATTGCCAGACCCTCCGTGAAACAACCCCATTAAATTAAAAAAAAAATAACGTGGTGCAAAAGTAGATTGTAGCACGAGACCTGAATTTACACAAGATGTTGGAAATTTCCTTCACAGGTAAGAAAAATGCGTTGTAATTATAGTTTTTATTAGAGAGTATCAGGAATTGCCAAGTCGATATACACTGCTCAAAAACAATTATGAGAGCACTTTGCGTGCTTTTGTTATTCATTCAGTCCCAACTTTTTATATTTTTTATTTTAAAAATCTTAATGTTGTGAAATAGATTCATTATGCATCCAAAATGAAATGGAAAAAAAAATCAAGGAATTTTTTTTTGAACTAAAATTTAAGGAAAAAAATTAGAATCAAAACATTTTAGAATAAATTATAAGTTTTTTTTAAAAACTTTATTTGTTAAAATTAGTTAAAGTCAATATTTAAACATCTAAAAATGCAAGCATGAAGAATTTAGGGTCAATTTATTTCATAAAATTGTTTCAGAGTGAATTTTATTTTACCATGTTTTTCATATTTTCATTTAATTAAAACAAACATTATTTAATTCTTCAAAAGACATGATTCTTCCATCTAACGATAAATAAGAACGAGCTCAACTTAGTGAGGAAAAAAAAATCGCAAGATGATAATTCCAAATGGAATTATTGGGGGTGAAAGGGTTTGAACTATGCGCTCCCCTAATTATTTTGAACAGTGTAGTTCGCCGAGAGCGTTTGTTTCGGCTTACTATAGTTCCCGCCACCCTTATTTGTTACACTTTAGGGATGGAAAACCGAAACCGTTTTTTTTTTTGCCCTCGGTTTTGACTGAAAAATCGGTTTTTTTTATGAGGCCGGTCTAAACCGGAAACCGGTTTTCTGCGGGGAAAACAGTCTAAAAACCGGAAATCGGTTTTTTCTCAAAAACTTCCAACAGCGTTTTTTTTTAATTATACATTTTTTTTTTTAAAAGTGTTAGTTTTGCACTATGTTAACGGCAAATAGATAGCAAATGGGAGGAATTAAATAAAAAAAAAGGAAATAGAGATGGAATAATGCAAAGCTTAATAAAAAAACTCAAAACGATTAGAAAAACCGGAATAAAAAAAAAAGGAACATTATAATTTTAAATAATAAGAAAGTATGAATTAGGAAGAGAAACCTAGAACTTAGTTTCAACAAAACACTTTAAACATTTAAAATTGACTGTGTAATTTGTTTTTTTTTTAATTCGAAAGTAAAGTTTACAAATTAATTGATTTTTTCAATTAACAAGTTACCGGTTTTTAAGGTTCGGTAAAACCGGGTCGGTTTTACCTACGTTTTAAAAACCGGTTTTTGAAAAACCGTTTTTTTTCTGAAAAACCGCCATCCCTAACTTGTTCTAATTTGGTCGGTTTCGAGTATACAGAGCGATCGATGGCTTCACTTGGCAAACCTGTTTTTGTGTTGGTTTTTGCTCGGCGGGCATTTCCATCTTCTTCTTACCTCTATGGTGTTAACCAACGAGTGTAAATGTCAGGAGGGGTTTTTATTTGGAGATGAGAAACAGATATTTTATCGGATTCGCTGCACCGGAATGAAATTGTTTTTGGTATTTATTATTGTTCTGAATATTTAGCTTGACTTGTCAGAGAAGAATATGTTTTTATTTTTAGAGATTCTTCTTTTTTTGGGAAACTGCTTATTAATGTGTTGTTTTGTGTGCATTTTGATGCTATTGTGTTTCAAGAGCAAACCTGACGTTTAAGCTCCATTTCTTTACAGATAAATTATAGTTTAGATGCGATATAGCTTTTATAAAAATTATACTATTCAGAACGAAAAGGTTTCTCTCATCCTAGATTAGGGTTGGTAAGCAGCTTGTCTTGCTTGCGTAATGTCCCAGGTAGTGTTCGAAATTGGATAAAGCTAGGAACACTCTGTTCTAATAACTTAAAAAACTAGGAGCAAATGCACATTACGTAGGAGCATTTTTTTATTGGAACGGGATCGGAAGGTCCCGTGATCGAGTCTCGGCACCTCTGAAGACCCACCAAGTATATGCGGAGTACGTGCTCGTTAAATCTGTTGGGTCCGAAAGTCCTGTGGTCGGTCATGCGCAGTTACCACGGGTACAGGTCTCTGGAGACCATTTCCCTCCCCTTCAGGGACATGTCTAAACTGTGGAGGTGGCGATAGATGGTAGCATCTGTCTTGTATGTCGTGTCCGTCCTTCTTGACGATGGTTTATATAAGCGTTTCTTTGTGACTAAGCACACAAGCCTGAAAATATATGTCAGGCAACCAACCAACCTATGCTGTCGTCCACAATGGCAACAGCAACTGTGTATGGACGAGCACACTCAGTTTAATAAAGAATGAGACCGACTTACTTCAGGTCTCCAAACCAAAGTGGCGCTGCGTTAATCCAATAAAAAAGGATTTTTTAAGCCACATTTTCCCGGTTGTATTGAATATTTATACAAATAGGTTTTTTTATGTGATAAATGTAGCTGGCTTACAGGGTTCTGTAACACCACTATTCGAAATTGGTTCGAATATTTTGTTTAAAAATTATTAATTGAAAATTAAAAATAAATATACGAAATTTTTTCAACAAGTCAGATTATAGAGACGTGTAAGTCAGGTACATTTATCATAAGTCAGCTACATTTTGTGGCACAAGAAAATAGAAAATGGCAAATATGTTAGTCTCAGTAAAGAGTTTAATTAAGCTTTAAGGCAACGGCAACTTATAAAAATACAAAAATCCCAACAAATTCAGACTTCTTTAATAATACCTTAATATTTTTTTAGTTAAGTGTTTTATTTGATGATAATCCCAAAAAACCAACATAAACAAAAAAAAACTTTACCATCAACAAAGAAAAACCGCCGCAATTAACACACACTCCAAACCCTGCTTGATGATAGATTAGATCTGCTAACAAATCGATCATATCTCGATGTCTACTAACCATCGAAAATACATCGAATAGATATCCAGTCGACGTAATGAACCCATTCGCATGTTTTCTTTGCCCAATGTATACACAAGTAGTTAAACATTAAGTGCACAGGGCTGTGGATTGATCTATTTTATTTTTCTTGGTTACGTCGGGCATTAATCATTAGTATTGTTTGTCGTGGAACAATTTTTTCCCGCCAACTTTTTTTTCCCCTACAAGCTGTGTAATTTTTATTTTTCCGTGTTGTTTTTGTAGGCTTGGCGGGAAACAAAGTGAAGCCGCCAGAAAGTCGCCAAGCAGCCCTGGTAAGGCCAAACAAACCACCCACTCAATGGTAGTTCATGCATCATTTTTTTCTTTAAAAAAGTTAATTAAAAATGAAAAAAATATCTGTTTGTGCAGTTGTAGGCTGTTGAACAAGATCTAAATTTACATAAGATAGAAGAAGTTCCCTCCATTGGTAAGAAAAATGCGTTATAATTATAGTTGTTACAGTGAAACAACGATTTTACGTTTCTCAAGGGACTGGGTAAAAAAAACGTAAAATACGGCAAAAACGTAAAATACGGGAAATAGTACATAGAATGCAAAAATCTCTTTTTTTCTTAGTATCGCGCCATTTATAGGTACATTCGCGGCACGATCTTCTTTAAACCACTTTACTAAGATATCTTCCAGCTCATCGTACGGCCAACTAAGCCAAACCAGGATCCATGAGAAAAAACCGGTTTCAGAAAACAGGAGCCTGTGGAATGGGAAAAATATTTCTTATTTTAGAACAATTTTTTTTTTACTTTCCAGGGAAAACGTAAAATGCGGGAAATTCCACAAATAACAAACTTACAATCCGGGTTAAATTAACATTACAGTATACGGAAAAAGCTGGGACCTGATGAAAAAAACGTAAAATGCGGGGAAAACGTAGATTCGGGGGACGTAAAATCGGGGTTTCACTGTATTAGCGAGAAAAATCTCCAAGTCGATGTAGTAAGACTAATGCGGTGGTATACCACAAGCGCAACCTCAAAATACCATCCACACTAGATGGCTCAGAATAACTAGATTATTACCAATCATTTAGATTATAATAGTATTTATAGTATAAAAAAACCAAAGTAACTCATCTCCACCTTGAGGATCCTTTTGGTGGATTATGGGTTGCCGAGGCTGGGGCTATGGGCTCACATACAAGTTTAGTTTAGTTTGAATTATTGTCGCACTAGAGCTACACGAGGGCTATTGGCGACGAGTGTCGTATTTTAGAACCACAGGCAAGTGACGAGCCGACACCTGAGTAGGCACCCAACGCAACCGTTAAGAGCGACATCGTACGCAGCGTCAGGACTTTGAAGGATATTTAACGTACACTCCCTCTACACGGGGTATTATTCGTCGGACATTTTTGGCTGCACGGGCCGTTCATAGGTCGGCAGTTATTTTGGCGATGCCCGGACCCGAATCTGGGACCTTTCGCATGCTAGGCGAATGCCTAACCGACTGGGCTCCCCAGCCCCGTATTTATAGTATAAAAAACCGAAGTAACTCATCTCCACCTTGAGGATCCTTTTTTGGGGGACTATGGGTTGCCGAGGCTGGGCTATGGGCTCACATACAAGAGGTGCCGAGATCAAACCGAGTCCCTCCGTACCTCTTCAACTACACAAAATTCATTTTGGAATAGCGCCAAATACTATCGTTTGTTTGGGAGTACTACAAAGCGATCGAGGGCGTCACTTGGCAAACCAGATTTGGTATTGATATTTCCCCCACAGCATCTCCATCTTTTTAACTCTATGGTTGCTTTTATTAAAAAGTTGTTTGTGGTTGGAAAAAGTTGTGTTTTTTTTTGTTATGGCAGTGATTAATATTGTTTTGAAAATGTTGAGATTTTTTTAAACGATGCGTGTCACAGCTTGAAAAATTGCGTGGGTTGCGGTTTTAGTTAAGACTGTTTTTGTGGGGGTATTTGTAGATTTTTTTGTTTAATGAGAAAAGATAATTTTTAATTTGCATATAGCAAAAAAAAGGCATGGGGAGGATAAAAAAACCTAAAATTTTATATTTGATTTTTTAGATAACTTTTTTTTACTTATGCTTAGTATGTTGTTGGTTGAAGAATGGGTATGTTTCACGTGATGAGTATGAACAGTTTCACACGAATAAAATGTTAATGCAGTGGACGGAACTTGGCGTGACGAAACCACCAATGAAATCCAGGAATGATTTACGTCACGTAAAACAAGCCAATTATCAATACGTTATATACAATAGGGTACTTGACAGTATCGCTAAAATACCTTCCAATATTAATTAAATTATAGTTTGAACCCAAATATAACAAACGTATATATTTTTTTGTAAAATAAATCTGTAAATAATTAATAAAAATCATTTTCAAATGGCTTTTTTTCCCCCATCGGTACGTCACGTGATCACAAACAGGTCGATTTGGTTGACGTCACTAGTATTTATAAACAAACCGGTGTGATGTTTTTTTTGTTTGTAATTAAACTGGTTTTAATCTAACTTACTATTAAAATGAGAATTATACATATAATGGGTGGAGGTTTTCAGATTACAGAAGCGGATAGTTCAAATTTGCTTGAAGTAGATTCCAAAATGGTGTTTCAAAGTTTGTTTATAGTTAATAGTGACATCATAGATACTAATATTTTTGGCATAAGAATATTTTAAGCCAATAAATTTTTTTTAGTCAAGTACCCTATTACGAAGAGGGAAATCAACGAATATTGGATATTTAAATGAAAGTAACATTTTTGAAAAATGAGAATGCAAATTGGAATGAATGATTTGCTCATAATTTTAATTGTAAGCAGCATAATTGTTTGAAATTTGGGATGTATTTGTATGAGAAAGTGACAGATGGATGGAACAGACATTTAATACAAAGATAAAAGCCGTGTTCAGACAGATTGAACAACAGACAAACTGTAAGACAGACGGGCTAATGTAAAAAACAAACAAACTTTTTTTCTGAATCAAGCAGAGAATAATTTGTATCATAATAATTCTATGAAAACTAAAACGAAATACTGGAAAACGAGTATTCTAACCGTATCAATGCCATTTATATAACTAAATATAACTATAATATAACTAAATATTTCCGTTGGCCTTTCATCATATTGAAACTTTAATGCAACTATTTTCGACAATTCACTATCCAAATAAACCCTATTCAATCCGCTTAAATATACATACATCATTAACTACTATCACTGTCCTTGATAAACCGCATGCATTAATTTAACTATTAACGTATGTCGGTAACTATTAGCTACAATTCATGATACATTAATATCGAATACCCCGTGCAATTATACAAAACCACGCATTTATACCTATTATTAATGGGAACGGCATATATATAAGTAGTCGGAAATGTATTCGACCTAATGGTCATGTTTAGATGTATTTGATTATGCCATCGGTAATCTATCATTTTAACGTTATTCGTGTTATTCGTTGCATGGCGATACGAGATTTCGATATGTGGTTGCGATTTCTAGTATCGAATCGTAGGTTCTAATGAAATTTGTATAACATATCTACAGGGCCGGATTTCTAAATAGGCTAAGTAGGCTGTAGCCTGGAGCGGCGAATTTTTTTGGGGCGGCAAATTTTACGACCAATTACAGCGGCATTCGGCATAAAAAAAATTATTATAAATATACGAATATTTTTAAGAAAGAAAACAAATAATTTACATTAATGCGTAAACCGTAAACGTAAATATAGTACTAATATTTCGTAGCAAACATGGTCGCTGCGAGGGCAAATGCACCCCCTCCTCCCGGATTTCGAAGTTCAAACAAAAATAGTAGAACAGTTAAAAAAAATCGCTTATTTTGCTTTCGATTGAGTGTGTAAATGTACATAGGTGATTCTAATATGTGTATCTATTTTAAACAGCAAATGCCACCCTATTTTGCAGCTAACCAGCTACCTTTCCCCGAAGTGGGGGAATATTGTGACTTGGGCGGCAAATCGTGGCCTACAAGCGGCAAATCTTTAAATCCGGCCCTGGTTGCGATTTCTAGTATTGAATCGTAGGTTGAAATGAAATTTGTATAACGTATTAGATATATTTGTATCCCCACTTTCTCAAAATCTCGCGACCTTGGGTCCCCATTCGGGGACATTTTTTAAAACCCCCCCACAAACAAATAACATGTTAATTAGTTCCGAAATTGACCTGGTCCGATAGAAGATACGAAAATCAGTTTTCAGCCTTTGATTACAAGTATCAGTCATTTATTTCTATAAAAAAATGAAGTTGAACGAGGGGCAATACGATATAAGAGTTCTTAAAAAATAACTTTAAATTAGTTATTTCTTTTTAAACTTTTCAAAGAGTTCTTTTAGTAGTTAATTTTAAAAGCATTTTGCATTAAAAACAATGTAAAAATAAACTGTTAACTACAAATAAGTGATACGGCTTTTTTTTTACATCTACAGCACAAAAAAGGTGTATTTTTAGAGCTTAAGGCGTGTCTCTCAGTAACTATTAAACATAATTAAAAAAAATTACTTTGCAAAACATACTTTTTAGTATGTAATTGTATGAAAAGTAAGTTTAGATGAAGAATATATGTGTAGGATTTTGCTGGGATCTTAAGAGGTTAAACAATTAACGACGACTTTGTAAAAATAATTAAAATTTTTATTCAGAAATGAAGGTGTTAACTTTAATTAACTTAATTATTTTAATTTCAATTTCGAATAAGAAACAAGTAGGTTTGTAAAAGAATCTATCACTTAACCCGCTTCCACACAACAGTTGTGTTTAACAGGTAAAAATGCACCAAACACAGCATTAATTCAATATAGAACATTTACATGCTAAATTTGGCTAGTTTCATTTATTTTATTTAGAAAATTCAATAACTATTACTTATCGTTTGCAAAAATTAATTTATATTTAAAAAAAAATATATGTAATATTCCTCGCTTTTAAATAGAATTAAAACATTTCATATCAACATACAAAGAATCTCGTAGTGAAATATATTTGACGTCATTTCAAACTGATCGATGTCGCAAAAATAAATTTATTTTAATTTATTGTCTAAAAGAATTAAAGTTTCTCGAGCGATTGTTGCGAATGGCAAAGGTGATTTAATTCTAATAAAAATTGCTTCCTATGCTTTTTAAATGATAATTAAATTTTGCAGTTTTTTAGTACTTCAAATTCGATTTTTTTTCTGAAATTTTCGATGTATTCTAATTTCGATGCGCTGAATTTTTTTGACGTATCACACTTGTCCGTAGCATTTGTAGTTTGGCCTATGAAAGTGGGTGACGGACAGAAAGACGGACTGAACGATTATAATACCTTCCACTTTTTACGTTATAAACGTAGTGTGGAAGCTAAAAAATATCATCTTAACCGAAGTATTTCAACAACATTGACGTTCTGGTAATGCTTTTAAATACTTGAAATTGAATTAAAGCCGATGAAATTTGATAAACAGGAAAAATAAAAAACAAGAAACTTGGAAAGTTACGTCATCCGAAACAACCCCATTTGCGTCATCCTGTATATCAATCAGTCGGCTTTACACAATAGTGATCGTGCTATAATCATTCAATTCGTACCTGCTCCTTGAGTGTGGGTGGTCACTGCTTCGCTGGGCTCGCCTGTACCGAGGCTGTTGGCCGCCGTCATGTACAGGTGGTACCGGGACCCGCATTTCAAGTTCCTCAGTGTGTGGCGGTCCAGATCGGTTGTCAGTTGCTCTTGCTGCCATCGGCCGTCGTCTGTCTTGTAGTGTAAAGTGTATTCTGTGTAAAGAAAAAAAAATAGGTTTTGTAACAGAATCTGTCACTTAGCCCGCTTCCACACTACGTTTGAAGAGTACAGGGGAAGAACCCCTTCATCGACAGGGAATTTGTCCGTATTGAGATCTGCTTGGCGATTTGTGGCGATCGGAAACCGGTTTCTCCATTGGTTCTCCTCACGCGGTTAAAGCGTCAGACTAGCGACGACCGTAGCGATAGTAAACCCCTTGCGCCGCGCAATAAGAACCAAGCCAAAACTGGTTTCTTCACCCCAGTTTCGGCGATGACTCGCTATCTTCGCCAAGCAGACCTGGTGCAGACCATTGAGCCAGAAGGGAAACTGGAGTGAGGTGTCAACGAGCCGAAAATCCACTCACACCCTTTTGAGCGAACCGGGCAGAAAAGGACTATTTTCCCTACACTTGTATGCGATGCTTGTATGAGACCCCTCTA
The DNA here is from genome assembly GCA_019343175.1 of Oedothorax gibbosus. Taxonomy (NCBI): domain Eukaryota; kingdom Metazoa; phylum Arthropoda; class Arachnida; order Araneae; family Linyphiidae; genus Oedothorax; species Oedothorax gibbosus. The sequence continues at coordinate 81,583 of JAFNEN010000720.1, read as the reverse complement.
TCATATTGACTTGGGTTCCTAAATGTGTTTTAACATTTTTAGTTCGAAAGAATTAACTTTCTTTAACTTTAAATTCCAACTTTTTTAAGAAATAACCTCGTGGATATCACTAACTAAGAACCAGCGAAGACGAACCCAATAGCGAAATAGGCAAGTTTCTAGGTTTTCCGCCCGGTTCGTTTCTGCTGCAGTGCCGTGTATTCCTCCGCGTTTCGTTATTGAACCGGCTCGTTTGCTGCCCTGTTCAGTGAATCACACACCTCACTCCAGTTTTCCTTCTAGCTCAATGGTGCAGACAGATTCCCAGGCAATGAAGGGTTTTCCACCTTTACTCTTCGAATGAGACCTTCGTGAAAGAACGTTTTGTGACAAAAAGGTAAAAACAAAAGTTTAAGTTTTTAATTTGCACTTAGATTAGTTAAACATTCGTTTAGATTCTTTATTCTAATTGGTACTAGCAAATTATAGAAAAAAATATTCTTTTTTAAGAAAAAAAGGAAACATTGTGTGGTGGGAATAATATGTTCATTCAGAGACAAAAAAAACCTTTATTTTTTCAAAAATGTCACATAGCATGTTCTTCCACTAAGCTCTTTAAATATTTTAATAATTTATTTTGAGAAGTAGATTTTTGGTTTTCCTTTAATTTTTTTTGTATCTCAATTGGTAAGGTTACAAAAAAAAATGTAAATTCTATTTCAAAAACAGAAACATATTTCGTGACCAAATTAGTTATCAAAAGTAACCGAATGGGCACAATGCAATCGATGAATCTCTATCTGATAATTGGAGCCCGGTAGGTAAGAGATGTGAAATAAGTATATTTATGTTCATTTTCAGCTACTCTGTAAATGGCTTTCCTAAAGCAGAAGTAGTCATGGCAAACCTGATAACAAATGGCCGATCGCTATTCGCTTGAAGGGCTTTCAATTAGAAATAAATTACTTCGGTCGGGCGGTGAAAGAAGTGTTATCCAACTCGTCAAAACTACGCTGCGTGACGAACTTTTTAATACAAGTCGAAATTGAGACGCTTTGAAAGTTTAGTATTTTACAGTTAGTCGGGCGCAAATGTTGCCAACCGTAGAATCCGTCACCAAATTGTAAGGGTTGCCGTAATCTTCAACAACGCAGTCCTATACATAATTGTTGCCATAATGTGTGCCTTATCCTTTGCTTGGAGTATTGCGCCAACCAAAAGAAAAAGCGTTTCCTTTGCTAACGAAAAAGTACCGTTTAAGTTTTCTTTAATTTACAAACGTCTTCTGGATTAATTTTTTGTTGACTTATTTGAATGCATATTTAAACTTTTTTTCGCTAAGTAAGTGATCTATAGTAAGATTGTTTGAATAGTTATTCGTACATTGGCGAATTCGTCCAATTGAATTTACGATTGTAAAATTAGCTAAAGAATTTCCTAGCAATGTACGGGCCGAGCCCTACATCTTGGCTATACTTGGCGAGAGTTTTGTAACTAGACCCTTCGGTAAAGAGATCGAGGTGTTTTTGTTGTCATTAAGGCCATTCAAAATGTGCCTACAATAGAATAATATGACATTTGTCAATTATACAGTCCCTGAACAAATTATTAGACGCACTGCCGGATTTCATGTAAAATTTCAATTCCCGGTGATATTGTATCGTTTTATTATTTTAAATGGATTTTTTTATTTTTATATTATTCAATCAATTACAGATTTATTTGATATAAATAAAACAGCATTAATTTAGAAAAAGCATAAGTTTAGTAAGTTTTAAAGAAGTGAAATTAATGTTAGTAAAAGTCAATATTTAGTTGAGCCACCTTTAGCCGCTATCAAAGCTTTAATTCTGCGCGGCATTCCATCAATGCAAGACTGTACTGTCTCCTGCATTTGAGGATGATGATTCCACACATAAATAATCTTTTCAATGGGCTGGACTTTGTTGGTAATCACATCGTTCATGTATCAGTTTGTCAACACAGTGTTGTCATATGTTAAAAATACAAATACGTAGTCTACAACAATCTTTTTAAATAAAAATTAATAATATTGTAGTTTAAATATATCATTATTGCACAAAAACTCTTAAGAAACATATAATTACTAAAAAAAAATACAGTGCGTCTAATAATTTGTCCAGCGACTGTAGTTAAGCCACAGAATGAATTCGAAGTAAAGGGAAAGGGGTTATACTTAACGCAAGAAATCTCTTAGACATAAGAAGTTTAAGTTTTATGCAATTCATGTATGTTAGTCAACTTGCTAACGATGTCGTGAAAACCAAAAAACCACAATAACAGAGAAAAACAGTTCTAAACAGGAACACGAATTAAAATGGAAAAGGTATCGTGTTTTCAGATGAATATAGACGGCATTTGATGATCGATACCAAGCAGTGTTCTAAAAGTTCGAGAACTAAGATATTCTTCGATTCTAAAGTGTCATTTCGTGGAGAAATCTAATTAGCTTTTGTAACAGGACCAAAGAAATTTCTTTCCTGGGACGCCAAACATTGGAAATCAATGTTCTAACGTTGTTCAAAAACATTCTTTATGCAAAACTGGAAGTCGGGCCTCGTATAGCTGTAGTGGAGGTAAGAGCAAAGTTTAGATGCTGTCGGTTAAAAATTAGTATAAGAGTTCGATAGCCAAGTGAAGCTATTAGGGGTTCAAAAAACTGAAACCTCTTGCCAGTAGCCAAAAAAGGAGCCAATTTTTTTAGGAATAATGTAAATAGATGCATACAATAAAAAACAAACAAGTAGGTTTGTAACAGATTCTGTCACTTAACCCGCTTCCATTCAACATTTGTGTTTAACAGGTAAAAAGGCGACAAACACAGCATTGTTATTCTATATTAAACATTTACATGCTAAATTTGGCTAGTTTCCTTTATTTTATTTGGGAAAATTCAATAATTATTACTTATCGTTTGCAAAAATTAATTTATATTTCGAAGAAAAGATATGTAATATTCCTCGCTTTTAAATAGAATGAAAACATTTCATATCAACATACAAAGAATCTCGTAGTGAAATATATTTGACGTCATTTCAAACAGATGGATGTCGCAAAAATAAATTCATTTTAATTTATTATCTAAAAGAATTAATTTTTTTCAAGCGATTGTTGCGAATGGCAATGGTGATTTAATTCTAATAAAAATTGGATGGGATTATAAAGACCTGCAAGTCAGCTACATTTATTCTATACAAAACCATTTGTAAAAATATTCAATACAGCCGGACATATGTGGCTTAGAAAATAATTTTGTACCATTGGTTTAACACAGAAACACTTTTGTTTGGAGACCCGCGGTCGATCGCGTTTATTCGCCCTTAAGTCTATAATTCCCAAAAATTGTATTTTTTTTGTATTTTATTAGTGTTTTTTTTTAAAAAATCAGCCGTGTTGAAAAAATATCGTTTCTGTAAGAATAAACCGAGATTTTCCGTATTGAAATTTCATTTCTATGCTACATGGTGGCGCAAATAAAAGTGGCCCCGTCATGGAGATAAGAATAAGATATAATTGTTGCCAAGTCAAAAACCAATGCAAAAACAGGTTTCAATAGTATAAGCCCAAACAAACGATTGGTAAATATTAGCCGGAAACTATGCTGTGGTTTGACAAGCTAGTTGGAATGCAATATAAACTAAAGGTTTGTACAGTTGTGCAGGAAAAGTCCTCCCTAGTGATAATTTTGTCCGTTATTTATCTTAGAGAATCGGACCTTTTTGTTTTTGTAAATACAATGCATTCTAAATTGACCGCAAGACAAAAAAATTTGCATGAGGGGCCGTCTTCATTTACGCACTAAGATCTGATCTCGCCATGAGTAGCTCTAATGTGATGCTAATCCACTCCAACCAACGCAAAAACAGGTTTGTCAAGTGAAGCCATTGCAAGGTTGAATATTTCGACTTGGAGGCTTTCAGACGGCTTCAATAGTTTTTCTCGCCAAGCATCTCAAAATATTCTTATCTCTACGCTGGGGCCACTTTTATTTGCGCCACCCTGTATCTCTTAGGCTGTGTCCCGACTACGACATGAAATGCCACAAATGCAACAAAACTTGGCGAATTGGCAGAGTCAGCCACATGCTATTGCATCGTTTGGCGCCCCTGGCGGTCGCCAAGTTTTGTTGCATTTGTGGCATTTGATGTCGTAGTCAGGACACAGCCTTAGCCCTTTTTGAATCTATTTGGCGATTTTTACATGGCTTCACTTTTCTTTGCGCCAAACTTCGCCCTCTAAATTATTCTTATCTCAGACATGCCTTTGGAAATTAGTTCAAGCGTAAGTTAGTTGGTAACAGCGCACGCAAGTATCTTTATTAGATAGAGTCAAAGGTTTGGTTTTAGCTTTGAAATTAGTAGAATCTGTAGTATTTCTTTTATGCCGAATAAGTTTACGTAGTAGTACAAGTTACTTAGTTGGGTTAAGTAATAATAATTTAAAACCACAATCAAGTGACGACACGTCACACAGTGCGGCGTGCAATGGACAAAAACCGTAAGAGTGACTTTTTATTTGAGAAGTTTACCGAATATATTATTGATCTAGGATAGTCATAGTTTCCTAAAACGGTATTTTTATGTCCAAAGTAATTATAATAAAAGTGTTAGAATCACTTAAAGTAAGGTTTTATAGGGCGGTAAGAAAAATAGTGTTACGAAATTAATATAGTTTGTACATTTGTAAGAATTTTGAATATATTTATTGGTTGAAAAATATACAATAAAATATGAGCTTTTCAGTGGATATAACAAATTTTATATTTACGCAATGTGTATACTTAAAAATGAAGTTTCAAAACCCATTACCATTTTTCATCTTTAAACTGACTTACAAAAAATCACCCACTGTCCCCCACGTAGTACCACCTTGTATATAATGTCTTTAAGAGGGATTGTCAGTCCTATAGAGCTAATACATTAGTTTTGGAATCACAACTTCCGCAGAAGTATTGCTTTGCCAAGTTAGCCCTTTTTCCCCAGGTATGGGAATCAACACAACATCGAAATGAAACAATTTTGAAACTAAAATGTTATTTAGTTAGTTAATTATATATTTTTAAAGTTTTAAAATGCCAGAAACATACATAAGATGGCGACACTGTTTTAAAACTTTATCAACTAATAATTAAATAACCGGATGTTATTTTCTTTTCAATTTGGTTTTAAATTGATGTTATGATGATTCCCATACCTGGTGAAAATGGGATAATATGACAAAGCAATTCTTTTGCAAAAAATGTGATTTTAAAACTAATGCATTAGCTCTATGGGACTGACAGTCCCTCTTAAACTATTTTAATTCGAAATACAAATTTTTAGCTGCGTCCCTGTTTTTGGCGAATATTTAATTAAGGAGGCACAGTGAACCGCATAACTAGATTTCAACATGTTTTGAAACGCAGCCTCTGAAATTGTAATATTTAACTCTTACTTTCAATAAAGCCATCTATTAATGATTATTTCAAACACATCCTAGTATCTAGACATGTTGTTAAAAAGAAACGCAATGTTAAAATTAAATATATACGATAATTTTTCATAATTTTCAACCAAATAATAAAATTTTAAAAGGGCAAATAACTTAGTTAAAAAAAGTAAAATGCCTTCAACACTTAACCGATCCATGGAACTTTAAAATAAACCAATCACTACAAACAAATTAAAACAGATGGTTTTTCCAGATGCACCACTTAAAAAAATATCGAAGTCGAATGAAGAAAGCGAGTGTTCGCATGTTGTTTATTGTTTGGATAATCTCTTCACACGGCAGAAATTGCATTAAACACGCACAATTTTTTTTTTTTGAGTTTTTCCATCATAAATTCCGAAATAATTGGAACCTGACATTTATTTTCACTAAATATATTTTACACGATGTCTGAAACGTAACATATAAAATAATAAATGATTCCAAATTGTTAAGTTTACCTGTGATTGCTGATTTGTCCTTGGCGTCTTTCTCCCACTTGATGTCGATGGTGGATTTAGTGCTGCCCGTGACCACTGCTACCGGAGAGGTGGGAGGAGCTAAAATTAAGAAAACATAAATTAGTCTATTATAAGATGGACAGCTTTAACGGACACACCTACACCGACGTCCCAGTTACGTCAACCGTTGTCTTATTTATCAAAAACAAACCAGGTTCCACCCTATCAGAGTCATGTACACTCTTAAAACAAACGAGCGGTTTTAACTCAGTCTGAGTTAATTTCCACTCCTTTCCAGTGCCGAAAATGCACTTCCCCTATGGGAGTGGATTTCAATCTTTTTGCGGAGTGGGTAAAAGAAATAAAAGAAAACAATCTACGTCCTACACTCTTAAAACGAGCGGTTTTAACTCAATCTTAATTTCCACTCCTTTCCGTGCCGAGAATGCACTTCCCCTATAGGAGTGGATTTCACTCTTTTGTTTTAAGAGTGTATTGAAAAATTTCGTCAGAATGTTTAAAATTAAGTAAACTGTAAGAAATACAATTTTTGGTGCAGAGTATGCAATGTCGCACAGTACTGTTAGAAATCATAAATGAATATTGTGGGAGACATTTGTTTCCGTTGAAAAGAACATGATAATGATTGATAAGCCAACACTACATTTGTTTGGCCTTGTTTTCCATCAACGTAAATACATACAGAAGAAACAAGGAGAAACAGTTTCCCGACAAAACAAACAGCAACATATATCCGATAAGACATCGCCACGATCATGTAGAATCCCGCAGGATAACTTGCGTTTTTTACGGGATAAGAAATTCATTGTCCCCTCGTTATCGATTAAGTATTAGTTACGGTAATGGAGAATCATGCTTAACTAGTAATCAGTTAATTTTTGACATTAAACTACAGTCCCTGGACAAATTATTAGACGCACTGCAAGATTTCATGTAAAATATTAATTATCGGGTGATATTGTACCGTTTTATTATTTTAAATTGATTTGTTTTTTATTTTTATATTATCCAATCCCAGGGCCTGTTCCAGGAAATCTCAGACTATAGGCACAACCTATTTTGGGGGCCCCTTTACGGAAAATGTTATGTATGATTTCCAGTAATGATGGTGCTATATGACCTATGTATGAAATTTTTGCTACAATTTTATAGGCTTCCTTATAAACATCGATCAAAACAATCACGTTAGGTCAATTTCTGAGTCAAAATTGAGCAAAAAAACAAAGTGGAGTATCAGAATTTTTTTTTTTAGTATACTGATATTTTGGGGATTTACAGCATTTAGCATAATAGAAACTGAAATTTAGGGGCCCCTAAAATTTGCGGGGGCCCTAGGCCCGGGCCTAACAGGCCTTATGGAAGAACAGGCCCTGTCCAATCCATTACCGATTTATTTGACATCAATAAAACAACATTCATTTAGAAAAGCATAAGTTTATTAAGTTTTAAACAAAAGTGAAATGAATGTTAGTAAAAGTCAATATTTAGTTGAGCCACCTGTAGCCGCTATCAAAGCTTTCATTCAGCGCGGCATGCTATCCATGCAAGACTGTACTGTCTCTTGCATTTGAGGATGACGATTCCACACCTGATACAGGTTTGTACTTGTTTACGTTCATGAATCACTTTGTCAACACAGAGTTGCCATATGTTAAAAATAAATACAAATATGTAGTCTGCAACAATTCTTTTAAATAAAAATCAGTAATAATGTAGTTTAAATATACCATTAATGCATAAAAACTCTTAAGAAACAAAAAATTACTAAAAAAATACAGTGCGTCTAATAATTTGTCCAGGGACTGTATAAGTTGCGTGTTTTATGCATGCAACTTGCATAACCAACTTCACTGAATTACATCGTACTCCAATAATAACGGATGATTCAAGCGGGGTTTGGTTGGCAGAAAGAAGACAATCCTTGGCGTAACTGGGGCATCACTATAGTCTGTCTATTTACTATGCTAGCCTCGAAAAGACTTTCTTTCCCCATCCCTTCGCTTGGTTTTCTAGGAAACAGGGGGAGCATCGCTTTTCTAAACATAACGCGTTTGAGGTTCTGTTGTGAGGTTAACAATCCGAACAGTTCAAACTAGGGTGCCTGGATAAATAGTAAGTACTATACAGAGTGGCGACACCGAGCTTCCCTGCCGATTGCACGCAGGCAAGCATCTGCAATCTCATTGGCCGATCGGCTGTGCTTCACTTCCGTTTTCCACTTTTTCGACCGAGTATTTTTTCTCCATAGCGCGTTGGTTGAAATTATGAGTGTTCTATGTTATATAATCTGCTTCATTAACTTTTTAACTTTTATATTGTATATTATGAACAAGGAATTGTCTGAGCTACATTTTGCACTAAGTATTTTTGTATTTAGCAAGTTTTTAGGTGTGTAATTTAAGTTTTTTTAGAATTGTTCCAACTTGCATTGTATATTTTATCGAGTTTTCGTTAATAATAATCCTAATAATTGTAATTTTTAGTACTGTTTATTATAGTATTATATTCAATAAATGACTAGGAATTCACAAAAGCTAAAAATAGTTGTTAGTTTAAGTGAAATAGGCAATTTTTGGAATTTGCGTGCAGACGATATTTGGCCACGTTTTGGCGCGAGTTGGCTCCAAGTGTTGGCGCTCTTCTGAAAGGTAAACAAATGAAAGTCTGTTACGGCATTGAGTGTTATTCCGGAATGTACTATTTTTTGTATTTAATATTACATTATTTTACATTATTTTAAAAAAGATCTTATGATGGCAAAGTCAAATCTTAATTTTTTATTTTTTATTTTTTAAATCAAACATGTGGGCTCTACACAAATCTTTACTGATTACAATAAATATTTTTTGTTATTTTCAATAAACTTTATTATTCATGAATAGCAATGTTGGAGTATTTTTATGGTTATTATAATGTAACTTAAGACTTTTTTTTAAAATTATTAAATATACTTTAAGTGTTTAATAATTATATCCATGTGTCTTTTTTCACTTTAAGATACAACATAAAAAGTAACATGCAATACGATTTTTTTTAAAGGTCAGTTTATTATTAAGTGCTTCATAGCCATTACAGTAGCCCTTATTAATTTTAAAATCATAAGTTTGGATATGGTATATTGTTCTAAAGTAGTTTAAAATGCACTTGACTTCATAATGAAATTCACAAATACATAAGGAAGTCCTAAAAAATAAATTATTTAGCCTAGAATGAATACCTATTTTTCTACTTCATAAATTCCATGCAAAACCTTTTTAAAATTGAATGAATTATTGACTTTATAGCGATTATTTTTCTCAATACAGTTTTTAAATATATTAAAATAAACCTTTAAAACTATCCTAATTTGTTTTAGATGTAGGCGTTTTTTTATTGTTAAAATCTGATATCTCCAAAAATCGTATATGGATGTAAAGTGAAGTTTTAAAATAAAAGGAAATGTATAAATACAAATTATTGAAAATCCAAAGTTTTTCAAACTGTTTTGTTAGAAACAAGAGAAAAAATCAATGTTATACACAACAAAATTTTCTAAAACAAAAAGTTAAAAAGTTAAAATCGAGTACTATCCAAAAGAATTCGATACAAATTTCCCCCGTCAGGATCCCGAGCGAAAATAATTTCAGTTTCGGTTTAGCTTTGGCGCCGTTAAAAGCGATAACGATCCTAGGTTGGCACGAACCGGGCAAGAGCGGGGAGAGCTGGTTGCCAGTCACTCCTCAGTGTTCCCACTCTTATATACTTGTACGAAGTACATGTTCGTTCTTTTATTTAGGCTCTCTAGTTCAAACCCAAGTAGGGTGGGGAAAAAACATGCTCACGCCGTTTCGAAGAAAACCACATGTGGGGATGGGGGAGGAAAATGCTTTCGAGGTTCGCATTCTAGATAGACAAGGTATAGGCGTGACTGTTCCAATCGTCGATTATATGTTGCTCTGCACCCCATATTTTTATATTTCAATGCAAGAGATATTTCGTCTGTAATAATGGACTATTCGAATGAGGCGGAGAGTTGGGTTAGAAGACAATGTTTGACGTAGTTAGGACGACACTATAGACGTTGCCGTTCTAAATTGGACGAATTAGCTGCCGGGTGGTCTGTTAGTTTATGACTACATTTAACGTAGCTAGCTGTGATGTCACCGTAGGCGTGGTCGTTTCAGTTGTCCATTCGGGACTAGGAATAACCATAGGCGAGTATATATTGTCGGTTAAATGAAAAAAAAACACAAATGTGTAAACCACAGGGATGGAAACCAGGATACTGAAAAGTCCACCGTTTTAAAAAGCGCTAATCCCTAGAATTAGCATATTCGTGGTTTTTTTTGTCATTTGACCAAATAATATAATAGATACTCTCATACCCTCCAATAGGTACTCTTCTTACGACTCACAAATCTACACTCATCCGTTTCCAATGTCTTCCCAGTTCCCAGTAATCTTGGCCGACTTCGGTCCCATGCCAGCCGAGTTGAACGCCTTCATCACGATGTCGTATACCGTGAAGGGTTGCAGGCTCGTGATGCAGGTAGGTTTCTGTTATGTACTACAACTTCAACCATCTGTAGCTTGTCTTGCACCGAGTCGGCGTGTGTTGACGTTTTGACTTGAGTTATGTAATCCAGAAATTATGTGCTGTGCACTTATATAATAAATTATAGTGCTAAAGGAATCTCCAATCATTGCTAAGTACCTAAAAGATGGCGACGAGGTAAAAGAACTTGCGTAAAGCAGCACACTATCACTAAAAAGCAGCTCAAGCCTACTTCAACGTGATCCAACATGGCGAAATTCGGTCGCATGGACGAATTCGTTATCGGTTCTTCGTGGAAAAACTACTGCCAAAAGCTAACGTTCTTCTTCAAGGCCAACAGTATCGAAGATGATACCCAGAAAAGGAACATTTTCCTGACGATTTGCGGAGATTCAACGTTTTCGATAGCGGATGCGCTATTGAAACCAGCTACCCTGGAAGATTCAACTTTTGAAACCATCAAGACGAAACTAGATGGACATTTCAATCCGGATCCAAACATAATAGTGGAACGTTTTAAATTCAATAAACGTGATCAAAATCCACATGAACCAGTTGCAACTTACATCACAGAACTTCGCCGGTTGAGCGACAACTGTAAGTTTACCGACCTGGACGATCGGCTACGAGACCGGATCGTTTGCGGAGTCAGAGACGAAAAACTGAAACATCGTCTTTTTGAAACAGATAAACTAACTTTTGCAAAAGCAGAAGAGATGGCCCTCGCCAGTGAGACAGCACACCAGAACGTTCGTGATACCAAGGTTTCCACAACAGCGCCAACACCCGTTCTACACACCAAGGAGACTTACTCTCGAAAGCCAAACAAATTCGAGGGAGGTAAGCGCCGTCCAGAACTACATTGTTTTCGTTGTGGACAATCACACTTGCACCTGATTCGTGCAAACACAAGGAATCCAAGTGTCATTTCTGTAAGAAGATTGGACACATCGAGATCGCCTGCATCACAAAGAAACGCCAGCAGCCAACCAGCAGGAGAGACAAACCACAACAGAGCAGGGTCGCTCAGATATCCGAAGCTCTCCAAAACACCCAACTGATTGAACCCGACGAGTTTGCGACAGCCAACCTATACTACAGCTCAACAACATCTGTTCCACCCATAGTCGTGTCCGTGGAGATCAACAACAAACAAATCAACATGGAGATTGACTCTGGTGCTGGACACTCCATCATCAGTGTACGTACATACAGGGACATCTGACCAGATCAACCAGCTTTAACCCCAGTGAACCTACAACTACAAACCTGGACCAAAGAAAAGATTACAATCTTGGGATCCAAAGAGGTTGTAGTGTCCTACAACAACCAGGAAGCAGTACTAACAGTCTTGATAGTTTCTGGTTCAGGACCTAGTCTCTTAGGTCGATCATGGTTCTCTGCTTTGGGAATAACCCTGCAAACTCCTAACCCAGTTTCTGTGAACTCTGTCATACAAAAATTCTCAGGTTTGTTCGAGGGTGACTTAGGGCAATTTCGTGGACCACCAGTTTCAATTAGTATTGAAAAGGACACTCAACCAATTTTTCTTAAGCATAGGACTGTTCCATTTGCTCACAAGGAGAAGATTGAGTTAGCTATCGATAAATTGGAAAAAGCAGGAGTTCTGGAAAAAGTTGAAAGTTCAAACTGGGCAACCCCGGTTGTACCAGTAATCAAACGCAACAATGAAGTACGTTTGTGTGGTGATTATGCAGCAACTGTAAACAAGGTCCTAACTAAAGTAGCATACCCCTTGCCGACAGCAAATGAAATATTTGCCAAACTGACTGGTTGCACATTGTTTACCAAATTGGACTTGGAAAATGCTTATCTTCAATTATGTGTGGATGAAAAATCAGCTGATATACTGACACTGAACACAACCAAAGGATTGTATCGCATGAAAAGACTTCCTTTTGGCATATCTTCAGCCCCAGCCATCTTCCAAAAGTTCATGGACACTCTACTTTCAAACTTAGAAGGTACAGCTGCCCTTCTAGATGATGTCATCATTGGAGGAAGAAATAGAGACGAACACGACAAAAGAGTTGAAATAGTGATGGAAAGACTTTGGGAAGCAGGACTGAAAATGAGGAAAGAAAAGTGCATTTTTGGCTGCAACTCTGTCCAATTTTTGGGATATATGGTGGACCAGCAAGGAATTCATCCAACACATGAAAAAGTGGAAGCAATCCATCATGCACCAGCCCCCAAAAACAAACAAGAACTACAAGCTTTCTTAGGACTATATAACTTCTATGAAAGGTTTTTACACCAGAAGTCCACCATCTTGGAGCCACTTCACCGGTTACTTGACAAAAATTCTCCTTGGGAATGGCTCGATATCCATCAAGAAGCATTTCAAAAGCAAAACAACTACTTCAGTCAGATGCGGTGCTTACTCATTATGATCCAGACCAGCCATTAGTCCTTGCTTGCGATGCTTCGCCATATGGTGTTGGGGCAGTGTTGTCAAACATTACAGAAGAAGGTGATGAAAAGCCGATTGCCTATGGATCCAAGACCTTGCAAGCAGCCGAAAGGAACTATGCACAAATCGACAGAGAAGCTCTTTCAATTATCTTTGGAGTGAAGAAATTCCACCAGTACCTGGCAGGGAGAAGTTTCCTAATCTTGACCGACCACAAGCCTCTCCTCGGAATTTTCAAACCCCATGGCCAAATGCCATTGATGTTGTCACCAAGAATGATGCGCTGGAAGCTGATGTTACAGTCATATGACTATGATATCAAGTACATTCCAGGGAAGATGTTGTGTAATGCTGATGGTCTTAGCCGAATTCCACTGCCAAGCATACCTGAACCAGTTCCAGACCCAGCAGAAATCCTTATGTTCGAAGAAACACATGAATACCCTATGACAGCTGGTGACATTGCTACAGCAACTCAGAGAGATAGTATTTTGTCTAAGGTAATGTTTTGGTGTCTGCATGGATGGCCAGAAACATGTGAGGACTCGTGTGTACCTTTCCAAAGAAGACGAAATGAACTGTCCGTTCATAAGGGATGCCTTCTGTGGGGGGCAAGAGTCATCATTCCAGGGAAACTTCGAGATCAGGTACTGCAAGTGTTGCATTCGACACGCCAGGGAATTGTGCGCACCAAGGCGGTTGCAAGAAGCTATGTGTGGTGGCCGAAAATGGATGAGGAAATCGAAAACCTGGTATACCAATGTACAGCCTGTCAACTCACCAGAAACAATCCACCGAAAGCTCCCCCACAGCCTTGGATACAATCAGCCAACCCATGGTCCAGATTGCATATCGACTTTGCTGGGCCATTCAAAGGAAAAGTTTTCCTAATCCTGATTGACTCTCACTCGAAATGGCCAGAAGTCAAGATACTGAACTCTATGGCGTCCTCTGCAGTCATCTCAGCCTTGCGAGAAATCTTCGCCACCCATGGTTTGCCAGATGTGATAGTTTCAGATAATGGGACATCTTTTGCATCTTCCGAATTCCAGGAGTTCTTGCGCAAGAATGGGGTCAAGATGCTGTTCTCACCTCCCTACAACCCAAAATCCAATGGGCAAGCAGAGAGAACTGTTCAGACGGTCAAACAAAATCTACGTCGTCTGGGAACAAGTGACTGGAACATCAAGGTGGCCAGAATGTTGTTAGCACTTAGGACAACCCCGTGTACAGCTACAGGAATTTCTCCAGCTGAAGCTCTGATGCGAAGAAGAACCAAAACGCTGCTGGACCACCTTCATCCAGCTAGGTTTGGTGAAGAAAGAAAGGAGTCCCGACAGAAGCTTCGTACTTTCCAGAAAGACGATTGGGTGTATTTCAGAAGCTACAATTCGTCGGAGAAATGGCTTCCGGGTCGTATTGCTTCCGTTACAGGCCCGGTGACCTATGATGTTAGGACGACTGATGGACTAGTGCAGAAAAGGCACATCGATCAACTCATATCGAGGACACCCGATCCCATGCCTGATCAGACGGTCATTTCAACTGAACCCATCTTGCCTCAGGGAAAGCTACCACAACTGCCACCAGTACCATCTATGACGCCGGAACCCCCAGAACAGATTCCACCGAATCCGATCCCGTTCAACTTGGACGATTACACACCAGGTCCAGAACTGCAAGAACAGCCGGACCCACCTAATCCATCGGCGGATGCACCCACCATCAGTAACCGTCGATCTACCCGAATTAAGACTCCCCCAAAATACTTAAAGGACTATGTGGTGTAAAATCCAAAAGGGGAGAATTGTTATGTACTACAACTTCAACCATCTGTAGCTTGTCTTGCACCGAGTCGGCGTGTGTTGACGTTTTGACTTGAGTTATGTAATCCAGAAATTATGTGCTGTGCACTTATATAATAAATTATAGTGCTAAAGGAATCTCCAATCATTGCTAAGTACCTAAAAGTTTCCCCGTTTCAACGGCGGGATAAACGTTATCCAAGACGTAGCGGTCACGTGACAACCAAGGCTACTAAGAACCGACAATTCGGACGCAAGCTCAGTGGCCGATTCTGTGTTCTTACAAACCAGGGCTTTAACACTTTCGCTACCCCAGAATTTTTGTTTCCGCTATGTGATAGGAATATCATTATCGAATCCTTAGTTGTACGGCCGCCTGGGCTGTTTAAAAAATGAAAGGGTTAAGAGTGTATACTGTATCTTCTAATACAACTCGGGGGCTGGGCAATAGTCCTAGGCGAATACTTGTCAAACACATTTCAATTTTCTGATTGAAGAGTACAGGAGAAAAACAACTTTATTGCATAGGGATCTTACCGTATTCTTTTGCGCTTGGCGGACATTGGTGACAGGAAACCGGTTTTTCTTCTGGTTCTTCTTTCACGGTACAAACGTGTGACTCGTCTCCACTGATTTCTGGCGTGAATCAGGGTTGCCGCGCGAGTAAAACAAAGTGAGCAACCGATTTCTTTACACCAGTTTAGGCGATGGCTCACTATTGTCACCAAAGAATCCTGATGCAGACAGATTCCTATGCAATGAAGTTCTTTTTTCTCTGTACTCTTCAATTCTTACGACACAGATATGTAAGAGACAATATTCCAATATTCACTATTAAAATACTATTATAGAATCATACACCTTTGTCAACCTAATTAATCATACACCTTTGTCAACCTAATTAATCATACACCTTTGTCAACCTAATTTGATTGTATCCTTGACACGCGCTGATTAAAAACGCTTATTCAGCCAAGTTCCCACGGAAAGGGATTAACACGTGATCTGTCTCTGTAATTAGTACATGTACATTTACCTGTTTCCAATGTCTTCCCAGTAATCTTGGCCGACTTCGGTCCCATGCCAGCCGAGTTGAACGCCTTCACCACAATGTCGTACTTGGTGAAGGGTTGCAGGCCCGTGATGTAGGTAGACAGGGCTTCTTTTTCCCCGTTTGCTGTTGTTGACGATCTTTCGACTTGCTTGAAGGTGTACGCTTCGGAAGCGGAGGATACTCGGTAGCCGATGGAGTATCCGCGGATTTGGCCGTTTGTCACGTCGTCGGGAGGTGGCTGAAAAAAAAAGGTTTTAGTTAGTGTGAGTATTTGGTTCAGAGCAGTAAAAATCTTCAGGTATCCAAAAAAAACATAACTAGGGGCTAACTCCCGACCTATCTAATTTACAAGAGCAGAGGAGCTCTCTCAAACACGTACGTGGACGGAAAGTTTGACGTCACTGTTAAGGGTGTCGTTGTTGCGAAGATGAAACGACCCGATTTCAAAACCTGTCAATAACCCGTTCACGGTTGATTATACCGGGTGGCCCAGCGGGTAGTGTTTGAAACAAATGAAAAAATAAAACAAATAAGAGACATGAGAAGAATTTAATGACGTTTATTGAATGGACATATTGGGCAATTAATGATAAAGAGGTTCGAAGTGTCCGCCATATTTAACAAGGACAGCAGTTAGGCGGTTCTCGAATACAACCATACTCCTTACCCATACCTTCCTCCTTCCTCCATACTCCTGCCATACTCCTTTTGTTTGGCCAATTCTTTTTGTGGAACTACTCACAAAAGCTAAAAAAAAAAGCTTCCCACAAAAAGAATTGGTCAAACAAAAGGAGTATGGAGAAGGGAAGGTATTTATAAGGAGTATGGAGTATGGTTGTATTCGAGAACCGCCTAACTGCTGTCCTTGTTAAAGATGGCGGGCACTTCGAACCTCTTTATCATAAATTGCCCAATACGTCTTCCAATACTCATTAATTTACATGTCTTATTGTTTAAATTTCTGTATTCAGTGCCTGTACATTTTTCATCTTACTCAAGATCACTAGTTGAGTAGAGTTCGGCCCTCGGTAACCTCACTAGTTCTACCAAGAGGTCCCTCCAAAAGGTTTGAGATGAGTTACCCCGGCTTATATACTACTATTTCCGATGTTATTCAGGATACTGGTAGGAACGCAGTGGTAAATCTGCGCCCTCTAGCGAGTGGATGATTGATTGAGGTTGCGTGCGTGTGGTAACCGCGACACAGGCATTCTTTCACGACCTAACTAAAAGTAAATTCTAAGCCAAAAACGTTTTAAATCTTTAAAAGCGTCTTCCAAACGTAGGCAGGCTCTTTTATTAAACAGCTAACGGCATTCATATGAACCAACACTAATTTCATAATGATTTTGAGCCACTTTTTTCCCACGATTTTGACGCAGTCGATATTTGATTCGATTATCAATGTTTTTTTTTAAATCAAAAATATAAAAGGTTATTTAATGCTATCAGTTTTAAGAATAGGTTTAAGATAGTTTAAGACATTTTTACTCGTTATAAAAATCCCACTGTAATTTCATTCTAAGAATATTTTATACGACACTACAATTTATTCGGTATAGAAAGTAAAAAAAAAAACAAAGTTAAAACAACATCAACTGGATTCTTCAGCTTGGTAAAAAACGGATGAGCAATCTTTATAGCATTTTTTTAAAATCTGTTCTTAAAAAAGGATTTTTAATGCACTTACATCGTTCTAAAGATCTTAGATGTTTTAAGATAAAAAAAGTTATCTCGTTTCTTTATACTGAAAAGTTTGTTTCGAATTTCGTTTGCAAAGCTTAAAAAAAGTTGGAGTTTCTTCAATTTCAAGTACGTTTAGAATTTTTAAAATAAGAAACACCAAAATTATTTTTCGACCTTGTCATAAAATGAGTGATTAGATTGTTATCAACCGCATACGGAAATAAAATGTGTGGTTGAATTACTTTGAAAAAACTTTAACTGAAATATGTCGAAAATAATTTTGCATAATGAGTGCTTTTCTACACTCTTAAAACAAAAGAGTGAAATCCACTCCTATAGGGGAAGTGCATTTTAGGCACCGGAAAGGAGTGGAAATTAACTCAGACTGAGTTAAAACCGCTTGTTTGTTTTAAGAGTGTATATCAATGCTTCGGTACCAAACTCATCTGCTTAAGATGGACGGTCAATGGCCTACTCAACTTTAAGACCACATAAGCTCTTCGTGTCATCTGGTTCGAAAGTATGTGCCTAATACTTTTTCAGGTTCCGATCAAAATTTGTTCCTCTCTTTCGTAAAATCCGACAGCCCGAACTGGACAGAAAGCGTGACGTCACAGAGAGCTTCTCTGGCCTTTTAGTTGAGTTGCCCTTGAATGCTAGACAAATATACACCTAATACATTCTTTTTTAAAAACCAGAGATATGTTGAAAGTGTTGCTTTTCAAGTAAAGCACTTTTTCACTATATCTGAAATTCGTAATAACAGCAAAGTAAAACAAATGTTAAGGCAAAATATCATCTGGCAATTTATCAATTGTTAAAGTTTTAAAAGTAAGGTAGTGCTTCGCATTGCCACGCCACAGGTCCGGGGATAGAATCCCGGATTGGGCGAGGTCGACCCATCCTTTCATCTCTTAATTGGGTCGATAAAATGGGTACCAAGCATGCTTGGGAACTAAAGATGAAATGGGCACGGCAGGCCTTGGCCCAGTAATGGGCTGTTGCGCCGAGGAGTTTTTAGTTTTTTATTTTCCTTTTAAAATTTTAATTCAATGATTTTTTTATCATTGACAATCAATTGTTAAACTATTCACCTCCTTGGTTTTATTGAAAAGTTCCATAATCTGCGTATTGCTACCTAAAGGCAAATTGAACCAAGACCTACCGCTTAAGGCCATTCGTAATAAATTGAAACAGTGCTTAAAATCAAAATTTTAGCTAACTTTTTGGTTGGAGTGGAGTTTATAATTTAAAATTAATCTACATTACAATTGTTAACTTAAAACTTCTGTCATTTAAAATTAACCAATTTTCAGTAACACTGTTGTCAAGTTACAGTAGAGATTTGACAAATTCATTTCCATAAAAGCCTCATAGTAAAAAAACCTTTTCATTGATACAAAAAAAAGTTATAAAAAATTTCATCCTTGGAATTTTCATTGACTTGTTATTGTTATTTGTTCCATTTAACCTTTTCACACAAAAGAAAAATATTAATTTTTATAAAAAAGATTACTGCATCTTTAGTATTAAAAAGGCCGATGTCAAATTATAACATTAAAAAAACAAATTCTACTTATTCTACCTAACTATAGATCAAATATCCTTTATTGTATAACGTAAATTAATTAGGAGTTAATTGAACTAACATAACCAAATTAATATTTTTATTTACTTAAAAAACTGACATTTGCTTAAATATGTATTTTTTTATTAGTGTTCCCGAGTTATTAATTCGATAATTAATAAATAGTGAGAGTTAATTGGCTAAAAAACTACCGCCATAGGCTTAATGTTATCTTAAAAGGTCCTTAAGTAATAGGAGGCTGCAATTAGGGATTTAGGCATTAGTTTATAAAGGATTCAAAGTTATTAATATCTAGAAATAATTTATTACATAGTTATTTATTTATTTAGTTGAATAATGCTTGGTTTCAATCTTTTATTGAGTAAGTAATCTTGACTTTTAAGTAACAGTTATGATTTTTAAAGTTATGAAGTTAAAAAGATTTGTTTTAAACGCACTTAAAACTTCTCTAATTCCAGTTCTAACTTTTTATTTTTTATTCTAAAAATCTGAAATTTGTGAAAGGGATTCCTTATGCATATAGAATAAAATGGTAAAAAACAGGGGAAAAAATCTAAAATTTTAAACTAAAATTTAAGGGGGAAAATTGGAATAATAATTTTTGAATAAATTATGACAATAATTTTTCAAAACTTTGTTAAAAAAAGTTAAAATCAATTTTTAAGCATCTAAGAATGCAAGCGTGAAGAATTTAGGGTCAATTCATTTCATAAAATATTTTAGGAGTGAATTTTATTTTACAATGTTTTTCATATTTTCATTTAATTAAAACAAACATTATTTAAATCTTCAAAATACATGATTTTTCCATCTAACGATAAATCAGGGATATCTCAACTTAATGACAAAAAAAAAATCGCAAGCTGATGATTTCAAATGGAATCAATGGGGGTGAAAGGGTTTAAACCATGCGTTTCCCTAATTGCTTTGAGTAGTGTATTTGTTGTAACCATTTGGCAGCTTGAACTAAAAGAGCTATAATCTTCAATTTTCGTACGTAAGTTCCTAGTATCTGTCGGAAACCATTGTAAGGTTTTCGAGAAAATCGCGAGTGCCCAAAATGTTGCTGCCATAAAACTTTTTAGGTCATATCGATTAATGATAACAGATTAAGATCTTTAAACATGTATTCTCTGGAAAATAGGAGAGTTAGGGGTGATTTAATACAGTTATTCAAGTTCATAAAACAGGGAGACATGGAGGGCTTAGGTTTTACCTTAAATTTCCGGACCACAGGACATGATCAGAAATTGAATAAATCGTGCTTTAGAAGGGAGGTAAGAAAACATTAATTTTATAATCGAGTTGTCAATGAGTGGAATGCTTTACCAGATTATGTTGTGCATTCGAAGAGAGTAGAATATTTTAAGAAGAAACTTGAGTCATTGGAAACTGGTAATGTATTAGATTTATTTTGGACCAAACTCGCTGGGCCTCTGGCCTGTTGTTGGTGGACAATTTTTGTATCTTATTTGAAGAGTACAGAGAAAGAACCTCTTGATTTATTAGGAGTCGTCCCGTAATTGTATCTGCTTAGCGGACATTGGCGGCAGGAAACCGGTTTCTCTCTTTCTTCTTCGCTTGGTCCAAACGTCGGAATCTCGGTAGGTAGAAAAGACGTGGTTTAGGACTTTTCAATTAATTTGCGAATCTTAAAACATCTCTTAATTGTTTTAGAAAAATTCGTGATTTTCAATCAATCGCACTTTATTTTTAAAGCTCAACATGATGATGAACACAGTCTTTTGAATAAAACGCGGAACTGAATTTCAGGGTTGCAGTGAGAGAAGATGCACAAGAAAGTGAGAAACTGGTTTCCTTACACCAGTTTAGGCGATTACTCGCTATCATCGCCAAATATGCCTGATGAGGAAAGTTTCCTACGAAATTAAGCGGGTTTTCCCCTGTACTCTTCATTTGTATTCGTATAACACTATTCTTATGACTCTATAGCACAGCCGATATCCTAGTGACTTTTTAGAATGCTACATATTACTACATATAAAGTTAATGACACTCACCTTCCAAGAGACTTTCATGGACTGCGCTCCGGTCGAGTGAACCTGGACTTCTCGTGGCGTTCCAGATGGCGCTGGAAAAAAAAAAGTGTGATTTAATTACAAACTTTGATGCTATAATGTATGTCTCTATGAATGTTTGAAGTTGGTTGGTTGGTAGACATATATTCAGGTTTTTGTGCTTGGTCAGCGACCCGCTTAGAAACCTTCGTCAAGTAAGACAGACACAACAGACAACACACACACACATAAGTGGATCCATCTAATTTTTAGAGACAGAGGCCAACTAGAGGATCCCCAGAATTGGCTTGTCACCCCCAGAGGTATTGATTTGGTATGGGAACTTGGAGGACTTTCGGACCCAACAGATTTAACGAGCACGTACTCCGCATATACTCGGTAGGTCTTCAGTGGTACCGGGACTCGATCGCAGGACCTTCCGATCCCGAGACCGAAACGCTGACCACTAGGCTCACTACGGCCCCTCAAGCCTGAGTACTTCATACTACATACAGACAAAAAGATACACAGTCACAGATTACTAGAACATATTGCATTGTATGATGTTACAATATTCCGAAAAATAAATTTGACCCAACCATTGTTATTTTCTTATAGGGCTTTGTTGACCACTACGAAATGAAATAACTTTTAGGTTAAGTAAAAGACTTGTGGCGCCTACTTTACTCTTGGTAATATAAAAATATGACTGTCCACTTTATCCGCAACAAATACTTTTCAAACTTTAAAAGTAGCCAAAGCTTTCCATGTATAAGCAATGGAGTCACATGAAATCCGCGAATTTAAGGGTTTTTCAAAATATACTCGTAAAAATTACCAGGCATCGGAAATTTACACAACATGCAAGAGTTGTCTTCAATGCGAAACTTACTGCAGCTTTCTAAATTTTAGTGTGATATCAAAGTTAAGAATTGGGTTGGCTTATCTAGAGCCTTAGAGCTACACGAGGGCAATTTTTAGAACCACGGGCAAGTGACGAGCCGACACCTGAGTAGGTACCCAACGCTGCTTTATGAGCGACATCGTAAGCGGTGTCTGGACTTGAAGCATGTTTTAAGGTATCTCCCTACCTTGAAAACGGCAAATTCTGACCATTTTCACAATTTTGTTTTACTGTTTTAAAGAGAAGGCCTATTATTTATGTTTAAAAAACTGCAGGGATTTTTACTCTACGCTAATTTAATCAAAAGTTATGGCTACTTCAGTGAAGCATTAGCCCATTGTGTATATCTGAAAGCGTAACTTTAAACGTGTTTTCTGAAGAACGGTAATTTTCAACAACAATGTTCTTTTAAAAGCTGATCTCAAAAACTACTTGATATAATGTAATAAAATTTTTTATAGCATATTTGTTATAAGTTCAAGTGTGTTTTGAAATAAGATCTATGTAAAATAACTGATAGAATTTATTTTATGAACTTTTTAATATTAAAATTTCCTCTTTTTTTGAAAAATTTCTATAAACATGACTTTGATACTATGTAATTCTTAAAATATTAGAAGTATTAATCTCATTTCAAAACATGCAAGAAGGTCTAATGAATGACTCTGCTTAATATTTAAGGAACAAATTATTTTTTTGACTTATGGCGTTTTGCGTAGCTATTATATATAAAAGGCAAATTTCTTCAAAATTTGCATTTAAAAAAAAATAAAATTTTAATATTTTTTTGGTCAAATATTACTTTAACATGGCCCGTCCGTGGCCGAGTGGTTAAGGCATCAGCCTAGAGGTTCAACCTTCTCAGGAGTGCGGGGGTTCGAATCCCACTTACTGCCAGTCATCCTATAAATCGGATATGTGCTGGAAATAGTAGAAAATCCTCATCACGGATGGGCCCGAGTACACAGGGACAGACGTGCTCGTTAAATCTGTGGAGTCCAAAGTCCCGACGGCGTTAGCGTACGATGTCGCTCGAAGTTCCGTTGGGTGTCCGCTCAGGTGTCGACCTCGTCACTTGACCAGGGTTCTAAAATACGAGGCGTTATTGGCTGTGTTAAAGCTCCTGAAGGAGGCTAGAAATAGGCAGCCGGAAACGATTACCTTACCTTACCTTACTTTAACATTATTATTCATCATTACCACTAAAAAAAAAGTTAATTTTAAAGTATTAAAAAAATAGACACCTCAAGGTAGGGAGCTGCACCTTAACTGCACTCCTACGGGGTATTATTCGTCGGACTTTTTGGCTGCACAGATAATTCATAGGTCGTCAGTTATTTTTGCATCTCCCGTGCCCGAACCTGGGACCATTCGCATGCAAGACACGCGCCTTATAGACCGGGCTTACTAAATAGAAATAGTTTAATTAAAAATATCATAAAAAGACCGAGCACACAAATACTTTATAAAAATGTAAAACTTGGTTTTAAATAACGCCAAATTTTCTGTGTCTATGTGTCCTCTATAATTGAAATTTGAATTCTCGTTGCACAATAAATAAATCAAATAATAAAACAAATTAAACAACTGAAAGCAAAAGAGAAGATGCCGTTAAATGTTCTTAACAATATAAAAATGAAAAAAAAAAAACCGAAAATCATACTTCAAAATACATAAAAGAATTCTACAGTGGTGTTGTTCTACAAGCAAGAAATTCACAGCTCTTACAAGAATAGATTGGTGTTGCCACCGTTGTAGTCAAAACTTCCTGGCCTATTTGTTGCCACCGGGGGAACAAGAATGTATAAATCCACGCGTGTTTAATCAAGTAGATTAGAATGGAGGAGTCAAAGAAGCTTTGGGACCTTTATTGAATTCTGGCGGGATTTATTTCGAACTTGGCGAGGAGAAGTTACGACTTTCATTTTGGCAACGACAGGAATTAAACGTTGTCGTCTGTTTGGGATGATAAAGTTGGAAATAATACGAAGCGGATTTTTGGGTGAAATATGTAAAGTTCCGAAAAAACTAAAATAGCCGGCTTTGTTGTTAGTTTAACCCTTTCAGTGCCAGTGATGCCATTTGGCATCATCATGTTTTGGATCATAATTTAAAAAAATATTAGGGCTCACATCTATTGGGATTAATAAAAAATATTTTCGAATGGAAAAAGTTTGAAGAATCGAATGATGTGCGTTTTGATATCATAAATGGCTATAGACGATCAGAAAAAAAATTCTAAAATGTTGATGCCAAATTGTCATTGGGACTGAAAAGGTTAACATTGGCCGAAATTCGTATAGTAAGAAAGAACAGAAAGTATATAAAATAGGTCTCTGATGTCGCAACTTTAAACAACAAAAAAAAACTTGAACAACCCTGGAAAATCCCCGATTCGAAATCTCACTGTACCTGTTTTTAAAATTAACTTTTAGTAACTCAAGTTTAAAAGCTACACTGTAAAAAACTTTTTGCATGAAAAAATTGTCAGCAGGTGTGCCAGAAAATACCGTATAATTTACAGAGATATGTTTATTTTAAACGAACGATTTGTAACTTTTATGCAAAAGCTGTTCTTTTGGCATCTTTCTTTAATTTTTAGCCAGTTGGATAAAATGTGTCAACTGTTGTCCAGTTTCGAATTATTGTTGTTTCTAATGCCACTCGGTAACCGAGCCCGGAGTAGAGAACTACCCGATTTTAAGGCAAAGTGGGGCGGCTTCCGTTTTTATTGAGCGCCACAAGGGAGGGAGTCCGACTTTTGCTCGTCAGCATGACACTTCCCTTTTACAGGAAGGTCCCTTTCACACATCCATTCTCACTCACATATCGGAATTTTTATCCAGATCAAAGGCCGATAACCCCCTGATCTGGTACCCCCAGAGGTATTAATTTGGTATGGGAACATGGAGGACTTTGTGACCACGACATATTTAACGTGCCCCAGCCACCATTAGCAACACGGCGGTCTTTAGCCGAATACAAGCGCCGACCAGCAACCATCAGAATTGCGAGCACCGCCGAGGACAGAACCCACAGCCCTTCCGATGAGAGCACGACGCTTCACACGACTGAGCTACCGCGGCGTTTCGAATTATGGTAAAAAGAGGCATAGTTATTATTATTTTTTTTAAATAAAAGCTCATACCTAGATAAACGTTTTTCTAACTTTTACTACGCTATATTTGCAGATGAAACTTTTGAAGACCATCGCAAATAGAAATAGGCATCGTAAAATTTATGTAAAATTACAGCACATTTTTAGGTTACTTTTTATTAAACAGTGTTGTAATGCAGTAAAAGGATGTTTTCATGACTTACAGAGGCAAATGAACATCTTACTCCAATAGAATATAAACAGTAGATGGCTGCATCGAATCTCTGTCAAATCTCTGAAGCAAACGTTTTTGTCTATAAATTTTACATCATATGTAAATTCACAGCACAGTTCAGCACTTTTACCATCACACTGTGATTTTATATTAGAGTTCTTTTTTATAGTTGGTCTACAGAGATGATCCTTTTTCCGATTAGTTTTAGGCTTAACGATCGAAAATACAAATACCTAACCTTTAATTTGACAAAAAAGTAAGTTACTACCTTGTCAAACCTAAATGGACAGTTTAAATGCTAGTCTAAAGTTTATTCGATTTCCAGGGATTTAAAGGATTTTTAAGATTAAAGATAGTTGTTTAAGTAATAATGCATCAATGATATAAAAAGTACATTGCTAGATAATTATTGAAATATAATTATATTTTGCTCGGAAATTTTTTTTATAAGTTGATATTTCTGGATGATATTTAATATACGTAACATCCATAATGATATAGAGTAAGTTGGTTGCATGGACTGTTTAAAGTCGACAGTTATTTTGGCGATGCCCGGAACCGAACCTGGGACCTTTCGCTTTCAAGGTGAACGCCTCAACCGATCTGGGCTCCCATCCCCTTAACCAAAGAAAGTACTTTAGATAATGTAAATTAGTTGTTTACTTCTCACTAAAGTTTAGTTTAGTTTGAATTATCGTCGCAATAGAGCTACACGAGGGCTATTGGCGACGGGCGTCGTATTTTAGAACCACAGTCAAGTGACGGGCCGACACCTGAGTAGGCACCCAACGCAACCGTTAAAGGGCGACATCGTACGCGGCGTTAGGACTTGGAAGGATATTTAACGTGCACTCCCGTCACACGGGGTATTATTCGTCGGACATTTTTGGCTGAACGGTCCGTTTATAGGTCGGCAGTTATTTTGGCGAAGCCCGGACCCGAACCTGGGACCTTCCGCATGCTAGGCGAACTTCTCACTAAAGAGTAGCTTTAATTTTATACCGTTCCAAGAAACACAAGCGATTTTTATAAAATAATAAATTTGTCGTTTTACCTTTTTAAAACGTATCTTTATAATAAAATTATACCATTCTATAAAAAACAAGCAATTTTTATTAAATATAAGTTTATTAGTTAAAAATAAGACATTTAAATTGCAAAAAAGCGAACAATTCCTTTCCCTTTTTCAAATAATTGCTACAAATGCAATAAATATTTCATTAAAAGAAAGTAATTATACCCTTTAAATAACGCTTTTCCCCCTAAAAATAACTAAATTGATTGAATAAAATTCGGTCACCCTTTTAAAGTTTTTTTTGGAAAAAAAAGCTCCTAATGCATTTTAGATATAAAAAAGTTATTTTTAAAGGGAAAAAAGGAAGCAGATAGAAAATAATCCCTGAATTTTTTTCCCTCAGAGGTTTGAAATATTTGAACGTTTTTTTTTCATGATTTAGAAAAAAAAACCTTAAAATTTTTTCTTTTCAATATGTTTTTAAAAAATTGCCAATTCATCATGTAAAAAAGTAAATGTTTAGTTTCAATTTAATTTCATTTTTATTAAATGTTTGCCGCGGCTCTTCAAAAATTTAATTACCCTTATATAAATATTTTCTTAAAAAAATATAAGTTTATATTGTTCTATTGTGTATAAGTTGAAGAGATATTTTAAAATATTGTAAGGTGAGAACTTTTTTTTTTTTTCATTTTAAACGTATTTTCAAATGAAATTTGGAGTGAATCTTAGATAAAAAAAATTAAGTAAAAGTTGATATAGTAAATTTAGTTTAGTTTAAATTATCGTCGCACTGGAGCTACACGAGGGCTATTGGCGACGGGCGTCAAATTTTAGAACAACAGTCAAGTGACGAGCCGACACCTGAGCCGACACAACCGTTAAGGACGACATCGTACGCAGCGTTAGGACTTTGGATCATATTTAACGTACACTCCCTCCACACGGGGTATTATTCGTCGGACATTTTTGGCTGCACGGGCCGTTTATAGGTCGGCAGTTAATTTGGCGATGCCCGGACCCGAACCTGGGACCTTCCGCATGCTAGGCGAATGCCTAACCGACTGGGCTCCCCAGCCTCGTTGATATAGTCAAACTCTGTTAACAACGACTTCGCTTATAACGCCATAAATGCTCGGTTCTTTGAATTGTACATAAATCTTAATGTTATAGCTTGCTTATAACGACAATTTTTGATTAACTCCTCGGCTATAAGGTGAAAAATTTCCGTTTATAATTATATCCAAAATACCGTTTTTAAAGTAGGCATTAATCTTTAGAATTAAAATAAAATCGCTTTATCTTTTTAACTTTTATTTTATAGCCCAAATGATGCAATAAGAATATGAAATTTATGTTTTCCCAATTATAGCCAGGGGAAGGCGAAATATAACTACTTCTAATAGCACACAGAGTTAAAATTTATTTAATATTTGTTATTTATAACTTTAATAAATAATATAAGTATATAATGCGTATTTTGAATGATCACTTAGTATTCAACGTTGTTCATTTTCGTTTATACGGCATAAATATGACTGTCCCTTATATGACGCTATAACCGGGTTACATCGGATTCATTTTTTAGCTTCCACACTACGTTTATAACGTAAAAAGTGGAAGGTATTATAATCGTTCATTCCGTCTGTCTGTCCGTCACCCGTCTGCTAAATTTCTCCGGCTGTATTGAATATTTTTACAAGCGTATTTTTTTGTGTGACTTACAGGTCCCGACCTTCCCATTTTTTGAAACGGGTTCGAATATTTTTTTAAATTTTCAATAAATAATTTTACACAAAATATTCGAAGCAATTTCAAAAAGTGGGAAGATAGAGACATTTAAGTTATCTACATTTGTTATTTAAAAAAAACCCGTTTGTAAAAATATTCAATACAGCCGGAGAAATGTGGCAGAGAAAATAGTTTTTTTTCCCCATTGGATTAACACTGAGGCACTTGAGTTTGGAGACCCGCGGTCCAGCGCGCCCCTTCCCCCTTAAGTAACATTTTAAAAAAAAAGATGACAAAATTACAGGTTTTTAGAAAGAAAAAAAACGTGATGCAACTCAGCTAATACAAATTGTGTGAGCAACAGACGCTCAAACTGGTGGCTTCAAAGTAGAGTGAATTATTTGTCACATCAAATTTCTTCAAAACAAACCCACCTTCTTCGGCAGTGGTGGCATTGATGACGTCACTGGGCGCGCTGTGTCCGAGCATGTTTTCGGCCACTATTCTGATGAAGTAGAGCGTAATGGGAGTCAGGGATCTTAGGGTCGCCAAACTCTCGGAACCGGACACGATCAGCTGAGAAGTTTGGCCATTCCAGCTGGAATCTAGAGAATAAACGGATGGTTATGGTATAGTATGTGTCTATGGGAAGAGTATATTATATATTGATAGATATAGATTATAGATAGAGTATATATTAAGGTGCCTCAACTCCTCTTAGTAGGTATTTGTGTGATGACTAATGTATGTGTCTATGTGAATACTGTAGCATTTGCCTATGGGAAGACTGTAGTATGTGTCGATGTGAAGACGACAGTAAGTGTCTAGTGAAGACTACAGTATGCTTCTATGTGGAGACTGTAGTATGTGTCTATGTGAATACTGAATTAATTGTTTATGTGAAAACTGTAGTATGTGTCTATGGGCAGACTGTAGTATGTGTCTATGGGCAGACTGTAGTATGTGTCTATGTGAAGACGACAGTAAGTATCTAGTGAAGAGACTAAGTACTGTGAGACGTATGCTTCTATGTGAAGACTGTAGTATGTGTCTATGTGAATACTGAATTAATTGTTTATGTGAAAACTGTAGTATGTGTCTATGGGCAGACTGTAGTATGTGTCTATGGGCAGACTGTAGTATGTGTCTATGTGAAGACGACAGTAAGTATCTAGTGAAGACTACAGTATGCTTCTATGTGGAGACTGTAGTATGTGTCTATGTGAATACTGAAGTGTCTATGTGAAGACTGTAGTATGTGTCTATGTGAATACTGAATTAATTGTTTATGTGAAAACTGTAGTATGTGTCTATGGGCAGACTGTAGTATGTGTCTATGGGCAGACTGTACACTCTTAAAACAAAAGAGTGAAATTCACTCCTATAGGAGAAGTGCATTTTCGGCACCGGAAAGGAGTGAAAATTAACTCAGACTGAGTTAAAACCGCTCGTTTTAAGAGTGTAGGACGCAGATTGTTTTCTTTTATTTCTTTTACCCACTCCGAAAAAGAGTGAAATTCACTCCTATAGGAGAAGTGCATTTTCGGCACGGAAAGGAGTGGAAATTAACTCAGACTGAGTTAAAACCGCTCGTTTGTTTTAAGAGTGTAGTATGTGTCTATGGGCAGACTGTAGTATGTGTGACATTGCCGTTCTCATGCGTTGTCCTTCCGTGTGCCTGTTATCAGGTAGCCCTTGTTCACAAATAAAAGAACCTGGGTTGGTTTTGGTTTTTGGAAGTGGCAACGTGTGGGAAATGGCGGTTAGAGCCAGCTGCTGAGTGTTGATTTCGCAGATAGGCGGTTTCTCCCTGGTTGCTCGTGTTTTGCTTGCAGGCGAGCATAATTAGGAATGTATTGAGTTTTTCTGATG
This sequence comes from Oedothorax gibbosus, assembly GCA_019343175.1. Classification (NCBI taxonomy): domain Eukaryota; kingdom Metazoa; phylum Arthropoda; class Arachnida; order Araneae; family Linyphiidae; genus Oedothorax; species Oedothorax gibbosus. The sequence continues at coordinate 51,659 of JAFNEN010000720.1, read as the reverse complement.
TAATATAATTCTAATGTAAATACCTGTTTTAATTAATTATGTGTGAATGTCCTATCGACTAAATAAAGCTAAGAGTTAAAATTGAGACTGTACGCTAATTCTTGTAGTAGAGCATCTTCTTCTCACCCAACATACCGAATCGGTCAACACATTACGTGATCTCTGAGCCCGGAGATTTGTCACTACAGCGATAATTGCTGTACACTGCCTGATGTCTGAATTCGCCCTGTATGTCACAGCCATTCAATTTCTCTGAAAGGGGTTGGATGACCAAGCTAGCAGCACCTCCGCCACAGTATGCGTCTATGGGAAGAGTGTAGCATGCGTCTATGGGAAGAGTGTAGCATGCGTCTATGGGAAGAGTGTAGCATGCGTCTATGGGAAGAGTGTAGCATGCGTCTATGGGAAGAGTGTAACATGCGTCTATGGGAAGAGTGTAACATGTGTCTATGGGAAGAGTGTAACATGTGTCTATGGGAAGAGTGTAACATGTGTCTATGGGAAGAGTGTAACATGTGTCTATGGGAAGAGTGTAACATGTGTCTATGGGAAGACTGTAGTACGTGTCGATGTGAATACTGTAGTATGTGTCTATGGGCAGACTGTAGTATGTGTCTATGGTAAGACTGCAATATATGTCTATGAGAAAACAGCAGTATGTGGATGTGAAGACTTCAGAATATGTGAAGAATATATAGTATGTGTTTATGTGAAGAATATATAGTGTTTGTTTATGTGAAGAATATGGTTTGTGTTTATGTGTGTGAATACTATAGTCTGTCCATGTGAAGGCTACAGTATGTGTCTATGTGAAGACTATTAGACGAGTTATGGCACATTAATATGGGTATATTTCAAAGAAGTTTTTTTTTTTGTTTTTAAGAAGTGAATTTTCCTAATATTTTCCCAAATGATATTAAGAAAACCAATGCAGTTTTTTTGTATACCCGTAGAATCGTTTTTTTACGTATGTAATAAAAAAACTAAAAAGCGTAAAAGTGCATCAATTTGCCCCATTTTAGGGGTAGATTTGATGCACTTTATAAGCCGTTTTAGAAGAGTTAGTAAATAAAAAAAAAGACTATCATGTTCTCCATAGAAAATGAATAATCTAACAATTTCATATACAAGTAAAGACATTTTAACTATCTGTTACAATATAATTACTATTACATGTTACAACTAATACTTTTTTTTTTATCTTGACACAAAAATTTAAAATAAATTTTTCTAATAGCTTAATTACCTGATATAGACTGGTATTGGACGACGCTTCCTGTGACGTGACTGTTCCCATCATGCCTCACATCCCACTGCAGAGTGACGGAACGGCTGGTGACGTTGACAATGCTAATATTGGATGGAGAGTCAGGCTTTCCTGGAACGAGAAACATTAAATAGTCTCTAAAGTGAACTTACTAGTTAACTTATAGTTTGACCCATTAATCTATTCTTTTTTATGAGGTTCACAGAATTTTGCAATATACTGATATCACATGATATCGTATATAGTATATTCATTATATTACAAAATATCACATAATAATGTGGATAGAAATACCCGATATCATATCAAAAATGTATTGTAATTCATGGTGTAATATGACATATGCTTCTTATTATAAAACTTTGCAGGATAAAATGTAAAGTACCGTCAGTGCGGGTAACTTTGGTCCAAAATCATAGGTTTTTTTTTACAAAAGAAGAAAATTTAAACTACAAAACCGATCTAAACACTTAAAAATCATTATGCATTCTAAGCATTGTACTTTTAGCAATAATTTCCAAGCATTTTTAATTCATTTTAACTGATAAGCTCAATGAACTAAAATCGTTGAAAATAAGCATTAACCTCTTCGACTACATACAGATGGCGCTACCAGACAACTGCTTCCCAACAGCCTGTAAATCCATGTGATTTCCCGAATTAGGCAGGCATTATAATGTAGGAGGCTATGTGCATACCTTGAACCGTATACTGAATGGTGGCTTCGTCCGTGCCAATGTCACTCACAGCCGAGCAGCTGTAGGTCCCGGTATCGTTTCTGTGGGTCTTCAGTATCTGCAGCTCAGACATGGTCTGTTGAGAATCTGCTATGTCCCGGATGGAAAACCTGCGAGGAAAAAAATATTTTTGTAATTTTTTCCCGGTTACTATTATTAACCCATCTACGACGATTTGTGAACATCTTTAAGGGAGACCAGATCCCTCAAAAATTTTTAATAATGACATTTCAATGTTTTTAGTGTTTTTTTAACTATGCAATCTTAGCTTTATAACGATATCTTACACTAACAGTTTCAAGTACTAAAAGTATTTTTAATATATTTTTTTAAAAATGTTGTTTAGGTAAAATCCCCTTATGTTTCATAGGTAAGAAACCACTATTGTTTACTTACGCGTATATCTCAAAACTTATTTTTTCAATGTGCGTGTACCTTTTTCTCAGAATCTACCATAAGTATCAACCTGAAATTTTTTATACGTATTTAAGGAGTTGGTTTCTAAAATTCGCTGGAGGGATTTGAGTACAACTACCTTACTTTTTTTTCTTTTTAATAATATTGATGTTTTTTTAGGTCAAAAATATGTAGTTTCACTTAAAAATTTATTATTTAAAAACTAAACAAAATTGTTAAAAATGCCTCCATTGAAGTATAGTTAAACATCCGTTTAACAACTAGTAAAAATTTCATTACAATGTATCAAATAGATTCTGAGAAAAAGGTACATAAAAAGGTCATTTTAACATGGGCTTCAGTGGAGGGCTCCGGTCCCCCTTAACGCCTTTAACTTTCGTATGAAATCGTTAAGTTTACATTTTTTAAAATTCGTTTTTCGTGTAGCTTAATTTACCATAAATAAATTCTTCAGAACAATGGTCTTGAAGTGTCTTATATTAGCTACCACACTACGTTTATAACGTAAAAAGTGGAAGGTATTATAATCGTTCAGTCCATCTGAGCGTCACCCACTTTCATAGCCCAAACTACAAATTCTACGGACAAGTGTGATGCGTCAAAAAAATTCAGCCCATCGAAATTAGAATACATTGAAAATTTCAGAAAAGAATTCGAATTCGAAGTGCTTCAATTATTTAAAAAACTGCAAAATTTAATGCTCATTAAAAAAGCATAGGAAGCCATTTTTATTATACTTTAATCACCATTGCCATTCACAACAATCGCTCGAGAAACTTAATTCTTTTAGACAATAAATTAAAATAAATTAATTTTTGCGACATCGATCAGTTTGAAACGACGTCAAATATATTTCACTACGAGATTCTTAATACGTTGATTTGAAATATTTTCAGTCTATTTAAAAGCGAGGAATATTACATATTTATTCTTTGAAATATACATTAATTTTTGCAAACGATAAGTAATAATTATTGAATTTTCGAAATAAAATAAACTAGCCAAATTTAGCATGTAAATGTTTAATATAGAATAACAATGCTGTGTTTGGCGCCTTTTTACCTGCTAAACACAACTGTTGTGTGGAAGCGGGTTAAGTGACAGATTCTGTTACAAACCTACTTGTTTTGTTTAGTTTGATATGCAGAAAACTAATTTTATTTGTGGCGAATTTTCTTGCCAATCGTCGTCAATTGAGTTAATTAGGGTAATCTTGTTTTAGCTAGTAAAATTTAATATTTTTCATTTAGCGGGTGCAAGCCATAAAATCGCCAAAAAATGTTAAACCGTCTCCAAAACGGAATATTTCCATTGGTAACCCATAACTGTGTATACTGTAGTCATCTAACTGTGCATACAGTGCTTTGCCACCAAAAAATACGTATTTCGCCAAAGATTCCGTTTAGGGACATTTGCGCCCTAGAAACGGAAAAGTCCTAAATTAGTTTTATTCTTTGTTAAAATTAGTTCTAACTGGATAATTCCGGCTTCTGCTGATTTTGGGGTTTCACGCGAATTGAATTTAGCCATACACATAATATATGTTCATTATTCCATAATATAGCATTGTGTAAGCAGCAAGTTCTGTTAAAGTTGTTTTATTTCTATAGTTCATTTATAATAAAGAAAACAACCATCAGGGGTAAATTGAAATTGGTCCTCTGCACCCCTTATGGATTCAACGTTACATTTTATTTTTATTTTATTGTGTCTCAACTAAAGGAGAAAACCTCAATTATAACGGACACAAACATAAATAATTTAAAACAGAGACAAAAATAATAGATTTAAAAAGATTTGGCTACATATATAAAGATCATAAATAAAAGATTCATACAAAAGATAAGAACAATTAAAAAGAAAATAAAAAGCATACGCGGTAGAATCCAAACTTGTAATATTCTTTTATAGCATCGAGTAAGCCCCCAGTTCTGTAAAAGTTGTTTCATTTTTGTAGTTCACTTATAGTACAGAAAACAACCCTCAGGGGTAAATTGAAATTGACCCTCTGCACCCTTATCGATTCAACGTACATAATACAGTATCGCGTAAGCCACTAGTTGTGTAAAAGTTGTTTCATTTTTATAGTTCACTTATAGTAAAGAAAACAACCATCAGGGGTAAATTGAAATTGACCCTCTGCACCCTTATCGATTCAACGTACATAATACAGTATCGCGTAAGCCACTAGTTGTGTAAAAGTTGTTTCATTTTTATAGTTCACTTATAGTAAAGAAAACAACCATCAGGGGTAAATTGAAATTGACCCTCTGCACCCTTATCGATTCAACGTACATAATACAGTATCGCGTAAGCACTAGTTGTGTAAAAGTTGTTTCATTTCTATAATTTACTTATAGTAAAGAAAACAACCCTCAGGGATAAATTGAAATTGACCTCTGCACCCTTATCGTTCAACGTACATAATCAGTATCGCGTAAGCCACTAGTTGTGTAAAGTTGTTTCATTTCTATAATTTACTTATAGTAAAGAAAACAACCCTCAGGGATAAATTGAAATTGACCCTCTGCACCCTTATCGATTCAACGTTACATAATACAGTATCGCGTAAGCCACTAGTTCTGTAAAATGCTACATATATAAAGATCATATTTGGCTACATATATAAAGTTATGTTTCATGTCTATAGTTCACTTATAGTCTAGAAAACAACCGTCAGGAGTAAATTGAAATTGGCCCTCTGCACCCTTAATACATAATATAGTATCGCGTGAGCGACCAGTTCTGCAAAGGTTGTTTCATTTCTATAGTTCACTTATAGTAAAGAAAACAACACTCAGGGATAAAATGAAATTGGCCCTCCTAAAATAAGGCATTGACTATTCACAAAATATCTTAATTTTGCGCATAATATATGAACGGATTCATAAAGAAAATAATGTAGATTATCAGCGCAAATTGTTTATTTGTTGGTACAAATTTACATGTTTCGGCGAGAGTCAAAATGCCCACCTTCATCAGAAAGACAAGAACTTTTCCAGATATCATGTTTCACAGCTTCACGTCATCGATTGTTAGTTTGTGTTGTATTCATGTCTTTCTGAATAAGGCCAACGTTTTGAGTGTCACCGAAACATGTAAATTTGTATCAACAAATAAACTATTTGCGCCAACATTATCTACATTTTTTTACTTCATGAATAATATCAAGACAATGATTGTTTTTGGTTGGAGCTAGAAATGTTGACATAAAAGGAATCGTACATACTTTAAAAAACATACTTTGAAAATATTGTAATCGATTCAGTAAAATTTTAAAGAGCGGGTGTAAAAGATCAAGAAAATACTTCTAACAATCCTTTTAGCGCATTTAATTGTTTGAAAGAACTGCATTTATTGATGGGAGTACAATGCTGTTTCTAAGAAATCGATTGTAAACTCTGTAAGCTTTAAAATAGTTATTTTCGAATCTTAAAGCATTTAAGCTTTCTTTTGGTAAAGTGTAGCAACTATTTTAAGAATTCCAAAGAAGTTTCGAAACTTTTAAAGGGTAATCAAAGTATAAATAATCATAGTAAATCATTAAGTATAAATTTTTTTAACTTTATGCTTGGAGATTTTCCAGTTGAAAAGTTTGTAGACTTGGTCGTATTAACATGATATTTTAATTGTAACAATTAATAATGATTGAAGATTGGGTTTTTAATTTTGAACTACTACTACTTAGTGACAAGGTCGAAATCCTGTAGAAATTATTTAAAAGCATTGGGAAGTTTTGAAATGGCGATTGTTATTACGAAATTACTTTTAATTACGTTATTTTTAATACGTTAATTACTTGATTTAGTAATATGTTTTTGTTGTCGTTTGTCTCCAGGGTATAGTCTGGAATGGAGGGGGAGGAGTGCGGTAGCTTAGGTTGGCACAAGGCCTAAAGAATCTTTGAAGGCGGAAGTCTAACTTCTGGGCCGTGGATAGCCTAGTGGTTAAGGCCTAGTTCTCGGAATAGGAAGGTCCCGCGATCGAGTCCCGATATCACTGAACACCCACCGAGTTTATGCGGAGTACGTGCTCGTTCAATCTGCGGGTCGTCCGAAAGTCCTGTGGGCGGTCATGGCACAGTTTCCCACGGGTACAGGTCCCGGGAGACTATTTCCCTCCCCTTCAGATATATGTCTAAATTGTGGAGGTGGAGATAGATGGCGGCATCTGTCACTTTTGTGTGTGTTGTGTGTGTCTTACCTGACGAAGGTCTTACCTGACGAAGGTATGTCTCTGACCAAGCACACAAACCTGAATATATGTCTACCAACCAACTTCTGGTCTGAGAGGGTGCCATCCCCTCAACTTAGGAACGTCGATGAAAAAAAGGAGGGGCATTTTTGTACAAGCAACTTGCACACATGGTAACTACTCTATGGCTGACCACAGAACTTTCAGAACTACATATTTAACAAGCACGTTCTTTGCTTGTAATTGATTTAGATAAAAATTAAGTATAGAATTTTATTGGTTGGTAACTAAAGGAAGTAGAAAAAAAAATCCAATGGAATTAAAAGTTTTACTTTTAAAGGTGATATAAGATCTTATTAAAAAAATTACACAATTCGTCTCTTTTACATTACGAAGTGGATTAATAAGATAAAAGTATATTTCACTCTATAAAATTAATGAATTTTAGAAATGATTTGCGATAGTTAAATTGCATTAATTTAAATAAAACACTAAAAGTAATTAACAAAATAGTATGCTATTTAAACTTTTCCAATAAAATGACAATTTAACTTCTTTTAAACAATAATGGAAATTTGAAATTGTATAATTAATATATTTAATAAAATAATATATAAGCTATAAATTGTAGGCTTTACTAAAAAAACAATAATTATTTTTTTTTCTCTTATAAAAAAATATAAAAAAATTCTAACTTAAATATAAACTAAATTAACACAATTAAAAAAGAAACTAACTTAAAATATAACTAAATACTTAAATATAATAAGAGAAAAACTCTGAAGCAATATTGTCATTTAAAATGAAATAATCATAATTAAAATAACAATTCGATTAGGTTTTATTTTTTTATAACAGTAATAGTAAACGGATTTAATTCAAGTTTTAATTACTACAGCTTCTTAACTTATTTACACAGCTTAGAAAATGTTTTTAAATCCACGTGTTTATTCTTTTTTTTTTAATAATTTTTTTAAAAAGAGTTAATTGTTTTTTCTTATTAAGTAAACAGTAGAGCAGACAAGGAAACGTTGTTTAAAGAGGATTAAACCTGATTAAAAATTTGAAATAAAATAATAAAAAGAATTATTTAAATAAGGGGTTGGCTTTCTTTACATTGTTTGTTATTGTAAGAAATTTGTAGAGGATAGAATAATTTGGAGATGCCCTGGGCCGAAAAAAAGTGAAGCAAATGTTTAAAAAAAGTTGCCAAACGTGTCTGAAAATCGCCAAATAGAAGTGTTGCGCCACAAAATACCGCAATACGCACTATCAATGAGATTTCTGTTTGAAAAGTACAATATACTCGCCGCCAACCAAATCAGAACAAGTTAGGGATGGCGGTTTTTCAAAAACCGTTTTTTTTACACCGCTGGTAAAACCGACCCGGTTTTACCGAACCTTAAAACCGGTTTCCACGAAACCGGTTTTTCATTGGCGAAAAAACCGGTTTTTCATTTTTTAAAAAAGTTTTTTCAGTTTCTTATTAATAAATTGAAAAAAATCAATTAATTTTAAAATTATTTTCGAATTAAAAAAAAAATTACACAGTCAATTTTTAATGTTTAAAGTGTTTTGTTGAAAACTAAGTTCTAGGTTTTCTTCCTAATTCTTACTTTCTTATTATTTAAAATTATGTTCCTTTTTTATTCCGGTTTTTCTAATCGTTTTGAGTATTTTTTTTATTAAGCTTTGCATTATTCCATCTCTATTTCCTTTTCCTTTAAAAAAAATTTAATTCCTTCCATTTGCTATCTATGCCGTTAACATAGTGTAAAACTAACATTTTTAAAAATTTTTTTTTATATCATTAAACAAAAAAAAAAAACGCTGATGGCGGTTTTTGAGACGGTTTTTAGACGGTTTTCCCCGCAAAAAACCGGTTTCCGGTTTAGACCGGCCTCATGAAAAAAAAAAAACGGTTTTTTAGTTAAAACCGAGGGCAAAAAACCGGTTTCGGTTTTTCATCCCTAAAGTGTAACAAATAAGGGTGGCGGGAACCATAGTAAATTATTAAAACACTGGTTAGATTTGTAATTGTTTCAGGTAAAGTGTTTGAAACATTGTTGGAATTGCGTATCATGCCATTTTTTGGGAAGAAAAAAAAACTGCTTTTAGATTATCAATATGGTTTTAAAAAGGGTTAGTCTCGTACAGTAAAATCTTTCAAAGTTGTATGATGAAGTTTCAAAAAAAAAATCGATACATGTCGATACATTCGATACATGTACATTCGATACATGTTCGATACAAAAAAAAATCGATACATGTAAAATGGTTAATGTTATTTAGATCGATTTCCAAAAGGCTTTCTATTAGGTTCCATATAGAGCTTTATTACTCAACATGAAAAGATTTAGATTAGAAAAAGCGGTGATCCGTTACGGGGCTAGTAAGAAACCACTATTGTTTACTTTAAACGGTTATATCACAAAACTGGGGGATACAAAACCATATATACAAAACCACAGGGCGCGTCCCCAGGTGGCGGATAGGGAATGCCTCCATCGTTAATCCTTTGGTGGTAAAGGAAATAAATACCTCTCGCGGACCAACAGTAGAAGTCCAACTCTCCGGAGCTCTGGCACCCTCCTCTATGGATAGCACAAGAATTAATTTTAGTAGCAGAACAATAGCAAAAACCTTAACTAGACTGAGAACTGGACATCTGGGGAATGAAATCCAGCAGACGGCTCCAGAAAGTACCCACCTGCAAAATCTGCCTCGACATAGAACAAGTCCAACACACATTTTCTCATGTCCAGCCATCCTTGCAAAATGCAACAGATTAGTGATCTCCGCTAGATGACCTTTACTCCCAAAACTGCCTTCAGATTGTGAGGCTGTGTGGAACACACACGGTCACATCTAATACCTCAACCTATCCATAGACAAGACAACAACAACAACATCACAAAACTTAATTTTTTTTTAATGTTCATGTACTTTTTTCTCAAAATCTACTGTAAGTATCAGCCTGAAATTTTTTATATGTATTAAGAAGTTTGTTCTAAAACGCTGGGATTTGACTATAAATATCTTACTTTTTTTTCTTTTAATATTATCGATGTTTTTTAGGTAAAAAATATGTAATTTTACTTAAAAAATTTTAATTTAAAACTAAACAAATTTTGAAAATTCCTCCTTTAAAATATAGTTAAACATCCATTTAACAACTAGTAAAAATTTCATTAAAAAGTATCAAATAGATTCTGAGAAAAAGGTACATAAAAAAGGTCATTTTAACATAGGCTTCAATGGAGGGCTCCGGTCTCCCTTAAACAAAGGGTTCACATAAATGGTAAGTACTCATATTTGGTTGTAGAAAGCAATGTGCCCCAGGGCTCGGTCTTGGAGCCGATTCTATTTATGTTTATTGATCTCATCATTAGCTAAAAGATTAAAACCAAAGTTAAGTATTTTTACAGATAACTTAAAAGTGATGAGCACATGTGAACTCTACAGAACAAGGAGATCAATTAAAAAATTAGAACGAAATTTGTAATGGTACAGGCAGAGTACGGAAATACCCAAAGCCAATAATTAATTTTAGCTTCCACACTACGTTTATAACGTAAAAAGTGGCAGGTATTATAATCGTTCAGTCCGTATGTCTGGTGCCCGTCCGTCTGTCCGTCTGTCTGTCCCCCACTTTCATAGCCCAAACTACAAATGCTACGGACAAGTGCGAAATGTCAAAAAATTCAGCGCATCGAAATTGGAATACATTGAAAATTTCAGAAAAGAGCTCGAATTCTAAGTACTTCAATTATTTAAAAAACTGCAAAATTTAATGTTCATTTAAAAAGCATAGGAAGCCATTTTTATTAGAATTAAATCACCATTGCTATTCGCACCAATCGCTCGAGAACTTTAATTCTTTTACACAATAAATTAAAATAAATTTAGTTTTGCGACATCGTTCAGTTTGAAATGACGTCAAATATATTTCACTGCCAGATTCTTTGTATGTTGATATGAAATATTTTCATTCTATTTAAAAGCGAGGAATATTATATATTTATTCTTTGAAATATAAATTAATTCTTGCAAACGATAAGTAATCATTATTGAATTTTCGAAATAAAATAAATGAAACTAGCCAAATATAGCATGTAAATGTTTAATATAGAATTAATGCTGTGTTTGGCGCTTTTTTACCTGTTAAATACAACTGTTGTGTGGAAGCGGGTTAAGTGACATATTCTGTTACAAACCTACTTGTTTATTTACGTTTTTGTGGGCGTTTTTTACATTAACTATTATTACATTCTATTTTATTTATTGCATTATAAATTATACTTATATAGCGTGTTTAGCGAAAAGGGTCGACGGGATAATACATAAGCACTTTATTTTATGCAATGTATAGCGCCAAATAATTCGCCAAGCATTTGTTTGGGATCATCTCGGAAGTGATCGTGGCTTCACTTGGCGAACTGGATTTTACATTGATTTCAATTCAACAGCATTTCTACCTTATTCAAATCTCCAAGTAGGAACTGCTTATTTCTTCGAATTTTTTTAAAAAAAATTAACTTTTCTGTTTCATTTTCTGATTCAAACTTATAAAAACTAAATGCATTTTTTTATATACACAATAATCCATTAAAATTCAACGCGAAAAGCAAAATACGTTAACGAATTTTAATTAAAAAAAGAAATTTTTGAATTTTGTTGTTTTTACTTTGAATACTCAATCGAATATGTAAATATTTATTAGCATTCTAATACCTTTGTTAAAAAATTCTGGAATTAATTATGTCAGGAAAGTTTTGAAAACCGAAAAAACATATTAGCGGAATATTTAATTATTTTAGTTTTACCGTAATTAAAATTTGCATATATTTAACCACAAAAAAGGTATGATAAAATGCAAAAAAGAATTAATTCTAGTCTTTGTTTTGATGTATTTGTAACTAATGTCCTTAAAGAAATAAGCTTTATTACTTTCAATTACACCTAATGTAAAATACTAGGTATTTAAAGTATTGTGACGGGGACTAAAGCTGACATGGAAAATTTGTTTTTTTACGCGTTTTGGAGGATTTAGATTCTTAAAAAAGTGGTTTTTAAAGATTGGTCTGTCTGTCACAGCTGTAAAATGGTCAAATAAACAGACTAACTAAAACAGCTACAAATTCGGTACACTGTTCCCACGCGATTTACCAGATGATAATTTGTTTTCATTCAGCACTTCTGTTGCCATTCAAGATCGGAAACATGCCCATTATGATTACTACACTAAAAATCAGAATAACCTAAATCGGAAAATCTGAAACCCTATCCTAAAAATTAAAGTTTGACCAATCATACATATACGTTTTGGCTGTAAAAATGGGTTACTTTAACATAATTACGTCTTGCAACGTTTACAATAATTCCGGTTTTTATTAGGTGATTTAATGATGTTCAGAATATCTATTTTCCAATTGCTGAAAAAGCTTTGAAACAGTCATATTCGTATCATACGTTTGAACCAAGGTCAAGTAATGGGCTTGTTTCACGAGGGATCTGGCAACAGCTCCGCGGTCTTGTTTTCATTTTTCTCGAATTTCTTTTGCCTTGGTAATCCAAATTGAGTTTTCTTAGAATATTTTGGTTGTTATTTTTTTAAATTCCAACTTCTTTCAATGCAAGTTTTCCTTGATAAATGATTAAAACAACCAACAGCATAGCAAGAAGTTGTAATTTTAAAAAATAACAACTAAAATAACTCAATTCTTAGAAAACTCAATTTCGAATATCAACAAAAGTAATTCGAGCAAAATGAAAACAATACCGCAGAGCTGTTGCCAGATCCCACGTGAAACAAGCCCATTGCGGAAAAAGCTTTAAAACTCATGTTCGTACCATACGTTTGAACCAAGGTCAAGTAATTGCTATTAAAATAACAGTTACATCTTTGTCAAAAATACAATTAGTTACATCTTTCCCTGCAAATTTTTCCAACGTAACTCTTCGAATGTATTTTTCAGCTTCAAAAAAGTTAATTCCAGACATTCAAAATAATTTATTGGAAGCAGTTTAGAACGAAAACGATGAACATTTTTACTTCACTTCCGTTTCAAAAGAAATTACAAAAACTAATCACCAAGCGATTTTCATAATTACTTGCAGAAAAATTCTTACGAAAAATATTTAAAGATCATAATTTGAATGGATACGTACATTTTCTTTTGAGAAATAAAAGCGTTAATTGGAGAAAATATTTGCATCTTTCTGATAACTCCAGCAAATATTCTTTCAAATTTATTGCATAAAAGAATGTCGCAAGAACTTATTATTTTAAGTTTGTAATTTCCTTTCGTGAATGGCAACGCGAACTTCTGCTTACTCATTCAAAGTATTTTTTTGACATTTTTGCGTTGGGAACACTCATTACGTAGAATAAGAAAAAAAAACTTACAAATTGTTTGTTAAAAATTGCTTTTTTAAAGAATAGGAACATCCTGATCGCTAAACTTACCAAATTTAACCTTTGTTAAAATGTTCTTTTGCTTTAAAAATTCAAAAACCCAGTAGTTTAGTTTTGTTTCAATTAAAATCAAAGTAGGGCTACTAGCGAGAGACTTCGCAATTTTTAGCCGCAGTCAAGTGACTGAACTGAGATCAGAGCAGGCGCAAACGAAGAAAATTAATGAGTGAATTAATGAATAATGAAAATGAATGAGCTAGGAGTGATTTAATTCAGTTATTCAAGTTCATAAAACAGGGAGACATGGAGGGCTGAGCTTTGCCTTAAATAGCCGGACCAGAGGACATGATCAGAAATTGAATAAATCATGCTTTAGAAGGGAGGTAAAAAAACATTATTTTTACAAAAGAGTTGTCAATGAGTGGAATGCTTTACCAGATTATGTGGTGTATTCGAAGACAGTAGAAGATTTTAAGAAGAATCTTGATAGTCATTGGAAACTGGTAAAGTATTAGATTTATTTTGGACCAACCTTGCTGGGCCTCTGGCCTGTTGTTGGTCGACAATTTTTGTATTTGTATATGTAAATAGTAATTTTATATGCGTTTCACTTCTTGAAGGCCAACATTTTCAGTGGTATTTTTTTCTTTCGTGTTGATCTCGAGTTATAGTTGTTTTAGCCATACAACAGAACGTAAAGCTTTTCTCTGATCGTGAATCACGTTAAATTTCTGTTCCAAAATTTTGCTAGATTTCTCCGCATAAGACAATATTATCCAACCCGTAGTTTTCCATTAACGTTTTGGTAATAATGCTTTGAATACTTGACAATTACTTACTGTAATTAACAGATGTAGACTTTTTCAAATACCAAGCTCTGGTACAAAATATTGTTTAATATAATAATATTATTATATATATTAATATTATTAATATAATATAATAATATTATTATTTTTTTTAACATGTTCACGCCGGGGCCTATTTTAATTTGTTTTTCTGTGAGGCGGCACTCAAATTAGGCGGCAACGCTTCATCAGCGCGATTTTTGCCTGTTCACACCGGCAAGGGTCAGCCAGCACTTTGCTTGAAATGTGTCTTAACAAATTACAAAAAAAAAATAATGATGGTATAAATAGAGCAATGTAGAATTATTATGTTAATTTTGTAGAGTTTGAGTTACATTTATAAACTGTATTATTATGTTTATGTTATTGAACAAAACTTATCCGCCACAGTTTTTTAATGAAAGTACGTTATATTTTTATTCTTTTAATTTTCAACGTCTCATAACACAATCTACACAGTTAAAAATTTTGTGCTTTGTTTCACCATGATATTGGTTCCTTTCACCCTGATATTGGTTCCTAGTAGCTGCAACGGCTGTGTGGTGAAATGTTTCACCTTTTTTTCGGTGTTTGGTGGAACCATTTTTCTGGATTTGGAAACAAAAACCTGAGAAATGGTTCAACCGAATACCAGAAATATGGTGGAACGTTTCACCATTCAGCCGTTGCAGCTACTAGGAACCAATATCATGGTGAAACCAAGCACAAAATTTTTAACAGTGTAGTGCGTACCACCGGTGGTACGCGCTGCCCGATGACACAATCTAGCGCAGGCCACCGGTGGCTCGCGCTGCCCGATGACACAATCTAGCGCAGGCCACCGGTGGCTCGCGCTGCCCGATGACACAATCTAGCGCAGGCCACCGGTGGTACGCGCTGCCCGATGACACAATCTAGCGCAGGCCACCGGTGGTACGCGCTGCCCGATGACACAATCTATCGCAGGCCACCGGTGGTACGCGCTGCCCGATGACACAATCTAGCGCAGGCCACCGGCGGTGGCTCGCGCTGGCGTTAACGTGTTAACAACACTTTGATTCATAAAAATAACAAGAACTTACAACAATCCTCCTAAAAAATACTCAAAAACCAAGTACTCACTCTCTACACATAATAGCAGCAAGAATAGTACATCAATTTATTGTTTTTATTGTTAAACAACAACAAATGAACAAACAGTTTCTTCCTGTGCTATAATGTTGTTGCAATCAATTTTTTATTCATATTTATTCAGAAATATGAGGCGATTTGATAGTGCATTCAGCCTTAAGCTGCTTCTAAATTGAAATATAATTACTGCTTGATTACCGATTGCTATTTTGACTAGAAACGAGTTATTCTGAAATGGATTTATAATAATAAACGTTTTGTTTATGATAATGGATGCTTTTAGTTCTAATGGAAGATGGATAATTGTTAAAAAAACAACTTTGATGTACAAGAGTGTTTAAGACTAAATCTTTTTTCTTTTAATGTATTGAAAAATTATACTTGGTTGTCCGGAACATATTTTTTATTATTAAAATCGTACTCTGCCTATTTAAGACCTTATAGATTGTTCTTTTTAATAAAAACGAAACTATTGTGAATGAAAAATTGATTACTAAAATTAAGCATTTTAAATTTGAAGCTTAGGATTTCCAGAAGAACTTAAAAAGTATTATATTTTTACGTAATTACTTTCGATAAAAATATAGATATATTTCGAAATATGTGCAATTTAAATTTCTTAAGTTTTATTAACTATCTAAAATTAGAAAACAATTTCGTATTTCTCTTATACATGTAAAAAATAAACGTTAATTGAAATTGCACATTTAGCCAATAGGTTCTGGAATTTAATGTTATTGAAGAAACTAAAATGTAGGGACCGAAGCACGCATGAGCTTGACGGGTTGTGTGGTAGATGAGGCCCTGATCGCTAGTATTAGGTAGGTAGGTTTGAATATCGTCGCACTAGAGCTCCACGAGGGCTATTGGCGACGGGCGTCATATTTTAGAACCACAGTCAAGTGACGAGCCGACACCTGAGAAGGCACCCAACGCAACCGTTAAGGGCGACATCGTACGCAGCGATGGGACTTTGGAGCATATTTAACGTGCACTCCCTCTACACGGGGTATTATTCGTCGGACATTTTTGGGCTGCACGGGCCGTTTATAGGTCGTCAGTTGCCCGTACCCGAACATGGGACCTTTCGCATGCTATGCGAAAGCCTAACCGACTGGGCTCCCCAGCCCCTCTTGGTCAAATGATAATTAATACAATATTAAAAGTTGGGGGTGTTGGGGTAGGTACATATATATTCCGGCTTGTGTGCTTGATCAGAGACCCGCTTATATAAGCCTTCGTCAAGTAAGACAGACACAGAAAGAATTTTACTGTCAGAGAAAGGAAATTACACCCAGGGCGAAGGCGGGAATCGAACCCGCACCCGTTACAGCGCGATATTAAAAGTTAGAAACATACCTTCCACGTTTGACGATGTCGATGAGCGACTTGTCTTTCTGCCAAGTGATCACGATGGGGGCGTGGCCAGAAGCTATGCACCTTAATGTCGTGTTGGACTCTTCAGTCACGGTTTTGGTTTGGAAGGGCTCCTTGAATTTTGGTGGAACTAGAAAGGAAGACGCATACGTTATGCATATTTTTGATGAAGGCAATTCCATATGTGACGGAACGACATTTGTAATTTTAGAATTAAAGTAAAATAATTGCCACGAAGCTATTTTCAAAGGAAAATTGGATTTTCAGTTTATATATTACTGTTAAGGATTAAAAGATAATAAATAAAGTTGATTTTTTTTAAAAAGTATTTTATTTTTTTCATTTTTGACAAACTTCTTTTTGTGTGACGGAATGCCATTTTTGCAACCACGACTGCATCCTGGTACTTAAAAATGGAAATTTCTATGAATTAACAATGCATTGAGTTTTTAAACTAATGCATATCTTAAATATGACATATAGGCTATGTAAAATTATAATTTAGAGTAACCTATTTGTAACATGGTTTAAGTTATTAACTGTCGTTTGATGTACGGAATGACTGTGACGGAATGACTTAAATTTTCATAATGATATAGTAAATTAAAAGTGTGGAAAGTATTACATTTTAATCTATTTTTTATTATCTAGAATTCTCATAAAATATTAAATATTACATTATATACATTTATTCCCATGTGAAAGAGTTTTCAAACGCGTATCGAGAACGATTTCCTACTATTTGAAATGCTCAAAGTTGACATTTTTATGGAATTGCCCTTAACAGTTTAAAACAGTTAAACTTATTATTTATTAAAAAAAAATACTCATTTGAAGAATTACGTTTTAGAACGTAATTAAAAAATTAATTAAAAAACGTTCATTAAAAAATTTAAATTAGAAGTTTATTTAAAATTTAAATAACTAAATTTTTTTATCTACATTGAAATAACATGCAAATTCAATTTTTATTCATATTTTCACTGTTGCCATCCACAAGTCCCACAGACAAGTGGGATACGTCATTTTAAAGCAAAAAATCAGATTAGGCTACATTCCAAATTTCATTAAAAAATTTTAATTAGAAGTTTATTTAAAATTTAAATAACTAAAAATTTAATCTACATTGAAATAACATGCAAATTCCATTTTTATTCAATATTTTCACTGTTGCCATTTCGTTAAACGTACGAGAAACTTTATTTAAAATAAAATAATTTTTGAAAGAATATTTATTTATGCGATATAATTCAGTTTGGATTGTTGTAAAATCACAATAGAGTTCTTTTGATGGTTTATTATATATGTATGAAGAAAGATGCATAGAGAATTCTAAATTGGCATAAAAAAATATGTAAAGTTTCGCTTTTATTTTTAAAGCATCAATTGCACTAATTATATATTTTTCGAACTGTAAATTAATTTAACAAACGATAAATAAGTGAATTTTCGAAAGAAATGTAAATGGTAAATTGTGGCGACACAAAGATATTTATTTAAAAAAAGATTAAATTATTATTCTTCGAACTTCAAACAAATTAAGCAAACGACTAATTTTTAAATCTGAGAAAGAAGATTAATGAAAATAATTAATTTTATAGTTTAAATGTTTAATTACAACTAGCTAAAGGCTTTTTTTTTGCGAATTTCTTTCTGAGGTGTATAAATCGTTTGTTTCCTGTTGAGCACAAATGTTGTGTGGAAGCGGTTTAAGTGACAGATTCTGTAACAAATCTACTTTTTTTTCTTTTTATACAACAAGTGTAGAGATACTTCTATCTTTGCAGTGAATAAAGCAAGTTTTCTTTATATCGTAATAAGATTAACAAGCTATTTTAATAAAAAAAATTATGCATTAATATAAAAAACTGTTTTGTTTACATTTTTTTGCTCTCTTTTCCTTATTTCAAGAACTCGGGCGGTCTTGCTCCCAAGCAACTTCTCAACCCAGGATCATTGAGATTAAGGCTAAAATTTAATTGAAACGCTTCAATTTCGCACACGATTTCCCTGCGAATACGATCGGTTTAAGCTTCTCCCTGCAAACTTTCTCAAACAATCGTATTTAACGTCCCTAAATACGCGAATTCGTGCTCAAGGGCGTGTCGTTCGAGCATTCGACATGAATACTACGCCTGCATCTTTTTACGTGAAGTTGACCAATGAAATTCGAAAATCACTGGAAATATAAAGATGGACCAATCCCGTTTCTTTAACGATTCATCCAAAGCGTTTACGTTCTTTTTAATGAATCGTTAAAAAACCGAATCTTTTAATTCGTTCTTTTTTGGCCAAGTGAGTTGGAACGATTTTTTTTTATCCAAACGATACTTGCTAATAAACTTCTTATCGGACAAATCTATTGGGTTTCCCCGCATAGCTTAATAAGTTTCCGGTCGGGGTTTCCTTTTTTCTTGTAAAAACAAAATAATATTGGACATTTTTCGCCCATATTGAGTGCCAAAACAGTAAACAAACATTGCGCACGCGATCACTCGAATGGCCTGTGACCAATCGTGGCGTGACGTCATTCGCGCGCGAAGGATTTGTTTCAATTAAATTAGGAAACAAGCAAAATCTTCGAATCTCCACCCATTCGCAGCTGAATCGTTCGTGTTGCGTTTCAGTTAAATTTCGGCCTAAGCAGCCCAACCCCGGGTGAGAAAATATCTCTCTACCACTACTACTTATTTCAAGGTCTCTGCTATTTTATTTGTACAATTTTAGGCAATAATAATAATTAATTTTAATTTTAATGTTTTTATATTAATGTTTCTATTGTTGTATTTCGAAAAAATTGCCTTATGTAGAGCAGAAGTTTTATTTTTAAAATTTTTAATAACCTTACAGCAAAAACATTTTAAAAAAAATACTTTATTTCAAGGGGATACAGTATCTCAAAAACGGCAAAAATTGCGATTTTTTTATTTGCTAAAATTAAAGTTTGGAAATCTTCTTAATAAGTATACCAAGTTACAAATATGTAGCTATATTAAAAAAAGTTATTCCTCTTTGTATGCGGAAAGGTAGGATAAAAATGCAACATATGAAAACTTTAAACGTGTTTTTCTCGGTGTTCATTTTTCTTGATGACAAGTTTTTCAAAACACTAAGGCTTTTTTAATAATTCATAAAAGTCTAAGAAATTTTTTATGCAGTCTGTCAAATATGTTAACATTAAGAATTGGCAATAAAATTGTTTCTAAAAGTAATACTTTTTTTTTATAAAAAATACTAAAGTCGAAATTTTTCATATATGCTAAAAAAATTGGGATTTTCTAGATAAATATTTTTTTATGAAACAACTACTGAAGATAAATCTAATTTGGATACCAATTCTTATGTAAAACAGTTTAAAGTACACGAAGAAAAAAAATGTGTTAAAATATTTGTATTTAAAAAAGCCTCAGAATTTTAAAAAAGTTTAATTTTTTTGTCATATATTGCTTTTAAATATAGGTTTAACTAATAAAACACCAATTTTATAGTAAATATGTCGAAATTAAAAAAAATTTGAAAGTGGTACCGTGTCCCCGAAAACTAATATTCTGTTGAAATATATTTTCATCTGAAAATCAGACCGTTTTGCGCAAAACTTACCCAGAACTTGTAACGTAATGATCTTGCTAAGCCCAGCAGCTATTCCATTGGTGGCTTGACACAGGTAGGCGCCAGCGTCGGTTTCCTGTACGTCAGATAGGACCAGCGTGCCGTTGTTGAAGCGGTGTGCCCGCGGGTTTGAGTGAACGTATGTAAAGTCACCAGCGCTGCTCTCTGTTGGGGAAAAACACAAAGAAATAAAATTTAAGGTATTAAAGGTGTGTTATATTCGAAATGCATTTTAAGGTACTTAAGGTGTGTTATATTCGAAATGAATTTTATATGGAAATCACACACATAATTAGTCGTAGTATTTTAAATACTTGTTGCCTCGGAGGTCAACAGACATAAAACATTGAAAACTAATTAGGAATCCATCGCACACTTGACTTTTATACAAACAAAGCCATTAATTTTCCAGAATTACAGTAGAACTCCAATTATCCGATGCGATTGGGACCTAATCACATTGGTATCATCGGAAATACGGATAATTAGAGTTAATCGGAGACAAGCTATGTAAGGTATCCGACTGGGTTTGAGGGCTTTTTTTAAAAAGGTACAATGTGTTGCTAATTTTTGTTAGTAGTAGTTTTAGTTTTTTTTGTTTTTTTTGTTTAGAGTTTAACTTAAAACCATGGAAAAATACTAAAATTATGGGCTAGATGTTTTTTTCAATAAATTAAGGGACTTTTTAGGAAAAATATCTCAATATTTTCATGTCATTTTTATGTCAGCGTAAAAATTCTAGAAAAAAAAAACTTATGTATACTAAAAAAAAATCCTCTATAAGGAAAGTAAACGTAAGATACTTTTCTGTGTTTTGATCTAAAAGCTTTTATGCATCTCAAATGATCACCGAGATACAGCTAAACGAGACTTTAATTCCATATTTTAAAGAAAAAGACGCCGCAAAATAGAGAAGATGTTTAAAGAATCACTCGGATTTTAAATTATACTTAACATAGACCTTAGTTTTTAGTTCAATACACAGACAGTAATGTATCAAATCATCACCGAAAATTTTAGACAGTTACTATTAAAATATTTTGGTCTAGAACTGTTATCGTGAACAGATAATTAGGAAAAAATCATTGTCAGGAAACGACTTTGAAGTAAAAATTACACTTTTGGGCCAGTGACCTTACTTTAAAAGCTTGTAACTTAGGTGATACAAGTCGTAGAAGCAAAAATAAAGCTGTTTTGGAAAGCTAATAAAACAGGTTATAAAAGTAGATAAAAAAAAAAACAAATTGAAAATATCATTCAAAATAACGATTTTACCCAGTCGGATACCTTAAAACATCAAGAAATAAGTTTTAAAACATCGGATTATTAGTTACCAGAAATTATAGATACTGGTAGAATATATCAACTTCTGATGTCAATTCTTCTTGGTGATTGCGCCTAGCGAGCATGAGCATATACCAAAGTAATCTAAATTGGTTTAGAGTTTAAAACTAATTCGTCAAAAAATAATTATTTATTCGACTGTGCTTGTGAAAGCTGATTATTAAGGGCGAGTTTGTAAATACCATTCACACCTTCATTTCCGAATTTAAAATTTTAAATTCGTATTTCGCTCAACTTAATTTATTCTAGATGAATTGCTCATCTAAAATATCTAGAATTCTATGAATATCTATGAATCTCATCTAGAATGGTTCATCATTTGTTTTATTTGTTTTACATTTCGATTTCTTAGATATACCTAGGCAAAAGCTAATTTTTAAGTAAAAATTTTCTTCGTTAATGGGTAATATAAGGCAATTCATGCTCTTTAGGATAAAAATATCTACTAAATTAGAAATATTTGTTTGCATTTAAATTAGTATCTACACGTAAATAAACAAAAACATAAATTATACTTTCTTTTTTGAATTTTTAAAAAAAATATTTACTTATACTTGAAAAATATAATTACAAGGTAAAAAAATCTTCAATGTTATTAGAATTGGCTATAATAGCATTTGCATACTGACTTAAATCAAGATAATAAAATGCCGTAAACTTATTTATTTGCTAAACAGCACACGAAAGCGCCTAAAGCAGTAAAACATGCGTATTAAATATGTTTATGAATAATCTTTAAAAACTCATTAAAATGTTTATGTATTTGGCGAATATCCTTAAACTTATAACCTTACCGCAGATATTAATAGCTATTTAAAATATGATTACTATGAGACCACATCTACATATTCATCTAATTATAGGATAATCATAAAATACCTTTAAACTAAAGTATAATTTTAAGGAATCTAAACAAAACCGTAACCAAGCGATACAAATCTAATAAAGTCCTATATCTAAGCAATTAAGTTTTGATGACTTGAAGAAATAAGTTATTATTTCTTATGAACATCGGGTCATTAAAAAGGAGGAAATTATGGTTGCTTTACGATATCGTCATGTCGGGTTGATATAGTTTGAATTGATAATTAAGAGTTTTTCAGCAAAAGAAAGTTTCAAAGAAATAATATGATAGAATGTAGAGTTATTTCTGCTTCTATTCTTTTTTTACACTGTGAAAAATTAGGCACTTTGTTTCACCAAAAATATGGTTCCTAGTAGCTGCAATGGCTGTGTGGTGAAACGTTAAACCATATTTTTGGTATTCGGTTGAACCATTTCTCAGGTTTTTGTTTCCAAATCTAGAAAAATGGTTCAACCAAACACCGAAAAAAAGGTGAAACATTTCACCACACAGCCGTTGCAGCTACTAGGAACCAATATCATGGTGAAACCAAGCACACAATTTTTAACAGTGTATCTTTTAAATTCGTAAGGATATTTAATAGTATGTTACACTACGAGAATAAACTATTTTTGAAATGCAGATAGCAGAGATTCTGCCTCACAAAAATACAAGGACATTTTTCTGCTACGAAAGTAACATCAAATAATTTTATTTAGATACAATTGTATCTAATCATTTAATAGTAATAAATAAGCACTGAAAGTTAGAAAACTTGATTTAAAATTATTTTAAAAGAAATTGATTTAAAATTATTTGATATCAAGTATATCATTTATGGTTTTGCTACAATTTGTTCTACTCTATGTGGGGGTTAAAATAACAATCCAAATAACAATCCACTCAATCTCAAATAACATCCTCGCTAGATGGCGCTACTTTACTACTGCTTTACTACCAGCCATGTAGATTATAACAAATATATTAGTATATAAACCGAATTTTTTTTTAAATTTTTTTATTAAACCATTGAATTATGAATCATTCCTTTTTTGGGCGTAACATCTATGGAAAAACAAAACTTGTTTTTAAATATTAGTTACACTTTTCACAAACTAATTTAACCATATCACGAAAGAAAATCTAAAAAACCTGATGGCAAGTTTAAACTCATTAAATAGAGTTAAAATTGATGATGTACCAAAAGAAATGTTACTTTAATCTAAATATTTATTACTTTTTATTACTCTGGGAGTCGGTATTGGGAGCATAATTAAAGTGGAAGTTTCTTAATAACAGATATATTCCACTAAAATAAAGTATAAAATACAGCGAAATGACATGATTCTAACCAATCAAAACATTGGCAGTTTGTGTGGATGTAAAATAAAATAACTATGAGTACGTTTGGATGTTATTTTGCATTTGAAGAATCGGTTTGGTAGGAGCTATATTGAACTAGAGTTTTATATAGTTTAGGCTAAAAGAAGTTTTGAATTGTACTTAGTTTATATAGTTTAGGCTACAAGAAGTTTTGAATTGTACTTAGTTTATATAGTTTAGGCTAAAAGAAGTTTTGAATTGTACTTGCAAGCAATGTAAGTATAATTTTTCAATAACTATAGATAATTGTAGTGCTTTGCTGATCGACAATAAGTTATTAAAATACAAATTTAAACATATCTGTGCTTTAAAATATTAAAAAACCTAAACCCTTGTGTTCGAGTTCATAAGTAAAAGAAAAGATTTTTTTAAAACCTTTTATTTATTAGACTGGTTTCTGTTTAATTAAGAATTAAACTTTGGCCTCACTAAAGCCGTAGTCTAGCATAAAAAGAAACTTTTTTATAATATCGTACAAAAAAAAAACTAACTTTTTCAAATCAATAATCGTGGTAAAAGTGATGCTTATAACGAAATCGTGTTTCAAAGTTACTTTTACACATTAGTGCGACAAAGTAAATAAGAGCATCTGATTGGTTCAAAATCCTTTATTTGAGCGTGATATTTTATTCGGCGGCTTTGTGATTGGTGTAAAATTCTTTATTTGAACGTGATTCTTTATTTGGCGTCTTATTTCCAATGCCAATCTAAGAAATGCTTTTTGCACGTGATTTTAAAATAAGCATTATTATAAATAATCACCTTCAAATCATTTGAACGTGATAAAATAATTAGTAAGTCAATCAATAAATGCAAATTTAATAAATACTTTTTTGCACGTTATTATAAAAAATAGTGTATGACAACACGTTGAAAACAGCCTTTTTAAACTCGAGAATTTATTTCACTCGCTCGTACCTCGCTCGTGAAATAATTTAATCAACTCGTTTAAAAAAGCCTTACTTTTCACACCAGTTGCATAAATAACTATTAAAATTATATTTGAATAAAAACTTTTCTATAAAATAACGTTCAACATCGTTGCTTGTATTCAAATAATTACTTCGAATCTAGTATAAAACTTGATCAGATATCATGAGTGAATTTTTTTGTGTGCCATTTTAATCTATTGATGAACACTTTCTAACTTTTTAGTTGTACAGAATCTCACGATTTATCTGTTCTTTGGGGTGATTATTTTTATTCAATTATTTTTCACAAACTCAAAATTTCAGCCTTTCTGTCACTTTAATCAAAATCCCCTATAAAATAACAGGAATAAGCAGAAACCGTTTTTTTAAAAAGAACATAAACTATTTCCAATCTCTTGTAAATTATTCTCTTTTTATGTTTTAAGGCACTTGTTTAATCTACTTGATTACTTATCATTGAAAAATATCCTTGAAGAATATTGATGATTAGTTTCTTTAACTTCTATTTTTTTTTATCTTGAACTTTGTCTCTTAATGTATCTTCGAAGTTTAATTAGATTCAAAATAAGAGATACAATTGGATTATCGATCCGTAATATCTAAGAGATAGTTCATAAGCACGGAGAGGAAATAAGAAGAATGTATTATAGACTCTCCTGAAAAAAAAAAAATTCCACTCGTATATTCTTTATATAAACATTTTTTCAAACGATTTTATACTAAAGTGTGGTTGCAAGGAATTTTAAAAATTTAATTACTGGAATCGAGGTTTGGAGCGATAACAATTCTAAGTTTTGCTAGGCTATGAATAAATAAGCTGCATCAGTTTTCGACAATTGTCCATTCTGACTGTTTTCATGAAATTTTTTTAAAAAAATGTACAGTTGAAAAAACTTGGGACGGGTCTTCACCATAACAAACGCTTCTCAGGTGAAGTAGGGAAAACCATCACTACTAACTCAAAAAAAAGTTTCGCTCTTTGGCTAACTATTTCAACCGCTTTAATCAAATGGCACCCTTGAGCTAGACGGGAAACTGGAGGGAGGTGTCAGCGAGCCGAAAACCCACTCACACCCTTTTGAGCGAACAGGGCAGAAAAGGACTATTTTCCCTACACTTGTATGCAATGCTTGTATGAGACCCCTCTATCATATTGACTTGGGCTCCTAAATGTATTTTAACATTTTTAGTTCGAAAGAAATTAACTTTCTTTAACTTTAAATTTCAACTTTTTTAAGAAATAACCATGTGGATCACTAACTAAGAACCAGCGAAGACGAACCCAATAGCGAAATAGGCAAGTTTCTAGGTTTTCTGCCCGGTTCGTTTCTGCTGCAGTGCCGTGTGTTCCTCCGCGTTTTGTTATTGAACCGGCTCGTTTGCTGCCCTGTTAAGTGAATCACACACCTCACTCCACGTTTCTTCTAGCTCAATGAATGGCACTTACAAAGGTGTAGTCAAGTCCATGCGGCTGTCATCACGTAACCGCTTATTGTCGAAACCTTATGCAGTAGAATTATCCGAAGAGGTGGCGATTATCCGAATTTCAGGAAAAATTCCACTGTGCATATCTGTCACGTTGCCTATTAATTTTTCGACATAACATCCAACATAGTATGAAAGTTAATAATTAGCATATAAACACTTAATCTAACTGTACCTGCTTTTATATTAGATATTCATCTATAATAATAAAAGAAAGAGTCTGTGTGTCTGTATGTCTGTGGATCGTAAAAGACCTACTTATACTGCCCTCAGAAATTCGAAACTTTAAAGATAGATTCCCTTTAATACCAAAGTGTGCACCTGAGGCTTAGTTTTTTCACATTTGTTCCATTTTTAGAGAAAATTCAAATTTTCTGAAAAAAAATACACCACTTTCGCTCAAATCCGATCATTTTTTCCTTTTCATGTTGCCATTCGACAGAAGAAATTAAAATGAGCACAAAAATTAATTAAAACTGAAATTGCTTTTATTTTCTTGCCATTACCTTCAGAAACTAAATTAATGATTTCAAAAATAATTGAACGTGCCAATGAGCTAAATTTTTTTTTTTAAAACCCAGAATGGAGTTTTTGACGTGAAATAACATTGTTATACAATTATGGATTATTTCGAATTTATCAGGAAAATTGCGATGACAGTAAGTTCATATTGAGGAAGATTTTTGTGATATGAGGATGTGCATTTTATAGTGATGTATTTTTATTTTGGAATTTTAAAGCAATATAAGTAACGGGATTTTATTCTTTATAATGAACGGGAACAAAGGCAAAGCTTATTATCCTATAGAAAATTAAATGACACATATACTTGGATCGATTTGATATTCTTTTAGTCCGTGCAAAGAAATAAATAAATTTGCTAGTCTGTCATATAGAAAAGGCAATTGATTGGTTATACATTTTCTTCCGTTTAACTTCAATTATCCGAATGTGGTTAGGTCCCAAATATTTCGGATAATTGGAGCTCTTTATATATTGGAGTCTCTATTTAGCTTGGTTTAGTTTAGTTTGAATTATCGTCGCACTAGAGCTACACGAAGGCTATTGGCGACGGGCGTCATAGTTTAGAACCACAATCAAGTGACGAGCCGACACCTGAATAGGCATCCAACGCAACTGTTAAGGGCGACATCGTACGCAGCGTCGGTACTTTGGAGGGTATTTAACGTGCACTCCCTCTATACGGGGTATTATTCGTCGGACATTTTTGGCTGCACGGGCCGTTTATAGGTCGGCAGTTATTTTGGCGATGCCCGGGCCCGAACCTGGGACCTTTCGCATGCTAGGCGAATGCCCAACCGACTGGGCTCCCCAGCCCCCTCTATTTAGCTTGGCCTTGGTTGTACTAATAGTGATCCTTCGTTAGAATATTGCCAAATTATTAGTCAATTGTTTCATTTGGGTGCATCACAAGAGCAATAATGTCTTCACCAGCGAACCTCTATTTGCATTGATTTTTCTTCAGACATCATCTTAATTTCCTCTACAAGTACAACATCAAAAAAGTAAAATGTATCTTATCTTAGATCAAAGATAAGTGATAATAGGACTTACTGTATCTCCAACTAAAGCAATTACCCAAGAAATCATTAAAAACCGTAATAAAGTGAAAGTACCATCAAAGAAGCAATTTTTTTTTGTGGTTCTCGAATTGGTAATTATATTTCTCGTAATTATTTTATAATTAATTAGTGATGCATATTTTACGAGTTGTTTTTATTAGTAAGTTCTAATGAGCTACTTTTGAATTTCGAAAATTTGATGGTTTTAGTAGTTGAATTAATTTTGAAATCTCACGAGGGTTAACTATTGACAAATGTTAGTTCTTTGGAGTTAATTATATTTTGTAATTAGTTGTTTTGAAATAAAAGTTTAATGAGAAATCTTATTAGTTTCAACACAAAAACTTTTCTAATAGAAGACAAATACGAAAAATTTAAATGGAGACTATTTATAATTATATACAAGGAAGTTTTACTAATTATACTATACTAACTCCATTTGTATTTGGTCACTAACTTTTTCCTGTTTGTAGTAGCTATATTTAAAATACTGTTTACGTATAAAAAAGTTCTGTTTATGTATAAATAACTAATTTACGCATTATATATATTTCGTTTCCTCACGACATTAACTATTCAAATAAGATTTTTAATTAAGATATGTTAGAAATTAATGATGGTACACATATTTAATTTGCATGTTATCTTAAAGTTTAACTGCTTAGCTTGCTTGGTTTTCTAGTACGCGAGAGGCGAATAGTAATTCTATGGTTTTAATGTCATCATCAAGAATAATCTCAAATCAATTACACGTTTTCTTTTTACTATAGTTTATATTTTACAAATTATTTGTAGTAAATCTGCGTAGCTCGCATTCTAGGAGCCTTTGAATTCTTTATTCAACTTGAATTTAGGATGACCAGATTTGTTTCAGTGACTAGTTTTCAAATTATGAAATAGTCATAAAATTTCTACACTGTTAAAAATTTTGGCGCAAGATTGCACCGAAATCCTGGGACTTTCTAGATGCCACCACTATTTAGAGCGTGAATGTACCAATTTTGTGGTGAAACCATAGCTTTGATACACCGCAAAATTGGTAAATTAACGCTCCAAATAGTGGTGGCAGCTAAAAAATCCCAGGATTCCGGTGCAATCTTGCGCCAAAATTTTTAACAGTGTATTAACACGTTCACGCCGGTGCGGGCCACCGGTGGCCCGCACTGGTATGTCTCATCTGGCGGCGCGTACCATCGGTGGTACGCACTAAGTTGTGCTATTAATGTAGTAATATCATTACTACATCGTTGTACATTACTACCGCTGTGATCGTTTCATTTCTCCGGGCATAAATTTCGATATTATACTACTGTGATATATTCCGATCTTTCGATATCACTACTTGAACTTCAAACAAACGAGCGGTTTTAACTCAGTCTGAGTTAATTTCCACTCCTTTCCGGTGCCGAAAATGCACTTCTCCTATAGGAGTGAATTTCACTCTTTTTCGGAGTGGGTAAAAGAAATAAAAGAAAACAATCTGCGTCCTAAACTCTTAAAACGAGCGGTTTTAACTCAGTCTGAATTAATTTCCACTCCTTTCCGGTGCCGAAAATGCACTTCTCCTATAGGAGTGAATTTCACTCTTTTGTTTTAAGAGTGTATTTGTAATTCAAACATAAAGCGAGTATGCAGGTGTGAACAGGCAAAAATCGCGCTCCGCCAGAAGAAGCGCAGCATGAATTTGAGCGCCGCCTCACAGAAAAACAAATTAAAATCGGCCCCGGAGTGAACGTGTTAATAAAGTAATTTACGTTGCTTTCGTTCTGAAAAACTATGACACATAAAACGGATATCTATTTGGGTAACTTTTGTAAATAGATAGTTAAAAAAACTACATTTGTTGTACTGCGAAAGGCACTCTCGGAAGTAGTAAGGAAGAAGTAAGAAAAAGATTGACAAATCAAAGGAAATTTATTGCGGAAAAAAATGACTAGAATTAAAGTTTAAATATTAAATTAACCTACAAAAATGGAGAGACGCTGCAAGATTAATATTCCGTAAGAGGCAAATAATTACGTCCATGTGTAGTCGGGCAGCGTGCTTTATGCATCAGGGCACCAGTTTATGTACAAAAGATTAGCTTGATGATATAATCAAAGATGAAAGGAATATTCACTTGCTGTTAAGGGGACTGGGTAGGCAACAGAAAAAAATATTTATTTTTTTGCCTAAAATTCTTGAAGTTTTTCTGCAGTTCAATAGCAATAATTTTTAAGACTACACAAAATTTCAAAAAATTACAAACGCAATTTTTTCAGAAATTTGATTTTTAGTGGAAAAATTTACGTTTTATTGGACATCTTTAAAATGCTCCTTGCGATTCAAATTTTGTCCAATCTGGCTAATACTTTTTATACAAACAGTTTGAATACAACTTTATAAAATTAAGCATGGATTTTGCATTCGACTGTTTTGTTAACGTTTTAAAAATAAAACTTGCTGTGACAGCAAAAAAGGGAATTTTTCAACTACATGAATTACAAAAATTGCAAATAAACAATGCATAGTTATCAGATTTAAAAATTCACGCACAATTGTCTTCTAAACATTACAATTACTCCTTGTTTAAAAAAAATACATCAACTTTTGAATCGCAAGGGACCAATTGAACATAATAAAAATATCAAAATGCACATGCCGAGTAAAAGGCTATTTCAGATAAGGCCCGGGACTGAATAACAGACGAATTTCGCCTGGCGCGTTTACAAAAATTGAAACAATGACTGAAATTCTGCTCGGATTGTTTAAAGTATGGTATGTATGGAAAGCTAAAAGCATAAGCTATTTTTCCCCACTAAAATAAAAAATTCGATATTTTTTGAACATCATTTTGCAGGAAAATATCTGCAGGCAGGTATCACTCCATAACTCCCAATCGTGAGAGTGCTACCTGGGACTATTAAAAGAAGTTTCGAAACTGAAATATTCTTTCGCATGCAAAGGACGACAACTTTATGTGAAAAAAGTTGTGCTTACCCGAATGTAGGAGTTTCTTCCAAAGGATGCTTGGAGCCGGGAACCCCACCGCCGCGCAATCTATCCACACACGATGTCCCAAAACGACGGATACATTCCTGGGTTCCACCGTCCACTGTGGAGGAACTGAAAGAAAAATATGTCATAGCCAGCAAACACAAAATCATGGTCCAAATAAAATATTTATTTATTAAGCTAGTTTCTTCCATTAAAAACAAGTTGCTAAAACACATCACAAGATGAAAGTAAAAGGTTAAAACTGAAGCAAGGGCACGCCCACGGCAGCGTGGCAACTCAAATACAGTAAATAGGTTAGTAAATTCACTTCAGATTCGAAACCTGTGAGTATAACAAAATAGCCTGAAGGAAAGTAAGGTTGTCGGGCCAGCAGTACAAGACCTACAGAGTATCATAGGCGATTACATCTAACATTAACTCAAAAATATATTATACTATTGTATAGTATATAATTAGTATACCTACTATTGCATCACTATTAGACAGAAAAGAAGAGGAGACTCGCTTAGACTTTTAACTTTTGTAGCACAAAGAAGCTGTCTATGAACTTGACTAACTTGTATTCTAAGCTTTCCATGTAAAAGTAACTTTACGAATTTTTTTTACAGTGAACTAAAGAAATTCACTCACCATTCACAACCAGGTTCATAGTCCTATTAGTCGACGAAGCCACATTGGCAGCCACGCACGTATACTGCCCTCTGTCGCTCGAAACGACCTTCTTGAAGGTCACGATGGAAGTATCTTCAAAAGTCTGTACTGTTGTATCTCCGTGGGCTAGGAAAGTCTGTCCGCCTTTCAACCATCGGAATCGCATCGGCGGATCGCCTTGTATGACGACGCACATGAGTTTGGTCCTGGCTTCCTCGTCCACTGTGATGCTTTCGCGGAAGTAGTGGGCGTCTATTACAGGAGGCACTGGAAAGAAATGAATAGAAATTTGACATTTTTTAAAAGTCTTTAAACTTTGGTGATGCAATTTTATAACGTAAAAAAATGGTGAATGCGTGATTTTCAAAAAGTTGAAAGGTATCATATTCCAGTTAACCCAGTAAGAAACCGGTTTCCTTGCACCGTTTAGACAATGATTCGCTATCGTTGCTAAGAGGCCTGATATGGACAGATATCTAGTCGATGAAAGAGTTTTTCTTCTGGTCTTTTCACTTAAGAAAGCCATTTCTTAGAGAATATCTTTGATATAACCGCAAGTGCGATATTTTTCTCGGCAAGTGTTAAACCCCTATTCAACTTAATAATGTCACTGTAGATCATACGGTTATCTAAGTACGGGAAACAATTTTGAATGTGTGGAATTGGCCTAACTTTCATCAGTATTCTATAATCAGATCTTGTGCGACAAAGCTACTGGAATAAAGTTGCACCATGAGGTTGAAATGCATTAAGGCTAAAAGACAACTAAACATGAGCGTGGAAAGTTTGTCCCTCTTTCAACCATCGAAATCGCATCGGCGGTGGATCGCCTTCTATGACGACGCACATGAGCTTGGGGCGTGCTTTCTCGTCCACTGTTATGCTTTCGCGGAAGTAGTGGGCGTCTATAACAGGAGGTACTGGAAAAAAAGAACAAAAAAAAGTTGATCTATTTTAAACTTTAACGCTTGTTGCATGATGTTAGGTTGAAATATCGTCGCGCTAAGAGCTACACCAAGGCTATTGGTTAGGAGGCGTTGTAATAGGGTATTTGACTAAAAAAAATTTATTGGCTTAAAATATTCCGATGCCAAAAATATTAGACCCGTATTTTTTTCTTTTTTTCAAATACCCCATAAAAAGGGAGAAAAATGAATTTTAAAATTAGGACGAAAAATTACGCACGAAGACGCTAAGTGGCTGTCACGTGGTATCTATAACGTCACTAGTAACTATAAACAAACTTTGAAACACCATTTTGGAATCTACTTTAAGCAAATTCGAACTATCTGCTTCTGTAAAACATCCTTCCATTATCTATATAATTCTTATTTCAATAGTAAATTAGATTAAATCAAATTTAATTACCAGCAAAAATATCATCACACCGGTTTGTTTATATATACTAGTGACGTCAGCCAAATCGACGTGTTTGTGATCACGTGACGTACCGATGAAAAATAAGCCATTTTAAAATGATTTTTATTAATTA
Organism: Oedothorax gibbosus; assembly: GCA_019343175.1. NCBI lineage: Eukaryota > Metazoa > Arthropoda > Arachnida > Araneae > Linyphiidae > Oedothorax > Oedothorax gibbosus. The sequence goes on along the minus strand of JAFNEN010000720.1, from coordinate 18,971 downwards.
TTTAGAGATTTATTTTGCAAAAAAAATATATACGTTTGTTATATTCCTAATTAATTCCTATTTTTGGGTTCAAACTATAATTAATTTAATATTGGAAGGTATTTTAGCGATACAGTCAAGTACCCTATTTAGAACCACAGTCAAGTGACTAGACGACGAGCCTGAGCAAGCATCCAACGCAACTTTTAGGAGCAACATCTTACGTAGCACTTCCTCTACACACTACAGTTTACAGGTCGGTAGTTATTTCGGCAATCCGCGGGCCCAATCCTGGGACCTTTCGCATGCGAGTCAAGCGCCTGATTTTTTACCCAGACTTTAATTACAAAACTTCTACAGACAAATTACCCCAGCTGACAATATCTCTGGACAACATAGATATCATAGTTAAAAGTATAGATTGGGAGATCACGTGACCTCCGATGCTAACGACGGGACGCGCATGGACACCATAATAAGAAGGCAAATGGGCCAGTGTTGCCCCCACATTAAGGAGAAAAATACTACGAAAAAATACCGTTTAATTCTAAAATTACGAAAAATACCATAAAAATACTAAAAAAGCCCCCCCCCCCCCCCCCCCGGTTCACTATTTTTTTTAAATCACTAAAAAGATTCCAAAATGCAGCTAGTATTTTTATGGTATTTTTTTGTAATTTTAAAATTAAACGGTATTTTTTCGTAGTATTTTTCTTCTTATTGGGGGGGCAACACTGGCCCATTTGCCCTCTTATTCTGGTGTCCATGCGCGTCCCGTCGTTAGCATTGGAGGTCACGTGATCGGCCAATCTAATACTTTAACTATGATATCTATGGTTTACAGGGATGACTTCTTGCTAGACAAAATGAAGTACTGGGCAGGTAACTGACACTAAACCCCCGTCAGTGGCAGAAGGCCCGGCAAGCAGCGCCTGACCATGACAAGTTATGGCCAAAGGCCTGGATACTTTTTGGACTGATATTTAAAAAAAATGCACAGTTGAAAAAGTACCTTTTAAATTAAAGTCAATCATCAAATTTAATAATATCAATCTATCACAGGGCTTTTTTTTGTTTTTAGAAAAGCAAAATTATACTTTTAATTTTTTGGAAAAAAGAAAGAAGAGGTTAGAAATGTTGGTTAAATCCTAGTTTCGGTATACGGCGACTTTTTCGGAATGTTGGCGACAAAAAAAGGCGATAAATAATTCCAATCTGGCAACACAGTTGTTTGACTTCGCGGTTTCCGAGTAGCATCGTATAATCACGCGTCGGTAAGCGATGTTTTCACGCCAACAAGTTTGGCGAGAAATAAATAGAAATAATGGCCGTTTACCGAAACTAGGAATTAACCGAAATGGTTTAGGTGTCAAGCAAAACTTACAGGTTTAAAGCCAATTTTTGGGTCCCCTAAAACAAATGGGCCCCAAGGCCCGGACCTCGTATGCCCAGGGCCTGGCTGACAACATCTCTGGACAGGGTTGACTTCAGGCTAGGCACAGTGAAGTACTAGGCGGATAACTGACAATAAAACCCCGTTTGTTGCAGAAGGAACGAAATGAGCTTCACTTCTCAAAACGTCGCCAGGAAACTTCACGATATTAACCAGCCAACTCCTCGAAACACCAACAAAACAAGAAAAAAAAACACGCAACACCAACTACTTACAAACACCCACCTATCCGATTCTAATATTGCATAACCTAATTCAAAAGTACCAAAATATCCAACTTGGTTGGGAAACAACAAAAACAAGAACTACACAAAAATCCAACCACTACTCGGCTATCACAGAAATGCGACGTATTTTTACTTTTTTTTATTGTAATGTGAAAGCTCTAATGCACTTGAAGAGTCCTGGGGAAGAGCCATAGAGATAGTAAATCCGTGTGTTCTCGCACCCTTTCTAGAGGTCAGGTCGGGTAGTTGCGTAGGAGAAAAAAGTTCTGAAATTGCCTTTTTTTAGAAGTTTTAATATCAGAGTCTGCCTCATCACGGATGGGCCCGAGTACACAGGGACAGACGTGCTCGTTAAATCTGTGGAGTCCAAAGTCCCGACGGCGTTAGCGTACGATGTCGCTCGAAGTTCCGTTGGGTGCAAAGAGTTCTACAGTAATGTAGAGACTGAACCTACCAACCGCACCATGTACCAACACGGAGACAATATAGGGTGGCATGTGGGGTCCGATGGCCGAGTGGTTTAAATCGCAGGCCATAACGCTAGCAGTCCGCTTGCTGTAATGGGTGCGGGTTCGATTCTTGCCTTTGCGCTGGGTGTACTTCCTTTCTCAGTATCAAAATTATAAATTAACTAGTACTTTTGCCACTCTATTCGGGCTCCGTAGTGAGCCATGGCTGCCGATGGAAGCTCAGTACGAGTCGTTCCTCTACCCTACTATAGAACTCTTTGGTTGGGTGTCCGCTCAGGTGTCGACCTCGTCACTTGACCAGGGTTCTAAAATACGAGGCGTTATTGGCCGTGTTAAAGCTCCCGAAGGAGGCTAGAAATAGGCAGCCGGAAACGATTACCTTACCTATCAGAGTCTGTAGCTTGTAGCTTTCAGATTTTTTTTTTAGACGTTGATAGTACTTTTTTGATTCCTAAACCAGGATAATTTTTTTTGGATAATTCTATTTCTATTCAGCGAAAGTTTTTTTTTAAAATTTCAACTAAATTTTTTCCAATAAACACTTATAAATGCCCGTAACTCCACTCTATCAATGTTTTTTAAATACTTGGTTGGTTGGTAGATATAGATTCAGGTTTTGTGTGCTTGGTCAGAGACCCGCTTATAAACCTTCGTCAAGTAAGACAGACACACACAACACATAAGTGACAGATGCTGCCATCTATAGCCACCTCCACAATTTAGACATGTCCCTGAAGGGGAGGGAAATAGTCTCCAGGGACCTGTACCCGTGGGAAACTGCGCCATGACCGCCCACAGGACTTTCGGACCCACAGATGTAACGACGAGCTCGTACTCCGCATATACTTGGTGGGTCTTCAGTGGTATCGGGACTCGATCGCGGGACCTTCTGACTCCGAGAACGAGGTCTTAACCACTAGGCTATCCACGGCCCCATTTAAGTGTTTTCCACATGTTATAGTATCTCAAAAATAAATATCCCTTCTAGTCATATTTTAATTTTGAATAAAGTTTCTCGTTTGGAGAAGTGGCAACAGTAGAAATATTGAATACAAATGCTTGGGAAACTTGAAGTTTCTTGTTAATTAAATGGAGATTAAATGTTTTTAGTTTAAATTTTAATTTTTAGTTAACATTTTCAATTAAACTTCTAATTAAATTTTTGCAAATAAATTTGGGATATAGCATGATTTTTTTTTCAATCTGTCGTATCCCACTCTTTTGTAAGTTATCTCACAATATTTGTTTTTTAGAATCGCAATATATTTCTTTCTTATTACTAGCACTATTAAAATCATCTGTATTGTAACAACGTAACAAAGTTTGACATAACAAAAACTTACAGAAATGTTCTTAACAAATGCAGCATCAGGTATCACATAAATAAAAACTCATTTTTTGCAGGCAAAACTTTCGAATTTGAAAAATGAAAAGTCTAAATATTGTAAGAAATTTCGAACCCCAAAACCAAATAGCACTTCTTTGCTACAAGTACACACTTTTTTTACATCGGCATTATTAATTTTTCAAAAAAAAAACTGCCCATGAGCAAACAGAGAGAAAACTAATTTCTAGTAGAAAACTTTTGTTTCGTTTGTGAAACGAAGTTAGAAAACGAACAACGAATTGTGAAGAGAAAAAAGCTAATTTGAATACTCGAAAAGAAACTTTAGCACGAAAAAAAATCCGTAACAGAGAAAGTCTTGAATACCCATAGGACATTCAGCGCTAGGGGTGCTGTAAAAATTTGAAGAATGGAGCCAAATCTGTCAGAAAATGTCGCCAAATTTGACCTTGTCTTATTAAATTATTGCACAAAATGTTACTTGTAATAACTCGTGTACCAAATTTGAAGTCAACGGCAATTTTCGGTTTTCAACAGTACTTTTAAAACCAAATAAGTTATATGGCGGTAACTTATTTGCCATAAGTTATATGGCAAATAAGTTATATTTTTTCTGGAAAAACTTATTATGCCGTCCGAAAGTAGGAATGTACAGGGGTAATTTGGTGTATCATATTGGAAGTCTTAGCTGTTATAGTTCGAACTGTAGAGTGGTTTCAGACATTCAGATGGACCAAAGTTCAAAAACCACTTTTTCAGAAGCAGCAACTTTCAAAAAGTGTAGACAACACAAAATCTGCAGTTTGGATTTTCTATACCCACTGGCAATACTTTCATTACCTTATATTTCGTTTTAGGTAATTGAAATGTTAAGTTAGGTTTGTTTGAATTATCGTCGCACATGAGCTACAGGCGGCGGGCATCGTAATTTGGTAACAGGTATTGAACTAAAAAAAATATTGGCTTCAAATATTCTTATGCCAAAATATTAGACCGTATTTTTCTTTTTTCTAAATACTCCATAAAAAGGGAGAAAAATAATTTTAAAATTAGGTGAAAAATACGACCGAAAACGCTTTGCGGCTGTCACGTGGTATCTAAGACGTCACTAGTAACTATAAACAAACTTTGAAACACCATTTTGGAACTAATTTAAGCAAATTTGAACTATCCACTTCTGTAAAACCTTCTTCCATTATCTATATAATTATTATTTTAATCGTAAATTAGATTAAATCCAGTTTAATTGCAAGCAAAAAAAACATCACACTTTGTTTATATATACTAGTGACGTCAGCCAAATCGACGTGTTTGTGATCACGTGACGTACCGATGAAAAATAAGCCATTTGAAAATGATTTTATTAATTATTTAAAGATTTATTTTCGAAAAAAAATATACGTTTGTTATTTTGGGTCAAACTATAATTTAATTAATATTGGAAGGTATTTTAGCGATACTTCAAGTACCCTATTGAAACAAAAAGGTTGTATGAGTTATATAAAAGGAGAATTTATACATATTTGCATTACTTATGCACATGACATCAGAGTATAATTTAGGTTTAGTGTTACTTTCATATAATGACCACAACCATAACTGTAATTGACCCTAACTTTGAAAACACGAAGCCGACCCGGCGGCGCAAGGGTTAGGGAGCTTAGCATTTGGAGCCTCTGGGTTCGGGTTCAAATCCCGGTAAGGCATGGATGTTTGTGTTTGTCGAGTACATGCGGAAGTACGTGCTCTGTTTAAATCTTTTGGTTCCGTAAAGTCCTGGTTGGTCGGTCATTGCGCAGTTTACCACGGGTACAGGTCCTGGAGACTATTTCCCTCCCCTTCAGGGACATGTCTAAATTGTGGAGGGTGGCGATATATGGCAGCACATGTCTTATATGTGTGTGTATGTCGTGTCCGTCCTTCTAGACGATGGCTTATAAGCGGGTCTTTGTGACTAAGCACACAAGCCTAAAAATATATGTCCTCCAACCAACCAAAAACACGAATTGATGCCAAACATTGTCCTCAAAAATGCCAATCTTATCTTGCAACCCCAAAGTTAACAGGGAAAACTAAGACATTTATGTCAACATTGCGAGCGGCAAAATTGAGTTATCCCTTTTCACGTGCTTTTTGACTTATCTTTTTGTAAACTAATTTCGCCTTTGTTTTCTTTATATGTAGAGGTAAGAATAAAGTCGAGATACTTGGCACGAAAAAAAGAAGAGTGGTTTGAATGTCGCCAAATTGGTGAAATACTCCAAGAGTCACTAGGTTTCTAATCTACTAATGTAACGTACTGAAAACTTTGAGAAATCTCACAATCCGCGTTTACTAAGGTTATATTGATAGGGTGAGAACAAGTGGTGGATTATTATTGACGTTGCGAACACTAATATTAAAACTAAATTGAGGGGCCGTGGGGAGCCTAGTGGTTAAGATCTCGGTATCGGTATCGAAAGGTACCGCGATTGAGTATCGATACCACTGAAGACCTACCGAGTATATTCGGAGTACGTGCTCGTTAAATTTGTTGGGGCCAAAAGTCCTGTGGTCGGTCATTGCGCAGTTTACCACGGGTACAGGTCCCTGGAGACTATTTCCCTCCCCTTCAGGGACATGTCTAAATTGAGGAGGTGGCGAAAGATGGCAGCATCTGTCATATATGTGTGTGTATGTCGTGTCCGTCCTTCTTCACGAAGGTTTATAAGCGGGTCTTTGTGACCAAGCACACAAGCCTGAGAATATATGTCTACCAACCAACTAAATTGAGGAGGGTGGTTAAAAAGTTTTTTTTAACTCGCAAAAAAATTATGAATTGTGACATTTCTGCTTGTTTCTCTACAGTTCGATATGGAGTATTATACTATTACTCATACTATTATTAAAGAATCTGTAGTTCAAATTCAAAATATGATCATTTCTATTATGGGCATTTTTCAGGTCTTGAGTGGCAACAGAAATGATAAATGAAGTTTTGGTTTGGGTGCCTGCTCGTGTGTCGACCTCGCCAGATCACCATTGTTTTAAATTACGAGGCGTATTTGTTTGTATTTAAAAAATCTCAAGGAAGGCAAGAAACACACAACCGGTTTATTTGAATCTACTCCGCCCTAGAGGCTACACGAAGACTATTGCCGATAGGCGTCGTAATTTAGAATCGCAGTCAAGTCAGAATAGACAGCCGGAAACGATTGACTACCAACCTACTAGATTCAAGCAAATTGGAGGTTTTGATATTTATTTTCATATGATATATTTCAACCATAGATATTATAGTTAAAGTATTGGATTGGCAGATCACGCGACATCCAATGCTAACGACGGGACGCGCATGGAGGCCAAAATAAGAGGGCAAAATGGCCAGTGTTGCCTCCACTTTAAGGAGAAAAATACAATTTAATTTTAAAATTACAAAAAATATCGTAAAATACTAGCTGCTTTTTGGAATCTTTTTAGTGACTTTAAATCCTTTTCTAGTATTCTTTTTTGTAATTTTAGAATTAAATGGTATTTTTTTGTAGTATTTTTCTCCTTAAAGTGGCGGCAACACTGGCCATTTTGCCCTCTTATTTTGGCCTCCATGCGCGTCCCGTTATTAGCATTGGAGGTCACGTGATCTGCCAATCTATTACTTTAACTATGATATCTATGATTTAAACGTTTATTGTAGCGGCAAATAACAAGCCAAGCTCTTGTTTGGGCGTATTACGGGAGCGACTGTGGCTTCACCTGGCAGACTGGGTTTTGCATTAGTTTTTGAGCAAGCAGCAGGCTTATCTTGCTCTAACCTTCTGATAGAATGTTCTTTTCAGTGCACTGAGTTTGTTTATGGTTATAACTTCACAATGAAAAAATAATAATGAAAATATATTTGTTTTCATTGGAATTATGATATTTTTTTTGAAAAAGATTTAAAAGCTATTTTGGTAATGAATTGAAGTTTTTCTGAGAAGAAAATTTATTACTATAGTTATTGTTCTACTTTGTGTTTTTAATGTTTCCATTGTTTATAAGAGTGTTTGTTTGAAGTTCTTAGACATTGTTTAGGAAGTATCAAAGAGATTAAATTAATTTTTTAAGTCACATATTTAAATGTTTTTCTTAGAAAAGATGTTTCTCACAATATGTTCTGAAAATACGTTTCGTTTGCTATAGCTTCCACACTTAACGTAAAACGTGGAAGCTTTTCCAATAGCTATGTCGGTCCGTCTGTATGACCGTCATCCACTTTCATAGAACAAACTACAATTTCTACATACAAGTGTGATACGTCAAAAGATTCAGTGCATCGAAACTTGAAGTCATTGAAAATCTCAGGAAAAATTCGAAGTAATTCAATTCTTAGAAAAGCTGCAAAAATTATACCCATTTAAAAAAGCATAAGTAGGCAATTTTAAATATAGTAAATATCACCATTTCCTCTTAACAATAAACACGAGAAACTTTATATTCAATAAAAATTTAAGGAATTTTTTTTGCGATATAAATCCGTTTGGAATGACGTCTAATATGTGTACCACAATGAGATTGTTTCACGATTCATATTACTTGTATTAAAAGAAGCAGAAGGCGCTCTATTTTTTAATTTAAAAATACCTTATTTTTCATTTAAATGTAAGCATTTATTAGGACAATTAGGAAATGAGGACATCTTACGAAATATTCCTCTTAGAGAGGTTTATTCATTGTTTTTAAAGGATGCTTAAAAATTAATTATTATTGTTTGGTTCTGAAGGGGAATAGTTTCAAAGTTGCAAGTCGATATGAAATAGTTTGCTTCGATTTAAATGTGAGTAATATTACATATTTATTCTTCAAAATGCAAATAACTACAGCAAACAATAAGAAATAATTATTGCTTTTTCGAAGAAAAATATTTAATTCTGCCTGGTTGTATTGTGGGGAACCTGCTGCTTATCAAATTGGTATGAAAATACTTACATACAGTCCCTGGACAAATTATTAGACGCACTGTATTTTTTTAGTAATTTTATGTTTCTTAAGAGTTTTATGCAATAATGGTATATTTAAACTACACTATTATTGTTTTTTATTTAAAAGAATTGTTGTAGACTACATATTTGTATTTATTTTATGATAATTATGATTAAGTTAATTTATATTAATTATTTATTATAAGATTATTTATGTGTGGAATCATCATCCTCAAATGCAGGATACAGTGCAGTATTGCATTGATAGCATGCCGCGCAGATTTTAAAGCTTTTGATAGCGGCTAAAGTGGCTCAACTAAATATTGACTTTTATAACATTAATTTCACTTTACTTTAAAACTTAATAAACTTATGCTTTTCTAAATTAATGCTGTTTTATATATGTCAAATAAATTGGTAATTGATTGGATAATATAAAAATAAAAAACAAATCAATTTTAAATAATAAAACGGTACGATATCATCCGGTAATTAATATTTTACATGAAAGGGACTGTACACTCATATTATACTAACTTATACAAATATCGTCAGTAAACGTTGCCGTCACATGTAAAAATGAAGTACAAAACTGATCTTCTTTTAAAAGGAATTTTTTTTGATAAAATAGTGTTGGGAAAAATTTCCTGGGAAAAAAAATGCTAGACCAGTGTAACGAAAAAAGGATCGAAAGGATTTAGTCTTAAATACGTGCATTTTATGAAACAGTTGTTTTCTGTTACAATTATATTTAATTTTAGCTTCCCCACTACGTTTATAACGTAAAAAGTGGAAGGTATTATAATCGTTCAGATCGTCTGTCTGTCCGTCTGCCCGTCACCCACTTTCATATCCCGAACTACAAATGCTACGGACAAGTGTGATACGTCAGAAAATTCAGCGCATAGATATTAGAATACATTGAAAATGTCAGAAAAGAATTCGAAGTACTACAATTATTTTAAAAACTGCAAAATTGATTGCTCATTTAAAAAGCATAGGAAGCCATTTTTGTTTGAATTAAATCAATATTGCCATTCGCAACAATAGCTCGAGACACTTTAATTCTTTTAGACAATAATTAAAACAAATTTATTTTTGCGACATCGATCAGTTTGAAATGACGTCACATATATTTCACTACGAGATTCTTTGTATGTTGATATGAAATATTTTCATTCTATTTAAAAGCGAGGAATATTATATATTCGTTGAAATATAAATTAATTTTTGCAAACGATAAGTAATAGTTATTGAATTTTCTAAATAAAATAAATGAAACTAGCCAAATTTAGCATGTAAATGTTCTATATTGAATTAATGCTGTGTTTGGTGCATTTTTACCTGTTAAACACAACTGTTGTGTGGAAGCGGGTTAAGTGACAGATTCTTTTACAAACCTACTTGTTTTTTTGACGCATCACACTTGTCTGTAGAATTTGTATTGTTTGGGCTACGAAAATGAGTGACGGACAGACAGACGAACATAGCCTTCAGAAAAGTTTACACTTTTATCGTTATAAGCGCAGTGTTGAAGCTAAAACTAACAAAAATGATCTTTACGAATTTTGAAAAGCACTTTCTTCTGTTATTCTCACAACAAGTGAACTAAAACAAAGCCGTTTTCCCTAACATCGCAATTGAAAAGCTTTCAGCGAAGCGGATAAATTTCCTCAAAAACTCTCTGCTGCTGGAGTTCAATAAGTTATTTTTCCAAGGTACAGTGATTACATATTTTTTTCTCTTTCGACATTTTTTGACGTGCTATATCGTTCAAATATATAACCGAGACCGTGAAAAACGGGAAAACCCGTCAGTGAAATCTACAATTTTCCTCCGATTATCCTTCACGAAAAACGGGATTTTCCCTGCAGAATTTTCGTTTTTTTTTACTATGGGTGAATTTTTAAAAATGTGATATGGCTGTCAAACGCGTCTGTGGTGTTTTAGTAATATTACGAAAACGTCGCTTTTAGACGTTAAAAAACGTTTAGGTGGACGTGATAACGTCAGACCGGGACGAAGTAGGGATCGTGACCTCTACGTCATCATTTTTGGGATGTCATACATTTTTCTTAAACCAAGGAACTGGGAAAAATTTTAAAGATATTATGAAAATACATTTTGTAACTTTGTCAAATATTTTAAAACTTGACCTATGGTTGAATGTTATACTTTATTATAAATTTTTGTCAGTGAAATTGTTGTTCTTTGTACAAATACACTGAAGAGCCAAAATAACTGGTATAGGCATACATCTGCGAATAAAGGTGTATAAAACCAATCGAAGTTCGTCGCTATGTTCAGCAGCGTCTATATGCTGCTATCATGACAGGTTATGAAAATTGAAGGGATTTTGAAAGTATCGGGGGTTGAGGAATGGAATTCCATATCCATGCATGGCCGAGGTGGAGATGAATTTGGGATTTTCACTTACGACAATTTCAAGAGTGTACTATGAATATCATTAATCCAGTAAAACATCAATTCTACGACATAGCTTTGACTTTAAAAACATCGTGCAAATCCGGGTCCATTGACAACTGATCATTAAATGTGATAAACGTCTATGTCGATTCTATGTCGTACAAGTGTCAACTTGTTAACCATTTAATGAATATTCACTGATATGGGCTTCAGGAGCCGTATATATCGCGTATCCGCAATATATCATGTTTAATGATTTTCGTCCGTCGTCGATGATCCGTTTTTGCATGATCTTTTTTAGGTCGCAGCTGTGTCGTAGTTTTAATGTTTTACTGGATTATCGATATTCATGGTACACTCGTGAAATTGTCGTAAGAGAAAATTCATCTCCTCCTCGGAGATGCATGGATATGGAATTCCATTTCTCAGCCCCCGATACTTTCAAAACCCCTTCAATTTTCATAACCTGTCATGATAGCAGCACATAGACGCTGCTGAACATAGCGACGAACTTCGATTGGTTTTATACACATTTATTCGCAGATGTATGCCTGATACCAGTTATTTGGGCTCTTCAGTGTACGACAAAGAGGCCGACTGGGCAGCTGAATGATCAGGGAGCTGGAAAGGCAGTTAGAAAGTCTCGGGTTCAAATCCCGGAATATGAGTATTTGTGCTGTGTGTTTGTGTACATTTGTCTTGAGTACACTGTGACATACGTGCTCGTTAAATCTGTAGAGTCTTAAATTTTAAATAAACTTAACTAAATAAACTTTTTCGATTCTCGGTTGGAGAATCAATGGAAAAGGAGCACCAATCGAAGGAAATGCAATAATGAAAGCTTTGAGAACTACTGAATCAATTCAATTAGAAAAAAAAGATGTAAAAGTACAAAAAAATCAATTTCAAGATAATAAACTTCTTAGAACGATAATTTCTCGAAATAAGCTCTAGAACACATTTATTTTCGAATCATTTCAAGTCTCTTGAAAAGATTGTGTCCCATTAGTTACATTTAAGATATATTAATTGATCACTTATTAAACATATTATAATAGTGAGATCACAATAAACTAAAACATTTTCAACAATGCATTGTAATGGACAACAGAATGTCAGACTGTTCTCTTAAAAACAAGAAGTTCTCAAAGAAAACAAGAAGTTCATAAAGAACTAAAATAGCCTACTTTCCTGATACTTAAATACTTACTAAAGTTCTAATCGGGAAAAAAACTAGGTTCTTACAGTAAATATCATCAACAGCCGTTTCTACACTAGATTTATACAGATTAAAAAAAAAATCGAAACACAGCATCCAGCTAATAATTTAAACTTCTAAAAGCCAAAATCAACTATTTTCCTTAATATTATTTCGCAAATTAATTAAATATTATTTATCGTCTGCTCGCGATTTATTTGTAGTTCGAAGAATAATTAAATATTTATTAATAACAAAAGTAATGAAACTCCAAACTGCATTAAAAAAAATAAGAAATGTAAATTAAAACTAAGCATAATTGTATGCAAAAGTATGCCTTGCCGCTTTCTTGTTAGATAATTAATGAACAATCAAAGAATCAAATTGTGCTACATTTTATGACGTCATTCCAAACTGATTCATGAAAATATTATTTTGCTTCAAATATATTTAAATAAATAAAGTTTCTCATGTCATTGTTGATTTGGCAACAGTGATTTAAATGACTCAAAATTGAATTTCAATGCTAATTCAATGGGAAATTCGCCGACAGATAGTAGATTTATGTCCGTCCGGACGTACAGACAGACGGAAAAAAAGTATGAAAGTTGGGTATCTGAGGTCATAGCTTTCTAACAAAAAAAGAATTTTTAAGATCCGATGATTAGAACCGATTTTGGAAGGGGGGTACAGACAGACAGACAAACGGACAGACAGGCGGACAGACAGACGGACAGACAGACGGACAGACATACGAACAGACAGACAGATGGAGATCAACCGCATTTCAATACCTACAGTGATTTAAATGACTCAAAATTGAATTTCAATGCTAATTCAATGGGAAATTCGCCGACAGATAGTAGATTTATGTCCGTCCGGACGTACAGACAGACGAACAAAAAGTATGAAAGTTGGGTATCTGAGGTCATAGCTTTCTAACAAAAAAAGAATTTTTAAGATCCGATGATTAGAACCGATTTTGGAAGGGGGGTACAGACAGACAGACAAACGGACAGACAGGCGGACAGACAGACGAGACAGACAGACAGATGGACAGACAGACAGTTGGAAATCAACCGCATTTCAATACCTACAGTGATTTAAATGACTCAAAATTGAATTTCAATGCTAATTCAATGGGAAATTCGCCGACAGATAGTAGATTTATGTCCGTCCGGACGTACAGACAGACGGACAAAAAGTATGAAAGTTGGGTATCTGAGGTTATAGCTTTCTAACAAAAAAGAATTTTTAAGATCCGATGATTAGAACCGATTTTGGAAGGGGGGTACGGACAGACAGACGGACAGACGGACAGACGGACATCGACCGCATGTCAATACCTACTTTTTCATTTTTTCAATTCTTTCGAATTAAAAAAAGAAAAGTAGGCTAAAAACAGCCCAATTTCCTGCTACTTTAATACTTATTGAAATTCTTACCAAATAGTAGTTTTGTAACAGTAAATTTGCCATAAAACCGTATCCACGCAATATTTATACATCTTAAGAAAGGTGATCAAATGAAGCCAAGGAATGAAAGCTATAGGAATTACGTCATCCAAACCAATCCAATTACAAAAAAGAATATAAAAGTATTATCTTGAAATGGATTTTTTACTAAGCTTCTTTTAAAGATAATTTCTTGAAGAAAGCTTCAAAAGACAGAGAGAACGTAATAACAAAATCATTTATTTTTCGAATCATTTCAAGTTTCTTGAAAAGATTGTCTCCCATAGTTACATTTAAGATCTACTGATGGATGTAGTTCCTAAATACATTATTATAATAGTGAGGTCATGATAAACTAATACATTTTCAAGAATGCATTTGTAATGGACAACACAATGTCTGACTGTTCTTTTAAAAACAAGAAGTTCTCAAAAGAAAAAAACAGCATAATTTCCTGATACTTAAACACTTACTGAAATTCTTATCAAATAGTAGTTTTGTAACAGTAAATTTGCCCTAAAACCGCTTCTACACAATATTTATACATCTTAAGAAAGGTGATCAAATGAAGCCAAGGAATGAAAGCTAGAAGAATTACGTCATCCAAATCAATCCAATTACAAAAAAGAATATAAAAGTATTATCTTGAAATGGATTTTTTACTAAGCTTCTTTTAAAGATAATTTCTTGAAGAAAGCTTCAAAAGACAGAGAGAACGTAATAACAAAATCATTTATTTTTCGAATCATTTCAAGTTTCTTCAAAAGATTGTGTCCCATTAGTCCCCGCCATTCTTTTGAATGTCACATGCCGAATGAGTAATTACCGATGACAATTACGATGTAATTTATCGTCATCTTCTCGAGAATCGATTTGAAGGTAAAAGCGATGAAAAGAAAATTGAATCGATAGATTTTTTTCGTTGTTATTTTTATAATTTCTTTTCTTCTCTGTTTGGTTTTTTTTAACAGAAGAATTGTGCAGTTGGTGGAGCAGTGGAGTATGGTACAACTGTGACTTTTTGAGTTAAACTTACCTAATTTTAGCTTCCACACTACGTTTATAACGAAAAAGGTGAAGGTATTATAATCGTTCAGTAAGTCTGTCTGTCTGTCACCCACTTTCATAGCCCAAACTACAAATGCTACGGACAAGTGTGATACGTCAAAACATTCAGCGCATCGAAATTAGAATACATTGAAAATTTCAGAAAAGAATTCAAATTCTAAGTACTTCAATTATTTAAAAAACTGCAAAATTCAATGCTCATTTAAAAAGCATCGGAAGCCATTTTTATTAGAATTAAATCACCATTGCCATCGCAACAATCGCTCGAGAAACTTTAATTCTTTTAGACAATAAATTAAAATAAATTTATTTTTGCGACATCGATCAGTTTGAAATGACGTCAAGCATATTTCACTACGAGATTCTTTGTATGTTGATATGAAATGTTTTCATTCTATTTAAAAGAAACAAAATAAATGAAACTAGCCAAATTTAGAGCATGTAAATGTTTAATATAGAATTTCAATGCTGTGTTTGGCGCCTTTTTACTTGTTAAATACAACTGTTGTATGAAAGCGGGTTAAGTGACAGATTCTGTTACAAACCTACTTGTTTTATATTAAAAAACTATTGATGGATTACAATAGTGCGGCTACGATAAGCAAATTCACACAGTTTTCAGCAATGATTGCGAATGCTTCACGTCACATGAGTGGCAACAGTACAAGTAGCATTATTTTCATTTTGGGTTCTTCTTGAATAATAGTTTTAGTGATAATTTGATCAAATTCTTAATGATTTATTTCATTTTTATATAAAAGAATTGCATTGGTATTACTAAATAATTTTGGACATTGTATGGCTAATTCCAACAATAATGTATAGTATCTAACTACAGTGTAAATCACTTGTTAAACAAGCTTTTTAAATTTTAAAAATTAAATCAAAAAAAACCCTTAAATTATTTAGTTGCAATAAGTGTAGATCAGATATCCCGCTAATTAGACTTTTACGTACATTTTAGACAAATGAAAACACTAAAACTTCAGAGTCGGTTAGACACTCGCCTAGCATGCGAAAGGTCTCAGGTTCGGGTCGCCAAAATAACTGCCGACCTATAAACGGCCCGTGCAGCCAAAAATGTCAGACGAATAATACCCGTGTAGAAGGAGTTCGCGTTAAATATGCTTCAAAGTCCCAACGCTGTGTACGATGTCGCCCTTAAAGGTTGCGTTTGGGTGCTTCTCAGGTGTCGGCTTGTCAATTGATCGTGGTTATAAAATATGACGCCCTTCGCCAATAGCCCCGTGTAGCTCTAGTCAGCCAAAATTCATTGTCGCCAAAGCCCTCGTGTAGCTCTAGTGCGACGATATTTCAACTAAACTTCAGACCAAGGGTATGTTGCAGGTCTTGAGTGGCAACATAACTGTTAATAAAAACAAATTATTTCTCGAGTTTTAATTGGTGAATCAATGTGACATATAAACAGATTACCAATTAGAGCAACGATCACAAGAAGAATAGGAGAAGAAATTTCGTCACTTGAAAAAGCAAGCCATTCTAGTTGAAAATCGTATTTATTCCATTAAGCCACTTTCCCTCGCACGGTGCAATGTAATCAGATTTTTTTGTTCTAATATTCTCGAAGAAGGTTCTTTCTTAAAATCACTTTAATGCAACTGTCAAAGGAGACAAATTAGGTCCATTAACCTCGGACCCAGTGTGCGCAAACAGTAGAAATAAAAATCTTACTGATTTGGATCCACTTAAAAGAATTGGAGATGTTGTATTTTTTTATTATTAAAAAAAAAAGACTAATTTAGTTACATAATAAAAGTTTTTAGGTGCATAAATATTTCTTTTTTTTCTTGAAATTCAAGTCTATTTTCGGTAACGTATTTGTACGGAGAAGTAGCGCTTCATTGTTTATACAACGTTTGAACTAACATATTTGCCTAAAATATTCGAAAATTTGAAATTAAAGGTTTGGTTTACGATGGTTTACAGTTAAAACTACTTACCTAAAAAAACTAAACTCCTCGGCGCAACAGCCCATTACTGGGCCAAGGCCTGCCATGCCCATTTCAGTTTTCGTGACCTAGGGCTCTGGGGTGCTAGGCATATGTCCCGGTAATGGTTGTCAGCCTCATGCGGAACCCCCAGTTGTTTAGTTTTCCAAGCATGCTTGGTATCCATTTTATCGACCCACTCAAGGGATGAAAGGATGGGTCAACCACGCTCAATCCGGGAATCCATCCCCGGACCTGTGGCGTGGCAATGCGAAGCACTACCACTAAGCCATTGGGCCTCAAAACTACTTACCAGAAAAGAAAAAATGCAAAATTTGAAGGAAAAACTGGTGGATGGTGGGTTGGGTTAATTATCATCGTACTACAGCTACGCGAGGGCTATTGGTGATGGGTTTCATAATTTAGGAACACAGTCAAGCGATGAGCCGACACCAGTTGGAACTCAACGCAACTTTTAAGGGAGACGTCATCCGCAGGGGCGGGACTTTGTAATATATCTGATGTGCACTCCCATTACACGTGATATACAGGGGGTCCGTACACGAATGACCGAGTTTCAAAGTGTGACCTGACATTACGCCTTGAGATTTCTTCCTTTGGGGCTTCGTAAAAGATCGGGTCAACGTTCCACCCCTACCCCACGATTTACCAGCCTTGAAAGGTAGAATTGCACAGGCTGTTGCTTCCATGACTCCGGACTTGTTGCAGTCAGTATGGGAAGAATTGCATTTGCGTTTGGATGTGTGCCGTATCACTAAAGGCGCACACATTGAGCACTTATAGGAAAAACGAGGTTAGTTTTCCTTCAATGTCATGTATGATTTGTTATATTTAGTATAAAATAAACTCCTGTAGCATACCATTAAAACTCGGGCATTCTTTTACGGACACCCTGTACTTTCGGCAGCTAGAATAATGTCAGGATTTCTAACTACAAACGATTTAAAGTGCACCAGTCCCATGAACATGGCTTTTTTTATGGCGCTCGACCACGGTTGCTCACTTGCTGCTAATGCATTCAACTCTGCACGCAACAACAAAAACGCAGCACAATGTATACAGCGAAGTTGCCTGCGTACGGTTCATACGTCTTGAAAGGGATTGGTATGGCGGCTCTCTGCACACACAACCTCAAATAACATCCACACTAAATGGCTTTGATATACAGGGTGTCCGAAAAAGAATGTCCGAGTTTCAATGGTATATTACAGGAGTTTATTTTATACTAAATAGAACAAATCATACACGACATTGAAGGAAACCTAACCTAGTTTTTCCTGTAAGTGCTCAATGTGTGCGCCTTTAGTGATACGGCACACATCCAAACGAAAATGCAATTCTTCCCACACTGTCTGCAGCAAGTCCGGAGTAATGGAAGCAACAGTCCGTGTAATTCTACCTTTCAAGGTTGGTAAATCGTGGGGTAGGGGTGGAACGTAGACCCGATCTTTTACGAAGCCCCAAAGGAATAAATCAAAAGGCGTGATGTCAGGTGAACGAGGCGGCCAGGGTAACAGAACTCGGGCATTCTTTTTCGGACGCCCTGTGTACTACTGCGTTACTTAAATCCACCTAGTTTATAACAACTATCCTAGTATATATAAACCGAAGCAACATAGTATTTACTTTGAGAAACCTTTTGGCGGATACGGGTTGTTGCTATATCTTCGACAACACGACATCATCCATCACATCGTTAGGGTTATGATAAATGTCCACTGAGTAAACTTTCCCAAGTATTAAACTGACACCTTCTTTAGAGAAGCACCCAAACAATGACGTGGTGCAAGAAGTCCGATATAACTAATCCCAAAAGCTGAACGCAATTTCAGGCTATATTTCACAACCATTTTTAGGTTAAGTTTTGGTCAAAATTAAATGATCTCACTACTTCACACTCAAAATGGCAACCCGTCCAGAGGCCTTGCTTATTGGAGGTTGTATAAGGGTCACACGGGCCGTAGTGAGCCTAGTGGTCAGCGTCTCGGTCTCGGGATCGGAAGGTCCTGCGATCGAGTCCCCGGTACCACTGAAGGCCTACCGAGTATATGCGGAGTACGTGCTCGTTAAATCTGTTGGGTCCGAAAGTCCTCTAAGTTCCCATACCAAATCAATACCTCTGGGGGTGACAAGCCAATTCTGGGGATCCTCTAGTTGGCCTCTGTCTCTAAAAATTAGATGGATCCACTTATGTGTGTGTGTTGTCTGTTGTGTCTGTCTTACTTGACGAAGGTTTATAAGCGGGTCGCTGACCAAGCACACAAACCTGAATATATATGTCTACCAACCAACCAACCAACCAGGGTCACATTCAGGTATCTATAATAATAAAAGAAAGAGTCTGTCTGTTTGTCTGAGGATCGTGAAAGACCTACTTATACTGCCCTCAGAAATTCGAAATTGTTAAGATAGATTCCCTTTAATACCAAGTGTGCACCCGAGG